>CM060846.1:107542597-108142597 GCA_030762175.1 Metallyticus violacea | reverse complement strand
CTCATGTATCATCATTGTCCACCGCCTGTGGTGCCTCAGTAGTAAAAATGAACGTTAAACACTACTAAAAAAACAGCATATCCGAAGGCTTACAAAATCAAAAAAGTGTGCTATTTTAACTGTTACATTGCTAGTCAAAATAACTACAGTAACACTTAAACGTTTTTAGAGATAGTAAAATGTAGTAAAACCCCAACATAATTCCGAGAACAAAAGAAAGACAATGGTTTGTTATGGGTACACATGTATATCACAAGAGCAAAACCGTAACACAAAGCCTTACTGGAAGTGCGAAATATATCCTAGTTTAAAATATGGTTTGAAGTTGTAAGAACATACTCAATATTAAAAACACAATATTAATTTCATAATACAGCATTTTCAGTGGTATTAACATTACTCAGCAATAGAAAACAATGTTACTGGAATCTTGCTGTGTTAAAATTAATTTCATCAGTTTGAAGCAGTTAATGCATACTGAACATAATTCAAAATACATTTTATTTTACATGATATTGTGCTTTGTTTTCTATATGTTGCTTCCCATACTATTATAATTTTACTAATGTATGTTGGAGTAATTGCTAACTGATAATCATCCCTTACCTCTTCATTATGGATGTTCTCAATAACATCATCCACCGTATCAATATCTTCTATGTTATCTTCAATCTCAGAACACAGAAGCTCGCAACACTTTCCACTTTCTCATCCAATATTTTCAGTACCTCATTTAGATCACCTTGACATTCTAAATTATAAGTTTTTTCCACCTTCCTTCTGATCGATCCTTCTCAGTCTAATCGATTAGACTGACAGCGTGCAAATGTAAACTAAATAAGGAATAAATGGCGGTTTGTATTCTAACAATGCTTTATATTTAATTTAAAACTTCCAACAATAAAACTTCTAAACTAAATTTCTAACTTTTAGTTTATCAATGCCCATAATTCGTGTATTTTAGTTGACTTGGTTTATTTATGGACACTCTTTAACAACTCAGGTCATCAGCGTCCCATTCAATTCAATGCGTGAAACGGCTCGTATTTTTTTTTTTTTTTCAGATGCCTCTTCTTTAAGGCTTGAGGTTCTTTTTTGTGCCATAAATCTACGACATGGGACCCACGGCTTTACTTCCTTTACGAAGGAAACCATACTTTGGATTTTTACGCCCGAAAATATCCATCGATCCTGGCCAGGATTGAACCCCCGATCTTGGGTTTAAGAGGCAAGTATGGTTACCACTACACCACCAAATCCGACTGATAATAACTTATGTAGCGGGGTACAGTTGTATCCCAGTGATTATTTCAAGCATTATGACTAAACGGACATAATTACTTGCATTATTGCAAGGGATAAATTAACAATGTAAAGACCTAACAATGCCGTATTTGAACTACAACAATTACAGAGATTGGGGTACACTTATGCCCCGCTTGTTATGCGAAAGGTTAAAAATTGATACCGTACCTCAGACCCCTTCCAAGCATAGATATACCCACCGAATAAAAACGTTTCATAAGCTGTAGTAGTAAGACACGGCCTGAAGCGAAAGGCTGCGGAATTTTCTGAGCTACCACCAGCTTACTTCTTCGAGGAGGGATCGTTCCTTCGGTCGTTATGGCGCTACTATAGGATAAACTCAACTTGAATAAGGCGCTGAGAGGAGAAAGACCGCGGCAGTTACTATCTAACCTGCGACCACTAGCTGATTTTCAGCGAATTCCAGATTTCTACAAGACTCTAGAGGACTCTAACCACCAAGCGTTTCATAATGTACGACAACTATGACGAAACAATTGTTGCTGTTCTATATGCGAGAACAGCAATTGCTGTTTCAAAGAGGAACATAGTTCCGGACGGGACTTTTAAGATCGTCCTTCAATTTTTGTGCAACTCTTCATCATTGCAGGGATAATAACGAGACCAGCACCTCAACCAATAGCAAAGCAAACGTAACTCGTAATTCCTCTCGTATAGGCCCTGATCAGTAGCAAAGCACAAACGCATAATACAAAGGTATTGAAAATAATAGCCAGCAAAGCAGGTCCTTACAATCCCGCTATGCCAGCATGTGCGATGTTCCATTCTGAGTGGGCATAATGAATAGTATATGTGCACTTCTTTTAACTACGGGCATTGCCGCATGCTTTTTTCATTTGGGCAATCTATGTACAGACATATATAGGTAGTGAACCTGCAGGAGGCCTATAATGACATCAACAATCACCATGTACTTGTTACAACCGAGTCACCATTGGCGAACTCATAAGACGTCAACTACTGCTTCAGGAAGCTTTGCAATGCCGTGGTAAATGACTTGCTTGTAATGGTGAGTTGCTTTAATAAAAATTGTGTCAACGGCAAGAGAGCCCGAGGTAGAAAGCCACCATACTCCCATTTTACCCTATAGAATTTTAATATCAGTATAGCATTATTCCACACTGATTAATGAGCACAGAACCAATAGCCATAGTGAAAGGTTCCACACCATATTTTAGATCTTTTTAGAAAGGAGCACCCAAGATTCTAATTATAAACACGATAATTACAGAAGTAGCAGGGTGATACAGAGACGATGCTCCTAGGGTTTACAATGGGCCGAACCGTACGCGCACAGCCAAAGACAAAATTGATTCAATTGCAGAACTGAATTCGCAATATAGTCCAGGAATATCAACTTTTAAAAATTGATAACCAGTAACTGAACTACTTGAGAACATTAAGATATTAACTCAAGCTGTAAAAATTGCTCAATATATTATTTACGAATTATAAATAATACTTATAATGCACATTAAATAACACCTTTCGGAAATAAAGACAAATGGGAAATACGCCTATTGGACCAAAGACGATCGGGAAATATGAATCTTCAGAATGCTGGTTTTGGAAATAAAACCGGGGAGGATTAGAATGTTCTTTACTCCTGTGTAAACCAGTCTGCAAATCAGAGCGAGTCAACTGATACATAAAACAAGATCATCGGTTAGTGGTCATTGAGCTCGCGTTTGCTAGAAATAGCACTTTGAGTTTCTCAATAAACAAACGATGTTTCCCGTATTTGTGCATGTAGGAAACACCGTATTATTTACTCATCGGTAGTACATTTTATAGTAGTCTTCAGCTAATACTTACATAAGTTTTGGAACCCCTCATTTATTGAATGAATAGGACTTACAAAACTATGGCTTCTTTCAAAATTACCCAAAAGCGGATCATATCATCTCTGGCCCCAACCTGACGCCACCAGAATAGCCCACTTCTTCAGATCCGCATGCAGGTAAACTTACCTATTTCCTTTTTCAAAATTCCTAAAACATGCAAAACAGGATAATTTTATAATAACGCTTATGGTATACGTGTGTACGACAGCTAAATTATTTGCTAACTTTTTCCTAATTCTTAAAGATTAAAACACGAGTTTCTAAATCATTTTTAAAAGAGGAAATAACTCTCATTTAATTTACACTGACAGAGATGTCCAAACCTTTAGCAACACCACTTCGGCCACTTCGGCCACTTCAAAGGTAACAATTTTCCTCAGACAAACGGCAGAAGATTTTTTGTTCCAAATTTTAGTGTAAAATATTTAGAAGCTGAAAATGCCGATTTCCATTTTCTTTCAAATTCTACAGTTCACGCAGGTGAAATATTTGGGATTCACAAGTTTATTAAGGAAGTATTTAGGAAGTGGAGGGATGCTTTGGCCCTTAATTAGCAACTTGAAAGAAGCAAAAGGCACAAAATGTTAACTGTTTGGATTGAAAAAAAAAAAACAAGTTCTACACAGATGTCAGTGGTAACTCCATTAGATTGTAAACAAATGCTCGAAATCGAAAAAATTTGAAGGCACGTGTAGATACTTCTGAAAGCGGTTCATTGACAAGACAGAGCATTTAAAGCCCATAGTGATTCCAGAACTCTGAGGGGAGTTTTTGGAAATGCTAGAAACACCTGTGAAGAATCTAAAATTCAAAGAAAAATGTCTCTTATGCAGCCATTAAATTACCAAATTGATTTGACATTTGTGTTTTCGTCCTGAAATGTTAGGTGTATTGTTGAAACAGTAAAGGAGTACTGCTTCTATTCAACAGTAGTAATCAAAGACTTTTCCAATGTGGAACAGTTGGTCATTCTGATTAGATATGTATGTTGGATGGTAAGGACTGAACAATGAATGTCTCATTCTCTCTTCATTCAGAGAGAAAACTGAACATTAAATACTTGTATTATGCTCGACACTGTTGGGATGGTAGCAAGATGATGAATGGTTGGGCAAGTAGGGTTCAAATTAGCATGAAAAGCACTTCGTACATTCACATTAACATTAGTGTTAATTCATTGGCTAATGTTTAGAGGAAGTTAAAGAATATTTTCTTCCCTTCATGCATTTCTCTAATGTATATCAAACAGCTCCCAGTTATTTTTAAAATCTGAAAGAAAACTGCAACATTTTACTTTGAAGTTAAAAAGCTAGTTTCTACACTATAGCTTAATTAGTTAAGTGTGATGAGTAGGTTTTTAAAAGCTTTCTGAACGATTTTAGTTGTGCTTGATGAGCCTATGAAAGACAAAGATAAAAGTAATGGCATTCAAGCTCACATGAGGCAACAATGCTTCATCTTTCTTATCTATGTAATGGACATAACATAATCCCTATTAATATTCACATTCAGAAATAATTTCTCTGTTAAAGTGTTTCCTCATATTACTGATCATTACTGCATCAAATGAAATGGTATTTTCTTCTAAAGCAGGTAAAAAAAACTACCTTTGGTCAACAACTTTCAGATTCACCATTTTAATGATGTGTAAAGAGGCTAAGAAAATCCCTTGATGATGTAGTTAATAACTTTACCTAGAGTAACTTTTTACTATATTAGTGAATGTCACCTATTGTAAGTAACATAAAATTTTTGTTGATTAAAATTAAGGTTTCTTTATTTTATATAAATGGCTTGTGGAAGCATTTGTTCTCACCTATGTTATATTAACAGCAAGCAAGTGCAAGTAAATAAACTATAAGTAATATCTTACTTATCCTTTAAGTAAAAACTATTCATGGAAACTAGAAATGTACGGGGAATAGTAAATTTTAAGACTTTCAGAGCAATAGAGAAGGGTTTTGACAAACAATGCATACTCCAAATAAATTCTTCCACAAAAAATAAAACTCCTTGCCTTCCAAACAAAATTGAACTGTCAGCCCTGAAGCAGAGATAGTCCAAGGTCTTCAACTCTGCCCCGAATTAACAGAGGTGGGATTAGCAAGAGATAGGAAAGGATAACAAGAACTAAGCAGACTATTTGTAAGCTGAATATCGATTGAAGGGTCAGGAGAAAGAATCAGCTAAGTCAGTTATACTTAAAATTTAAAGAATGAGAAATTTAATTTTAAAACATTAAATAACATATAATTAAAATGTAAAAATTCATATGCTTTGAATAATTGTATTTTAAAATGTAGTAAATGATCTAACACTTGATCTAAAGTCCATATCTCCAACAAGAAAGAAAGTTGAAAGAGGGTTGTGATGACCAGTTTTCCTTGGAAAGAACCATGTAAGTCATCTGAAACAGAAAGGAAATTGAACAAGTAGCTCATACCAAGACTTTTATCATTGTTATAACAGTCATAACAATGTGTTTTGGGGCCTTGTGGCATGATTTTAATTATCCTCTTCATCTTTCTCAGGACAAGCATTTTACCTTAGCTGTAAATTCATCTTGAAGGAATATTGACTTTAGCTTTAAAAATTTCCCTGTACGCCTTAAGATACAATCTTGATGGGAGGCAATGTTTTAAAAAGCTGAAAAATTTTCTTAGCATTAGTTCTTGGGGCAAATACATCTTCTTTCAGTCCTTAAGGCCATATAGTCACTTTGGCAATGTCTGAAGATTTTTATGTGGCTACATATCAATGATTCTATTGAAGTATCAAGCTTTCTATGCTTAGCCTTATCAACTGAGCATTGCCAGTTAATTTTAATATCAAGTACTGAAGTTTGTTTTTAGTAATACCATGAATGGCACAAAATGCCTTTGTGTCCATTGCTTTTGGACTCATTACCTACCCAAACTCTGTATGCAAAGATTGTATCATAAGATTTAACTAGTTCTTCATCCTGTTGGGGTCTCTGTTTTACAGAACGTACCAACCTGCTAAGCAGAGGTTTTTACTCATTATACATTTCAAAGAAGTCATGGAAATTGTACAATATTTCACATCTTTCTCTTTCAGTTGTTTTAACAAAGCAGTCGAATCACTTGCAATTGCATGGAGTGCTCCTTTCAAGAATACTTACTTTTATTTTCTTACCATCATCAGACATCTGACCATAAGTTTTCCTTTTCTTTGGCTCTTCATTGTCCTTAAGTCCTGATCACAGATATTGAATAATACTTGAAATGCAGTTCACAACACATGGTACATAACACAAAATTACTATTGTCAATAATAAAACACAGAATAATAAATAATCAAAAATAACTTAAATTAAGAAATGACCCTTCACCAGAAACACATATTACAGCAATTGGATTACCATCAGTGGGAAAATTTACCTGGTTCTTTCCCCAATTTGTTTTCTCCCCTCTGATTTGCAAAGAAAGCTGATTTAACTCTTTTTTCCCTGATCCTTCAGTTGATTAAAATGAACTTTAATGATCAACTGAAGGCAATAAAATGTCCTAAACTAAGACAAATAGTATAAACAAGCCATGCAGAGCTATAATATACAGAGTGTTACAAGCAAGCAAGTTCTCTTATTGCCTGGCTCACCATATGAAACTACTTGAACCAATCAACTTTGGTCCTTAGCTTTTAATGAATTTTATAGGCTCATCTCATCTCATCTCATCTTATATTAAGTTTCATCACCATATGCCTATGCACATATAATACATAAGTAGATTAAAACTTGCATTGTATGGGATTTTTCTTCATTTCCTTTCATGACAAACTATTAACATTTTTTCATTCTTGGAACTGTTGCCATTTCTTCCTTTTATTATATATTCTTTGAGATAACATTAGTTCTGAATCTAAAAGGTCAAGATCAGAACATGTAAATCAACATGTATTCTACAAGTCTGTTGCTCACAGAAAGAGTTATATAAAATCATACATAAATTTTATGATTACATCTCTAGGTATATTCATTGCAGGCGTTATTAAAATAGAATTTTAACATATAACATTGCAGATCAACCAGACTGATCTGGACTTGCAGGTACCAATCTGAGGTATGAACAGAATTTCTGCAAGGGAGTATACAATAGTGGATATACAATCATCTGTTACTAAAACATGGCATAGCCTTGGTGTTTCAAATGTTAGAATTGGATGTTTGACAGGATATATTTCAAGCTAAATAACACAGAAACTGGGAAAGCTGTATAACAATTCAGAAGTCATAAGAAATCACAATATTACCAACCCAGCACTGAGAACTGCCATACTTTTCTGTTGATGTCTTTATTAAAAGGAGCAAAAAAGGTGTAGTAAGATCAGTAATTAATAAAGAAAAGACAAGGAAAAACAGCTGACAGCATATGATGATATCCTGTATTCCAGTTATTTAATATTCTGAAATAATTTTGGATAAAAGGATGCATTATCATTCTTCTTTCATTTGTTGGCTGGCTATTATGGTAGAAAAATGAAACCAGTTGCTAAAGTTGCATATTGAAATGACTGTTGTTTTAATTGCTATATGTCTCAGACTGCACAGAAGATTTCCTATATTTTAATCATATACACAACAATAAAAATCCATTATGCTGATAAGCAAACAAAAGACTGAAAACATTATTATTATTATTGTTATTATTATTATTATTATTATTGTTGTTGTTGTTGTTGTTGTTGTTATAAAAGTGATAGTTGGTAACAGGGGAGAAAATTCAGCACTACACTTGATGATCCAACAGGCTAATTAATCTGCAGGTACAAGCTAACAAAGCTTCAAACTTAACATTTTCAAACTTCTGTTATACATGTCATACTTAATAAAAGCTTTCTTCCTCTTGGCTAGACAGCCCTCACATGTCTTGGCCAACAGCAGGAACTGTTGCATCCTTTATCTCTGTAATTTGACATCATTGGCAGAGAACAAATTGCAGAGGCGGGATGGTGATTCCCTGCTTGTCACCATCTCATAGCTTTCTAGGTCAAAGAATGTCAACTCTATCAAACAGCTCTCCAATTGGCCTTATGAGGCTGGGTAGACTTCATTCCAGACCTCTCTAACTTAGAAAATTTCTAAGCAAGCACTGGGAATCAAATATAAGACCTTCCTGACAGTAACTAGCAATACTGACCACTAGTCCAAGGAGGTGGTCAGAAAAGTATTAGGCTACAAAATTATTTATTTGTGTATGCAAAGTTATCCAATTTTAAAAGCGAAAAGAAGTTGTAAAATGTGTTCTTCTTATAGGATTATACCCTTGTTCTCTCTTTGTGCATTCCTATGGCACTATTTGCCTGCATGCTGGGCACTTTATCCACAGACTTGAATGATTCCTTTTCTAAATAAGCACAATAAACATTAAGGTTTTATTCAGCAAAAGAAAATAAATTAACTAATCCACAGGGAATAGTTTGCCTACAACTTATGAAAACTCATAATGTTAGATACCTAAAAAGTGACAATTTACTAAGAGTTAATGCAGATTCATATTAAACATTTTGGAAATTATATATTATAGAGTAAATATAATTCAAATGAAACAATTAACTTTACAATATTTTAAATACTATGGCATACTTTAAAATGAGCATAAAATCCTATATATTTTCACACTTTCTTCTTGATGGCATTATTTTATAATTTAGAATGACAACAAATGGATAAGAAACTATTACTGTTAAATTTTTAGGAAAGGAAATTAATGGATGCAGCAGTATGAAAAATTCATGCAGTTTTTGTTATTAAAATAAATCAAGTAAGTACTACCAAACATGCTGTATTTTACTACATGATTTTCAGTTAGTTATAAATGCACATTAAAATTTCAAAGTCCATATGAAGAAGCCAGCTTCATCTGCTAATCTGCAATTAACAAGAAAGCCTTCTGAAACTAGGTGCCTATGCAGAATATTTATTTCAGTAAATCCCTTAACACAAATCTCTATTTTGAAATAATGTAATGAAATGATTTTTATTGATAACAGTGCAGTTTAATTTATTGTCATTATTGTGCAATCAAAACATCTAGAAGTGCTAAAAAGATACGAAAAGGATTTGTTTGCTTTTTTTTTAAAAAAAAATAGCGTTAATATGTTCTGAGCATAAAAGAGACTGAAAGATTATTAAATATAAAAATGTTTGGCCAATTTTCATGATTTCCTTTTGTGTTTACTTAATTATCTAACCACATAATGCTTATGGCATTTATTTACCTAGGATTTCTTTGAACTTACAAATTTTATTCAGAGATTGCTGTAAAATTTTTCAAATGAAGAAGAAACACTACTGATTATCCAATATGTAAATTAATTATTAAAATACTTCAAGAATCAATATAGAAGGATGCAAGCACCAGCCTTTAAGCATATGCCTACATCTTATTTGAAGTTTCATGTACTAAATTAATCATAGTAACCAAAGCCCCACAGTTTATTAAATTTCCAAAAAAAGAGAACTCGCACTGTGGATTATAAATCCTAATGTGAACATAAACTTTATACCTAGTGCATATATACTTGAACATGCTCACTACTTTGCTGCAGATGAGAAGCATCATTTCAAAAAGCAATTTGTCCATCTGTGGACAAAATTCTGTTTGGTGTGATTTTTTACTCTCAGTAATGCCTTTCATAGTGCTACAGAATCTTTCATCTTCAAAACAATGTATTTCTATGAAAAATGTAGACCTCAAATTGCATATTTGGTGCAGAATACATTCAATCCACTCATCTACTCAGTGGGCAGTCCATTAAGAAATGCTGCATTCCACACTCTTTTTATATAATGTATACAAATGTTAGAGAATTGATCAATAGAAAATGCATTGTCACTTATTCGCTATCACAACTCAATATTAATAAGTAATTTAAGATATATAACGCTACGGTTCCAGATCACCTCAAAGTAAAAGGCAATTTTTCCAGAATATTTTTTCCAAAAATTTTATCTGGGATTTGGCTCTCCAACAACAGATGCTTGTAGCTATTGTGCACAAATGTCCCATTTACTGAAATCCACTGAAATGATGTAAACAAAAAAGCTGAACTTAGAGCAGCCTTAGTTCATCATAATTTCAGAGCAAAAATCTTTCATAAAATAGTGAAGGAGAAGCCTATGAACAGTGGTTCATTCTCCTTTATCTCCAGCAGGTTCAGCCTCTCCCTAAACTTTCCATAGAGGAGGCTTACTATTCATGGCAGATTTCATTTTATGCTCTTTGCATATCTGACATAGGAAATAAATTTCCACTCTTCTATTGCTGCACAGAAAACCTGGGTGGCCATTGGGCTGTTGAAGTATCCTCTGTTCTAATTGATTTCTTCAGTAAATTCCAATTTGATCCTTCTGCTACAATGGTAAGACTCTTCTTGATGGGTGTGAGGGACAGAGCCAAAAAAGTTAAGTTGTACATGAACTTTGTAATGACTTTTGAAACACTCTCCTCCACAAGTGAAGAACATTTCAATGATCTTTCCAGTCAGGGGGCATTCATTTCTTCCTCCACATAGAAACTGGAGTTATAGAAACGAGTTCAGAAAGATGTATGAAATTAAAACATCAGAAGAATACCATTAAATTTATGAAAAAGTAGGCACCATCCATTTACTGGGTAAAGATTGGACCATTCTGGAATGTAAGAATTTATCTAATGTGCTAAAAAAGTTAGATGACATTAGACATAACAAGAAGATTATATTAAAGAAATCCAAAAAGGCAGGAAAGGTTAATGTTATTGTAAAAATAGAACCTACATATAGATTAGATGATCCCTCTAAAAAAATTCCAATCAGTTTTGAAAAGGGGACATTCAGTGTAAAATGTTTATGATCCAGATACTGTAACATTGATACCCAAGATGAAACCTGCCAAAAGGAATAATGTAGACAAGTTACTGAAGCAGAGATTTGGTGACAATAGGAGAAGCCTAGACTCACTGAATTTTTATCTTGGTGTTGTTGATCAGATGATGCAAGATGATGAAGATAATGATCATGTTGTTGTTAAGAATGTTACATGTTATTGTCTTGAAGAGGAAGATCGATTGGGGATGTTTCATTTAAAATTTTCATGTGTTGTTTCAAATATTACTAAATCCATTTGTTTGATGCAAAAGGCAATTTGTCCAAGCATTTTTTTGGATTGTACCCAAACATTATAATAACTGATTTGTTTTTTTAACCTTATAGCCTTTTAAGGCCTTGATCTCAAATGTTACATTTTTTATTTTTGTTTATCCTTTTTAGTTTGATTGCTGCACATTTTTTGTAATTCCTGACAAGTTTATATGTGGATAAACTGCCTTTTAAAACCATTCTCCTCAGATGCTACCATGTTTGGTTGTCAACTGGTAAGTCATGTTTAATTCTCAGTTGGGACATTGCCTCGAAGGTGTTTTTCTGTTTTTTTTTTTTTTTTACCCCCCGCCAAAAATTAATATCAGGTAATTTTCAGTGCCACTAGACTTCAAGCTCATTTGCACCATCATTTTATTTATTCCATGCCATGTTTTCAAAGACCTATACCAGTTGGCAGGATGTTGAAACACTAACAATAAAAAGAGTCTGAATTTGAATTACTTGTAATCAATAGTTTGCCACTGCTACAATGAAAAGTTTTCTGTATAATTAACTTTATTTAGTTAACAAATATTTCCCTTTAAAGGAGAAATGTGTTCTAAACTACATGCAGCAGATGATAACCAAAGAATTTTAATGGTGCTCTATGAAAATTGTGAAAACTTCTACTAGGATATAGCTAAAATAGATGAAAACAAATTTGTATTGAATTTCCATTTGTTGTTTCCTAAATTTTTGCTGTGAAAACAGGCTAAAAGTGCAGGAAAATAAAAATAATATATAATGTTGCATTTAATCTGAATTTAGCAATTTTAAAATAGAACGCTTAAGTTTTTCCCCCTCCCTAATGTATACTACATTATGTTAAAATCTACTTAATGAAGGTCATTGTACATTACTGTACCTCTTACATCACCTCAACCTTTTTTTTTTCCAGGGCATAAAGTGAAGAATCATTTATCATTTCACTAGTTTCTTCAGACTAATTCCATTTCAGATTGCATTATCTGGCAACAAGTAGAGCTTCCAGCACACATTATGCATACTTCCCTTCATAAATCTTCTAGGCAGATGATGTATACTTAGCCTTATCATAAATACTGTCATAAGGTTTTCAATAAATTTACACAAGATGCTGAGAAATGTTTTAATATTCTAATAATACCAGTGAAATGGAACACAATTAAAAAATTATAATTCAAAATGATATTCTTTAGTATGCATTCAGCCCTTAAGTCTTCATGGCCATTCAGCAATTGCATTATATAAAAAATAATGTCATTTTGCTGCTCCCTTCACAAAAGAGGCTTCAAACTGGCAATAATGAGTGCCTCTTCTTGCAAGTCATGTTCTGAAGCATAGATCACAATTTGTGCTCAGAGAGAGTTTAGATTCTGTCTACCAGAAGACCAATCAGAGGTGGAAATGAATTCCAGCACATTTGGTTACAAGCTATTACTGGGTAATACAACAAATTATTTATAAGAAACTCAATCAAATTTCACAGTTTTGTTCCACCTACTTGGACATATTTCAAATGCTGTTGCCTTGATCATCAGCATAGTTTCACTGTCAGCTTCCCAGCATGGCATTAAGGTGTCACTCTGTGGATTTTATGAACTTTGTGATGAGCTTATGTTGTTTAGCAGATCAAAATTAACTAAATTTTCCTAGATTTCATTTATGAATATATTTTCCCACATTGAAAATTTTATGGGTTTTTCAAGAGCTTTTAAGAGTTTCAGTTCAATTTGGAATTTGTGTTTTTTTTTTTTTTGTCAGAAATGGTAGGCTACTGCTGATTTTTTCCATGTGCTTATATTTTACATTTCCCACCTATTCCTTAAACCTTGGTGAAACGTTTCTTTTTGTTTACCTATATATTTTATATTGCAGTCTTTACAACTGATTTTATAAATGCCTGATTGTTTCTTCAAAACAGGTCCAAGTAAGTAGAACAAAACTAGTGAAATTTGAGTGAATTCCTCATAAATAATTTGTTGTATTATACTATATTTCTCTGTGAAAATTCATGCTATTTAAATCTATACTACCGAGTAGTTTAATCTTTATATGTTGAATCTTGCTGAAAGATCCAGCTTTTTTTTTTTTTTTTTTTGTGAGTAGTGTTTAATGCCCGTTTTTACTACTGTGGCACCACAGCCGGTTAAAAAAAGATCCAGTTCTGGCCATGGAAGAGGATGTTAAGATTCCTTACCAACCTCTTCAGTATTGTCTCCTGGTACACTTTGATAATTTTACCCCTTTCTCACAGAAATGGAGCTTAGCTATGCCCTTGTAACTCAAATTGCAATATATCAGGTTTGACACAGGATGATGGCCCTCTTGACCCACTGAGCTTGCTAGCCTCTTTTGAACTTGTGGCATACATAATTTTGAGTACTGAAAGTCTATTCATAAAAGCAAAGCACTTACTCAAACGTTATACAGCAAATGGGCACTGATGAATCCTTTATACTCTCAACACTGAAAACCAGTGTTTCACAGACTTTTATAAGTGACTAAGATACATAAAAGTAGAAGAAAGGCTAGAACAGAAGTAGTGTCATTTATAAAGTAATTTGTAGCTTTCTAATTGTATTTTTATTGTTGATGAAAATATTCATATTTTCTTTAATTAGGTTAAGATGAAATTATTTTTATGTGTAGCTGAGCTCAAGTCCTCTGTGTATTCCAGTTGGAAACTGTTGATGATCGAAGACAAGGGTTCAGCACTTAGCTAACTAAAATTAAAGAAATTGTAAACACGATCATATAAAGATATTAAAGATCAATAAATTCCTCATTCATTCAATCAATCAATCAATCAATCATCCAATAAGCAAAGACACACACTTAAACAAACCTAAAGTATATAACTGCATATATTTCAACTTTTACATTCCCTTCCCCTTTGAGTTTATCTGTTCTAGTTCTCAAAAATGAATTCATTTAAATGAAGATATAAATTATTTATAATAATCCTAAAGAATTTAAGGTATAATACTAAAATATTTATGGGAAGAGTAACAAAAGAGCATGAAAGCTGAGAAACAGGCTTATTTTGAATTTGAAGATAATATGTTCTGTGCTGATAAAACAATTCAGAAACAGGTAATCAATATATATATATAAGGCATTTAACAAAATTATGGGACATTTCCATTCCATATATTTGTTTTCATTTAAAATCAGTTACTGTTAATTTATATAATGCATTACCCTGAAATAATCATACTAGATAAGAGTAATTTGTTTCTGATGAAGTATGGTTCTATTTACATGATCATGTGTTGTTCCAAAATAGCAGGTATTATATACAGAAAACTCAATTTTTAATACAAATGAATTAATGAATTACAAATGCCATGAAGATAGATATAATTGATATGGATGGCATGAAAGAAAAATAATAGAACATGTTTATACTTATATTTTACTTCTTAGTATGAATATTTCAGTCTAATGCATTATATAAATTAACAGTTAACTGATTGTAATGAAAGTAAATATATGGAATGGAAAGAAATGCTTTTTTGAAATCAGACCATTAGATAGTAATGCTCTTTCAAGGGGTGAAAATATTTTATTGGTGTTATTGGTAACAGTATTCCAGAAGTGACATTTGAAGTGTCAGTTATCAGCCACTAATATACACATATAGCACAAAGATGTTCTACTCAGTATGTGTATGCAGAATTCAGCAAAAAGCATAGAGAAGGAAGCAGAATACCTTATCCAGTGCTGCGTTTACCAAAAGGGAGAGAATCATTTCCACCAGCACTCTAATGACAACTGATATCAGTTATTGCTAGGGATGGGAAGCAAGAGCATAAGCCTGAACAATCTCGAGAACTTCTAAATACCTTGCAGAAGAAAAAGGTTTTGTGAGACTTTTGAGAAGATTAAGCATGTTGACGTCATATGGTACAATGATAGCAATAACATGCTCTGATATCTTGGCCTTCCATGCATAGCGAAGAGCATAGTCGCACCCATGTGTAAGCGGGAAGACAGGTGGCAGGATGTATGATTTACCAATCAACTAAAGAAGCACATAGCAGAATCAGTCATTTCATGTTATCCTAAGCCTTCAATTAATGTTGGGTGGAAAAGATCTGTGCTATAGTACTCCTAATCTATTGACTACCAAGCTATCATGATTCTGGGAATATTTTACAGAAGTCCCAGAAAAGAAAGTGCAATGTAATATTTGTTCCCAGTGTATTAGGTGCATTGAGAATGATCCAGTGGCTCTTCTACTTTGCAGACTGCAAGTGCAGATATAAGTATGTACTCACAATGACAGGCACACATTTACCAATGCTAAAAAATATTTTTAAGTATATGTTAAGGATAAGCCTATATGATTGTGCCCTGAAATTATTATTATTATTATTATTATTATTATTATTATTATTATTATTATTATTATTAGGTGGTCTGTTTACTTTCTGATAGCCCCGTTATCGAGTTCCTTCTATTTCCAAATTTATGCACTTTCCTGCCTCCTTTCACCTACCTACAGTTTTCGAGAACTTAAATTACACTAACAAAGTAAAATATGTCCATATCTATTATAAGCTGGGAGTTACGTTTTATGTTAATTGTGTAGATCTTGTTTATCTGTTATTTTTTTCCTATAATTGTCACAGTGTCACTAATTTTCAATATATGCTTTAATTACAGTATAACAGATTAAGATACCGCATTTTGACGCAAATCTCTTGTTCCTTTAGCAAACAGCGACAGCGGATGCTGGATGCACGACTATTAAGTATTGGTTGCCACAGGTTTGCAATTTCCATTGTGGAGAATGCGGGTTTTCGAAATTACGTTTCATTGCTCCATTCTACCTATGAAATCCTCAATAAAAAGAAGTTAGGCCAACTTGTGAGGCAACCTAAGACAAATAAAGTTGGCGAATTCGGTTAGAACTGTTTCGCATTGCCTGCGTATCGTTGACTACGGACTTTGGACCTCGTTAAACTATGAGGCTTACATAACAATGACATATCGAATGCAGTTGAAATATGTTATCGCTTGAAATGTGCCGCTTATCGGAACGACACAAAGGTTTAAGCATTGGTGAAGCCTTGAATAGCTTACATATATACATTATACACAGTGGGTACTTCATAGAAAACTTACAGCCATCACAACAGATAATGCCGCGAATATGACAGTAGCAATGCAACCCATCCACAGTGACGCTGACAATATGCAGCATCCTGGATGTTTTGCGCATGCTTTGAACTTGATTGTAAAAAGTTCATTGAAAAGTAACACGGTAGTACGTAACGTACGAGATAAAATCCGGAGGATCGTAAATTATTTTAAAATTAACTGAATTGCAAAAGAAAAGCTTGAGGAAAATCAGAGGCTTCAGTCTCTATGCAAACTGGCCCACAAAAGAGAAACTCGCACTACATGTTAAAACCCCATTAGGAACAGAATCTGTTGCCGCGTCTTTATCGAGCTTATCTTGCTACTTGGGCGGCGCGCTCAAAACGCTAAAGCTGCTTGAATGTACAACTCTAGAGATTTCCACCGAGAATCATACTTCCATTTCGAAAGTGATACCAATTCGGGGTTAGCTGCAAATAACAGAAAAGAAATGGAGAAGAGAAGTCGCTCAGCGAATACTGGGCGATTTACACCACCTTTAACTATAAGGTTGGAATCTATACATACTGAGCATTTGCTATTGATCCTTCATAAGAATTTTCTTTTTAAGCACCCGTCTAATGCATTGCTGCCACTTAATATATATAAGAGGAATGTGCGATGATAATGGAAGCTACTTAAATACAGACCACACATACAGAAACAAACTAAAGCCGTGGGTCCCGTGTCGTACATTTACGGCACGAAAAAGAACCTCAAGCCTGAAAGAGAGGCCTTATCTTAAATAATCTATGAAGCAAACTGAATGGGAAATTAACGAAAGCAATAATATTCCTTAAGAAATATAACAAAAGAGAACAGCAACAATCATATTGCCATTTAATTACAAATAGTGCTTGATTTTATTTTGAAGAATGGAATTTAAAATTTAAGTGATTTGTTCTATTTTGTTTCTTTCTTTGCAAATAAACTATTATTTTTCAGTTAAATGCACAATTAAAGAACCAAGGGAAACTCGCAAATGCAGAAATATCTTTCTTAATACAAACTCATGGAAAGCATAGTTGCAAGTAATAGTGAGTTGTTTTAAAGAGCTGTATTTGTAGCATAAACTAAGTACTTTCTGTTCTACTTAGTTCGTTTTTGCAAATAAGTAATTATAACGGATCATCGACAAGTTCCTCCGTACTCGGGTGATTTGCACCGGATAAGACACAGGACTCCTACATTTGTGACACTCCTTTTGTCGAAATCAGTTTTTAGTAGGTAATCCGCCCACTGCTGCTAAGGATTGGACTCTGGTATGTGTGCTTGCCTTGGTGGTTACGTTAACACAATAATTATACGCTCGGCGCGCGGTCAGTGCTGCTACCTCAATTCGCTTCCCTAGTGAAACCTTGACTCCACAATGGCTGTGGGGCAACTTCTCAATGACCCTTTAGTTTTACAGTCAAATATAAAGTCTGTTCCACAAAACAAAAGAAAGCATATTCCAAAAGAATACCAAACTCAATTTCTATTTAATTGGAAATAATATATTGTTTGTTTTTGAACCGGGTTTTGTCTAATTAGTTTCAATTTGCAAATAAGCATCTATGTTAACATTAACATAAATGTAATTTCCGGGAACGCCGTTATATGGTATTCTGAAAGGAAGGATTTTTAAAATGATGCTCCAAACATGATTATCCACAATTGCAATCCTGTAAAATAGTTCCAGACCCATGCTTTGAGACAGCATTGTTTATAGCATAATGTGATTCACACACATGGACAGAGTGTACAGCACGATTCACTTCTGCTTAAGGGGTATTATGAGATTCTCGAGAATTAGAATGTGTAGCCGAAGTGATGGAGGATGGCGTGGGCGTATGCTGTTGACTGCTGGTCGTGATCTCGATGTTTCCTGGCTGCTCACTGATGAAGTCTGCTCCAATTCTGTTGAGTTCGGTCTCAGGGTTCACTGGAGTGTTTCGGTGGATCAGTTCAGATCCAAGGAACGAAAAATGTATTGTCCAAAAGATACACCAGGTTGACTTGTTCAAATATTTAATCAGATATAAAAATACTGGGGGTTACTTCACTACTCACTGCTAAATAATTATTCTTCTCAGGACTTCGTGCGAACTATCTCTCACCACTCACTGCTGAAAATCTCTCACTGTTAACTCATAACTTCTAACTGCCCAAAACTCATGAATAAAACAGTCCAGAATAATAATCTATAATGACCTAAAGTGACCCGGAGTGAATTAAAATGCTAATGCCTTAGAGTGGCCCAGAATGCTTATAATGCCTTCGACTGCTTTAGAATGACCAACTTCTGATCCTGTACTCCAGTTTTCTACACCATTGCCACGTCTCTCGCTAAATTAAATTTCCTCGTTTATTATCCTAATCCCGAGTTATATGTTCGCCACTGGCTATCTTAAAATATTTATTGTATCGCCAAATTCTTCTCATTCGTTGATTTTAATTCGATGCCCATTGGCTAAAATTATTTTCCCCCTTCTAATCTAATATGTTCCCACAAGCCTGAATTTTCCAAGAACAGCCTGTCATAAATTTCGGCACTTTTCCTTACATGTTGATTTCTAAAGTAACATCTTTTTCCTCCCTTAGTTATAAATTGCCAAATGTTCTCAGAGATAACGCACGCATTTACTCTAGCAACCTTGTGCTTGTATAGGCGGCATAATACTTTGTATCCCCGACTTGCCTGTAATAAAACATTTTCGTCTCCGTTCTGGCATTTTCATTTCCTTTTAAATTATTGCTATATCTTATTTTGTTCAAATACTGTCCCGTTACGGCCATGTGTTTCTCTTACTGCGAACTTTCTAAGTATTCCCTGGGCAGAAGTTTTGTGACCCGACAAAAGAATATTTTACCCTTTTGTATTTCAAACTAAGGAAGGGTTCAGCGGACGAGGTACCAGTCAGGTATATATCTCTATCTCTTTCTCACATCCTTTACCTAACTGTATAGAAAATCCTTTTGTATATACATAATAAACATTCTTACCAAATCGAATGCTTTTATAAATATAACTCTGCACCCTCAGGTAATTAATTTAATAAAGGTAGTCTTATTTCCGGCTGCAACTGCCAACCTCAACTCTTGAACAAGACAAATTCTCACCCTAGTTACTGCTTCGTAGTATGTTTAAACTTGCTTTCACATGAATATGTGCTTTCAATATTGCCGTGCAGCTCCTGATGTTCTTTAATATCTCTTGCACTTTCCTGAGTAAGATCATCAGCATTGAAAATGGTGTAAATACTTTTTCAGAACTAAACTTATACAATCTTAATCTGAGAACTCCGTTGTTCTACAATCCTTGAAAAATTAGCCACTGAAATGTTTAGTGTCTTGCCGTTGATTTTATTTATTTTTTATAAATGTATTTTAGATATATTATAATGTTTGGGTTACTCCAAATTTTCACATTCTTTGCACTGTTTTTATATTTTGCTTAAGAACCCAATTAAGTAAGAATTCTATTATAAGGTCCTTGGAATGACCACCTATGAGACTTAGGTTTGCTGAGTAGGCTGTCATCCTGAATGACATTGAATTACATGGTCAGCTCAATGGCACCTCGCCAGTATGGCCCTCAAGATTGAGGGTGTAGTTGCCTCTCCATCAGGCAGCTCACAAGACTGGGTGCACTCATTCCAAACTCACACCTTCAAAAAAGATTCTCTGGGAACTAACCACACCTACAGGTATTAATTAAGTATGCATTCTTCACCAAAATAACAAAGAATATAGCAGAAAATGCACAATAATTCCTCAGATTTAATCATATGAACAGCTTGGAAACCCCAGCGTTTGAAAAGTCAGTACTGCTGAGTTTACCTGCAATATTATTGCATACTGTATAGTTTATGCTAAGAATTCAAATGCCTACTTGTTCTTCTGACTAAATGCATAACTGCATAACAGCATAATTGCAGGTTCAAATCAGAAACATTGTCCCTTATGTAATAAAATGTTTTTCATCACAATATGATCTACAACATAATAATGCACTGTTGCTGGGCATGGAAAAATGCAGTTCAATAACCTGTTTAGTACTCCACTAAATGGCATTCATATTATCAAACACACTGTAATACTATGTCTTCAGATATATTTTAACTTTATGCATGTCAAAGAATTGGTTCTGCATAATTTCTTTTAGCATTTTTTTCATAATAACTGCCTGAAAATAGAAATATCTCCTAATGAAATATTTTCAAAAATAACATTTACCTTATATTGTTAGTGTTTGATGGTAGTATCACCCAATCCCCAATAGCCGCAAAAATACTGAAATAAAAAGTTTAGTTCCAAAATAATATGAGCTTTTTGAGAATATTAAATCCAGCCAAAGTATAACAGAAAAATCATGCTATTAGTTGATGTTATGAA
Source organism: Metallyticus violacea (assembly GCA_030762175.1). Classification (NCBI taxonomy): domain Eukaryota; kingdom Metazoa; phylum Arthropoda; class Insecta; order Mantodea; family Metallyticidae; genus Metallyticus; species Metallyticus violacea. Next base: position 108,121,781 of record CM060846.1, on the reverse strand, counting down.
CATGGTATTTAAATATATTTTGGACAGAGCATTAAAAATATACTTTTACACTGAAAAAAAGTATTGTATCTATTGCCTGACCTTATTTCCATCTATATTGCTCTCATAGAGTATACAATGGATAAGACACAGGACTCCTACAACATTGCTTTTTTCGACATTGGTTTTAGTAGGTAATCCGCCCACTGTTGCTAAGGATTGAACTTTGGTGTGTGTGCTTGCCTAGGTGGTTACGTTAACACAATAACTATACGCTCGGCGCGCGGTCAGTGCTGCTACCTCAATTCGCTTCCCTAGTGAAATCTTGACTCCACAATGGCTGTGGGGCAGCTTCTCAATGGTCCTTTACTTTTACAGTCGAATACAAAGTCTGTTCCACAAAACAAAAGAAAGTATAATCCAAAGGATTATATTGTTTGTTTTTGAACCGGGTTTTGTCTAATTAGTTACATTTGCAAATAAGCATCTATGTTAACATTAACATAAATGTAATTTCAGGGAACACCCTTATATGGTATTCTGAAAGGAAGGATTTCTAAAATGATGTTCCAAACATGATTAACTACAATTGCATTCCTGTTAATTAGCTCGAAACCCATGCTTTGAGACAGCATTGTTTATCGCATAAGATGATCTGTCCATACTGCTGAATAGGCAACTAGTTTAAAATCAGTTTGGAAGTCTTATATCAACCACAGACATTGCTATACTACTTCCTGAATCTCCTTTGAATGTTGAGAATGTATAAACCATTCCTATTTTACTTCTAACATTCAGTATTAATGTTTTTAAAACTGGTACTACTTCACGGTGAAAAACTACGTATATAATATCAGCTAATGGCATGATTTTTCTGTTATACTTTGGATGGATTTAATATTGCCAAAAATCTCATATTATTCTGAAACTAAACATTTTGCAATTTTTGCAATCTTTGGTACCAAAGGTATACTACTGAAAATAGTTATAGGATTTAATATCTCACTAAAGCAATTATCTATTGCAGCACAACAGCTGTTATTAAAGTTAATTTATGGTGACTCACTTTATTTGTACTTTGTTAACTACAATACAGCTTAAAACTACAGAATGCATTAAATGCATTTAAACGATATATGAGGGATAAGTCAGATTTCTTTTTATCTCGCGAACAAACAAGGGGCAACATGAAAAATCTAAGATATACCATTGAAAGTGTATGGGATGTATTTTCGAATGAAACCGCCAGAGTATCAGAACGCCCCGAAGTTCATTTGGTGAGTGACAGTAGTCATGAATGGATGTCACGAAGAGTGAACAACGTGTGTATGTGAAAATAGCATTTCTTCGCGGCAGGAGTGCATGAGAATGCCACGAAGAGCTACGGGAAGCACTGGACAGAGACCTACAAACGGGGCAGAATGTCCATTGCCGATCTTTCTCACAGTGGACGTCCTGTGGCCATGGGAAAGGATGTACGGGTGATGGTGATATGACAGTGCTTACGCTATGATACGCGCTGGACATAAGTGGAATTAGAAGAGCTAATAGGAATTCCGGTGTAAAACAGTGCATCGCATTTTACGGGAGAGCCTAAATATGCGGAAAATATGTATAAAGTGGGTGACACATAAATTAAAGGAGATACAGAAGTGAACTCGCTACGAAACTTTTCGCATCAATCTGGCGAGTTTTCCAGAAGGGGATGCCATATTCAATCGCTTCATTGCAATTGATGAAACATGGGTAAGGGCGTATGAACTAGAACTCAAGCGACAGTCCAGTGAATGGCGACACCGTGGGTCACCATGCAAATATAAGTTTCACCAAACTCTTCACCAACAAAAGTCATGGTCATTCTGGCGTACGACAGTCAAGGTGTGCATGTGTGTCATCCAGTGCGTGAGAGGACCACTGTGAATGCCCAGTATTACAGGTCTTTTTGGTGTGACAATTGCGCTGTGTGGCACGCACCACGATAACGCGAAAACTCACACAGTGTCGTCATTTATAGCAATGGGGATGGAATTCTTCCATACCCACCATATTCGCCCGTTCTCATCCTCAAAGTGAAGCAGCTATTGCGTGGAAAAGTTTTGCTAACAAAGCGGAAAATTTGACAGCATTTGATGCGAGGTGGCTCACGTTAGTAACTCACATGCAGCAGACGTATTCGGCGCCTTCCCCACCGCTGGCAACGAACCGTCGGTATACTTCGAAAGCTTCTCACCTGCGAGACTGTCTGTGACGGATTTGCAACCCTGTGTAAATAGCTATGTGTAAATTTTGCTCATGTCATAATAAACCAATGCTGTAAGGTTGCCTGTGTTTTGTTTCTTCCCTAGAAGAACTACCTACATCCAACCTCCCGTTAGTGACACCACTCGGCAGTAAATGTCACATACTTTCAATAGGATATCTTAGATTTTTCGTGTTGTTCCTCGTTCGCGAGGATAAAAATAGTTGATCTGACTTATTCCTGGCATAAATAAGATGTGTAATTTCTCTATGAAATGAGAGTAAAATTCCTTAGCAGTTAATTATGGAATGAACCCAGAGTTGTCCAGCATGTATGTTATTTGTCACAGACCTACTCAGCCTTAACAAGTTGAAAAGGAAAAAAGAAGAGAGAGAGAGAGAGAGAGAAAGAAAGAAAGAAAGTGGACAAAAAGAAAGGACAACCTTTGGATGAAAGCAGAAATATTGCTCAATGAGCAAAATACATCTTTTTATTTTTGTTCTTTAACCTACATTAATGGTGCTGCTACTTCTGCGCCATTGCCTTTGTACTATACGAGGTGGTTTTCAGACATTCGGGACTGGTGCTGCCATTTGGTCAAAAACTTACTTTGAGACAGCGGTCATTAGTCTAAAATTAAGTTTTTCGTCAAAAAACTCCTGGTGAACAAGGAATTGTGACAAGGCGCATTATCGTAATGCAACAGCCAGTTCCCTTGTCGCCAAAGTTCGAACTTTGTCTCCGCACATTTTCACGGAGACGTCGCAAAACGTGACAGTACTACGTAGAATTCACGGTTTTATTTGGTGGGATGAATTCTTTGTGCACAATACTCTTGGTATCAAAGAAAACGAGAAGCATACCTTTTTTGCTCTTCATTTGTCTCACTTTTTTGGTCTTGGTGAGTTCGGGCTCTTCCACTAGGAGTATTGCTGTTTTGCCTCAGGGTCATAAGCGTACACGCAGTTCTCGTCACCGGTGATGACCCTGGAGAAGAAGGTTGGATCATCGGATACTGCCTGACTAAGCTCCGAGCAAACTTCAACACGCTGCGCCTTCTGATCAGCAGTCAGGATCCTTGGCACAAAATTTGCGGCGACATGATGCATGGCCAATTCATCAGTCAAAATTCGTTGGCATGTCCCATAACCAATACCCACTTCATGAGCAAAGTCTTCAATGGTTCGACGTCGATCCTAACGAACGAGATGTTGAATTTTGGCAACAATGTCAAGCGTTGTGCACCTGACGGACCTACCGGTGTGAGCATCGTCTTCAATAGCTATACGACCGGCGCTGAACCGAGCACCCCACTCAAACACATGTGTGCGGCTCGTGCTTTGTCCCCCAAATACTTGCTGAATCATTGCGAGGATCTCCGTAGAATTTTACCCGAGATTTGCACAGAATTTGATGCACATTCTCTGTTCTAATCTTGGATCCATCGTAAAATCGCCACACACTACACACAGAGTATCATGAAAACTACTATAGAATCTCAACACATCTACCCAGCTGCATGAACATCATCACATTTGCTAGTGTTGCAACCTAGCGGTACAAAACTTCACTGCAACTAACTACTGTCGAGATGAGAGCACCGGTCCCGAATATTGTGGATACCACCTCGTATAAACAAAGAAAAACATGAGAAATTAGGTGAAAAACATTAAGCTGTCTAACCAAACAGTTGAAAACTAGCCATCAGAACAAGTGACTGCTAAATACAGGTTAAGGGACTTGCTGTTTATTTAAATACTGACAGTAGCTCATTCATTATTAATGAATTTTCTCTTCAATTTTGTTTTATTAAATAAATTTTGCCATATTTGAAAATATCCATTAATTTTTCCTACTAATTTTCCAATATTTCATTATATGTTTTTTCTTAACCTAATATAACTCATACCTTAATCAAATAAAATCCATATAAAGCAGAATACAGATGCATGAGGTAGATCATTGCATTCGCATGTATATCACATATATTATTGGCATGTGATTACTTTACATGTTTACTATTTGCTGTGTTTCACTTTTTTAAAAAATGTGTTTATTTTTTAAATGTTGATACTATGTTGAATTGGGCCTTTAACATTTAGTTTTGTTATATTTGTCCTTCCATTTATATTGTGACATAATTTTAGGATTGCTAGGAATTTGTATAAGTGATTTTTTAAAGTGTTTGTTGAACCAGTATGTTGCCAGATAACCAGTGTATAGATGTTTTCTTCTATTGTACTGCATAATGTTGGTAACAAGTTTAAGACAATGTTCAGGTTTGGTTAGGTCTAGATCAACTCTCTCTCTCTCTCTCTCTCTCTCTCTCTCTGTTTGAATGTAAGTAATTTATGGAATTTTTGCATTTAACAAGATGTTAGGTCTAGGTTAGCTCCCTCTACATAAACGTAATTGGTTTGTGAATGGTACAGCATTTCAATGCCACTTAATCTTCATTACAGTACTAGGAATATGAAACAATGTTACCATCCATTTTAACCTAATTAGTGCCCGGTATTTAGATTTTTAGGATAGTAACTGCATGGTGATTGCCATGAATTTTGCCTTTGCCATTAGTACGAAATTCCATGAATCTATAAGTTACAGCATCTAGGTGTCGGTAAACTTCAGCATTGTAAGAGTAAATGTCCTGTAGTATTACTGAGGATCTTTTATCGCCTGGAAGAATAATAACTTCAGGATTATTATATAACCTTTAAAGTGCTGATTTTTCGCATAGTTATCTTTCGTGGTGGTCTTAACTAGAAATTTAGAATCACTAATCGAAGTTAAAAATCGGTTAATAAACATTTCTATAGATGGCTAGAAGGAAAAGGAGGTTCAAGTTTGGAAGGAAGGCGAAACTTGAGAAGACAAGGAGTAACATTTGAAGTAGGCTGAGAAGATTTAATATTCCAATAGTAACACTATCTTAAATTAAGGCAAAATTTAACGTTATCGGAAACAAATTTAAGGCGATTAAATTTGAAAGTTGGGGCAAAAGATAATCCTTTTTGCAAAAGCAATGTATCGGCATCAGAAAGTGGAATAGAAGATAAATTAACAACCACACTATTACTAGCAGAAGTAGTACAAGTACATTTGCTCTTGGGCTGCTGGAGTGCAGTAACGGAGTTAAATTTAGATGGACGAGGTAAACTGAAAATAGAGCCAAGTCAGGAAATGACGCTATGAGCGGCGGTGAAAAGTATTGGCAGATAGAAGCGGCAAACTGAATACGAATACCTGCTCTAAAATAGTGTAAATATAACCGCGATAGTTTACGAAGATGATTCTGGTTGAGAGAATATAATCATTTATTCGCACTCATCAATATACTATTAACAGTGGTAATATATTTAGGAGAACATGCCAAAATCATTTTAATTAAACTAAATAAATTAGACAAATTAAATTGTGCAAATATTGCCAATTATTGAAGATCATGCGCAGAAATTGCTCGGAAATGTGGTACCTTAATAAGTGGAATTGGTTATGGGTACTAGGAGCTATAGCGGACAACGAAAAATGAACTAATATTCCGTTAGGACAAACACCAATAATAGCACAATAAGAAAGAAAGCCAGCGTGCCCTGTATATTTAGTTAATTGCTTAGAATGGTACTTACATTTGTTAAACAAAATTTTCACAGCATTACTTTGGATAGATGTCATAGCATAAGAAGTATTAAATAACAAAAGCTTAATAATAACAACAATAAAGTGTATTAGAAAACACTGAGAAAGTAAGAAATAAAATTAAAAGAATAATAGATAAACCGTAAAGAAGTCAGGAGCAAAACACTCAAAAGAAAATTTAAATTAATAATCCAAATTAAATACAACACCAGAGGTGCAAACAATATGAATGAAAAATAATGTAACGCTATTAACAATGTAACTAAATTGATTTTCATTTTAAACAATAATAAGAAATGTCATGAATTTTGATGTCCACCAATGAACCTTGTCTTCTCGCCATAGAAGAACTCAAGCAATTCGAAATATAGCGATTATGATGTGACTTTTTTCTTAGTGTTTTATCTTTTTCTGCGTTTATAATTATTGTTATTTTAATTACATGTTAATAGCGAAAAATAGCGTTATTTTTCATTTTTAATCTACATACCCACTGAGGGATGGATGGTGCTCTAAATATTTAGAAAGGAAAGTGGCATGTGTTAACTAATGAAAATGTTTATCTCGCTAAGAAAAGTTTATTCCTTTTCTCAAAGGCAACCCGAGTGCCGGCCACGTGTATAATTTCTTGTAAAACAAAAATAAGCAAATAAGTTAAGCTTTCCTGTAGTGTAGATGAGTAAAACTGTTTGAGTTTTCAGCCTGCTAAAAAGGCCTGGAAGACTGTTTTCACAAACTGACATCTGTATCATAAAAAATTTAAACGAATGGGCCAAAAGAATGGTGTAGGCATAGGATTCTTTCAGTTCATTGAGTTCCAAGCAAAACTTGCACAGTACGTTATATATGTATGGAGATTATATGCCCTTAAGATCTTTGCAAAAGAAACCAAACTGTTGAATTAGCAATATGGGAAAAGATTTTCATTTTAAAGAATAATAAGGATTGTGTTTTGAATTTTGATGTCCCACAAATGAATTTCGTTTTTTGCTGTATATTGGAACCACCAGAGGTCACATCGTCACCTGCCAGCATTAGTTGGTCCTCAGCTGAAAATGAGAGCGGAAACTCTCGAAACATGTTCTGATAAACTAATCAGTTAGTGAAGTATAGTGTCACCTAATACCGACCTCTTTATGCATATAATCAATACCGCCACGGGTGGCCGAGGTCGTTCAGGCGCGGATTCGTGAGCGGGAGGCCTGGGGTTCGAATCCCGTTAGGGCCGTCCTCCCTGAGGTTTTCCTGAGTCCTCATAAATGGCAAATGCCGGGAGGTATCCTAAACTTAGACCTAGAACATTTCCTTCCTTGAAAAAAAAATCCTTTACCAATATATCATTTCATCCCATGCATCATCAGCGTCCACCGCCTGTGGTGCCCCAGTACTTATAACGGGCGTTAAACACCATTAAAAAAAGTGCATATAATCAATCAACGTCACTGTCACTAACGTCTATTAAATTTCTTTTGCTCCAAACACAATGGACAAACATTATAAAGTGCATTAGCTTTAAACCTCTACTCTTTGGATATTACAATTTTAAAGTTTCATTTTTTTCTTCCTGAGGTAGTATTCAATGTTCTGGCCTTCCCAACCAATTTTTCCATTTTTTTCCATCCTGTATTAAGATAATTTTAGATTTTCTTTTTGATCATGTTGATATGGTTTGCATTTATTGAATACCAATAATAAGTATTTTTATACATTAACAAAATAACTGTTTCATACAGAGGTGCTTAATTATCAACTAAGAAACAAATTCAAAAATAATGATTTTGTAACATGGGTTAAAGGAAAACTGTTAAAATTGTGTGTACTTAAATGTTATGAATTTATGTAAAAGGAGGCTGGGTCATTTTTGGTATGTTTCTAAAATGTCCTACACATTAAAAAACAAATGTGTTTCAATGTTAGAGTAGAAAGTAATGGATCATTACTAATTATTATGCTGTGTAGATAGATAACAGATTCTCAACAATATGTTAGGACAATTGAAATTCTGTGAACAGGATGCCATTTTTTGTCATGTAAATGTTGTTCTTTGCATAAAGTATGAGTTTTGGCTTGCATTTTAAATTGGAGTCAGAAATAAAAATTTAAGATCACAATCTTTACTCAAACCACAAAGATAAAACTAAAAATGTGTGGTTTAAATCTTGTTTTTAAATATCATACAGCAATACTGTGTCTGATTTTCTAGAATGTTCTCTTATTTTTACTTCCAATTTTGTTTCTTTCACCCCCGACTTATAGCTTTTTTTTTTTTTTTTGCATACAATATATAAAAGCAAATTAGTGGAAAAGATAAAGAAAAATTGATTACCACAAAATTCCTCCTTCTGGACTTAATAATCATAGTAAATGCTTAAAAGAACGTGATTAATTAAATAGCCCAATTCTGAAAAATAAAGTACAGAAGAAACATTTTTTCAAAATAACTTTACCTTGATCTGACAATGGCCTGTTGCAATGAAATGCAAAATATTATTTCTGTGTGAAATAGGTTTAGTTAAAATGCAAATAAATTATCACTCATTATATTACAAAGATGCTTGCAGAGATTATCTTCACATGAAATATCCCCTTTTTCTACAAATAATCTAGTTCATCAGAAAGAATACATAAAATATGTATTATTAATTCATTATAACAATCATATTTCTTTGCACACGATTAGCAGCTGCTGTTAGTCAAATTAAGCAAAACTATTCTCAAGCAGTTATCATCAGAATCAGCATAATGAGGAAAACTAATTATTTGCAATTATTAACAAGATGTATAAACTAAAATAATAACTTACCCCTTCCCCAGGAATGGTCCCATCTGGAAAAAGGTCATAACAGCTGCATTTGCAAAATAGCGCTTTATTTGATCTCATAAAATGTTGTTGGTGCATTATACCAAATTACAAAATTCATATTCACCATTCATTAAATAAATAAAAAGCTAATTACTTTATAAAAAGAGTTTTAAAGTATATATATTTTGTGACAGATCATGGAAATGAATGAAATATATTTGCCAAAATATCGATACGGGTATCACTTGATACTAATTTAGCCACATGAATTTCATATCATGGTAGTTTATATAATGTATTCAAAATTTCTGCTATAACTTACACTTTTATGCTGTTATATACAGTTTCCTCTTATCATTTTGGCTCCTTAAACATATAAATATGATACATAAAATTAAAAAAAAAAGTTTAGTCTCTAGAGACCACGTGTGCCACGATTGCAGATTGATTCAATAGAATGAAGGGAAATATCATTTTGAAAACACTGTGTTATTTGTGAATGTATTTTTGGGGGGGGGGAAAAAAAAAAGAGGCCTCTGAGCAAAATTTGTTCGCCGTTTCACTCCCTGGTTTGAATGGGACGCTAATGACTTGAGATGTTAAAGAGCGTCCACAAAAAAAAAAAAAAAAAAAAAAAAACAAAAAGTTTTTTATTCAAACTCTTGCTCTAAATGTTTAAACAATTGCGTTTAGTCTACACCAAAGTTACACATGTAACACTAAATATTTTTTTAAGTGCTTAGTATTCATTTTCACTACTAGGTATCACAGGCAATGGGCATAGATGATACACGTGAAGAAATGCTAAATTAGGAAAGGAACACTCCAGGTCTAAGGTTAGGCTACTTTTTCAGTATTTGCCATTAATGAGGAATGCAGAAATTTTGGAAGGAAAAAAAAAAAAATTCAGTCAGGCAGGACAGTCCTGACAGGAATGAAATCCCGGAATTCCGGTTGCTTAGTAACCTCGGCCACTCGTGTCAGTGTCTAAAAATAGGCTCTTTATGTTTAAATTCATCGCATTATAATAAACATTTTATTCTGTAATGTAGCAGGCATCTACTATTAAAAAGAACCTGTATGTCTCTTTGTTGCATTTAGTTTCAATCACCTCTGCCATAATACAGGGCTATTAAAAAAGAAAGAGCAGATTTCAAACATTTCTTTCTTCCAAATTACAAAAGGTAGAACCATAATTCCAACGTTCCTGGACAGAAAAAAGTTTAAAATTTGAACCGTCCAGGTAGAAGCTCCAATCAGGGCTGTATTGGCGCTGTTGCTTATCTGTAGTAAAATGGCGACATAACAAGAAAAATCATTTTGTGTGCTGCAATTAGCAAAACTAGAGTCCATTATTGGAGTTCAATGTGCTTTTCGCCGTCAGTTTAATAAACAACCGCCTGCGCATAAGCAGATTTACGAGTGGCATGGAAAATTCGTAGAAGATGGTTGCATCTGCAAACGGAAAAGCACGGGAAGTCCACGCACATGGAATGAAAATGTCGAGCGTATTCGTCCAGTTTACAAAAGGAGTCCAAAAAAAATCACATCACGAGCAAGCAAGGAAATTAACATTCCTCAACCAACGGTATGGCACCTGAAGCCATACAAACTGCAATTATTGCATGCATTGCATCCTGCCGACCACAACAAAAGGTACAAATTTTGCATTAGCATGCTAGATGATATGGAAGAAGACAATTTTTCTGAACAATTAATTTTTTCCGATGAATTCATTTCTCCGGTATAGTTAATCGACATAACGTTAGAATTTCGGACTAACCTATCTACACACGCTTCAAAACTTTATTTCCTCAACTTGAAGATGATTCAGATGATGTCATGCAAGATAGTGCCCCGCCTAAGTTCTCTAAGCACGTCCGACGTTATCTGAATGGCACCATTCCAGGACGTTGGATTGGAAGAGGAGCAGAAGATGAACCCCATCTTCGGTGGCCTTCCAGGTCTCCAGACCTCACTCCATACGACTTTTATCAGTAGAGTTACGTAAAAGGCCGTGTTTTTATCCCCCCTAATGCCTGACACTCTTGAAGGTCTGCGACATTGAATTGTTGAAGCTGTGAATTCGATAACTAGAGACCAGCTGATTCGTGTGTGGCAAGAAATGAGCCACCGTTTTAATATTTGTCGTGTAACAAATACATGGTGCTCATATTAAATGCATAAAAAAAAGTGAAAGGTGAACTTTTCTCTTTTTCAGGAACGTTGGAATTGTGTTTCTATCTTTTGTAGTTTGGAAGAAATAAATGTTTGAAATCTGTTCCTTCTTTTAGAATAGCCCTGTACAAAAAGTTATCAATAAAAATTCGTCGTCGTCGTCGTCGTCGTAGTAATGTGTTACTGTCGTTCCTATGTGTAAAATTAAGTTCCACTGATGTCATGAATGTTTTGGTGAGTTACACTCATTATTTTATGTTTAACCCACATGATTTGTAGCTTATTAGTAAGGCAATGGAATGGTATCAACATTTCACTATAAAATATTTTATTACCAAGCATAATAGACATTATTCACGGATGGATGATGGATAAACTGAACTGCCTTAAACAATGGTGCCCATTTAAGGTTGATCACTTTCACCAGTTTCTGTGCAAGTTGCATCACATTAGTTTCATTTTATTGCTATAGTATGTGTTTAAAATTAGAAAATCAGTTCCATTATTTGATTTTTCAATGCAAAAAGGGACTGCTGTCTACAAATGAGATCTTCCAGCATGATAATGCCCATCTCTGTGTTGCCAGGCAAACAGAAACTTAATGCATATTTTACATTGGAGACAATTCACAGTGCACTAATGAAGGCTAAAATGTTCTATGGTGCTGAAATTGAGGGATTGGATTAAGGATGGGTTAAAATGTGTAGCAGTTTAAAGAGTCACCGACTTAGACGTTTGTTGTCATAAGACGATGTAACTACCACCACAATATCTTCGGCTAGTTCAGGGTTTGGCATTATAGCTGGATTTTTCAGATTGATACTTCTGGGGTGAAAGGAGTGTGATTTTAAGTATAACAAAATCAGAATGAATAGAAAGCTAGGGAGTTAATGTTTTGTTATTACCACATAAAAATACACCGTCCTGATTATGGTATAATGTGAGAATATTATTAGATGCAGAATGAATACGAAATAGAAGTGTTATAATTTATATTTCTCTCCCAAAAACTACTTTTTGACCTGTTGTAACTCTTATACTATTTTCCTATATGGATATTAATTCAAACTTGTAACTCCTATTGTTCACCATAAATAGTAATTTTGTAATTTCTTCCAAGAAATATTAATCGCCACATATCTCTGCATAATGTTAAAAATGCTGTTGCACTATACGGAGTACTAACCATTATTTCTGCTAATGGAATTTAAAACACAACTTCTCTCTACAAAATCCAATGTATAACTAACAAATTTTGAGATAAAAACCTTCACTTATTACAATAGGATTGTAATAATACTATACATTACCATGCATTATTTTCAACATTCGTATACTAAGAGAATGAAATTTGTTCATTTCTATTTAGTTGCAATAAAGCAGTCTCATGTTTCATTCTTTGTACACATTATTAGTTTTGTTACACTTGCCATTGGTTGATTCACTTAGTATTACAAGTTTCTTATCTGTGGCTTAATCTTTTCACATTCTTATCTATGTATGTGTTCCTTTGAACTGTTACCTTTTTATATTATTAGGTATTGCCATATAGGCCCACAAACAAACATTAAGACATACATTGTAATAGCCCTTATCTGATACATGAAATCTATACAAATGAGCTTACTAGATTTATACGATTTAAAACATATTACCAATGAATGTTTATTTGAATTGAAAATTAAATTCATTACCTAACATTAAAACATGTGCAAATGAACTTATTAAATTAATATAATTAAAAACACATTTTAAATTAATGTTTTCAGCTTCAAATCAAATAATATAGTCTATCTTGCATAATAGCATATGTAAATGAACTTCTTAAATTAACATAGCTAAATAGCTATTACTATTAAATGTTTGTGGCTCCATATTGAGCATTTAGCCTTTACGTAATATATAAACATGTGAAAATGAACTTCACAGTGAAGTGAATCATATATTGTTAATTAGAAATGGGAGTGAAATTACTGAAATTCGTAGATCGGCCCATGGAGCTGGGATTATGGGAAAAAAATTGATATAAAAATATGATAGGTTATGAACTTTGAGATCCCAACAGAAGACAAATTAATCCAGAAGTTCATAAAATGTCTACAAGGGCTACACTAAGTCCAGTCAACCAACAACGAATCCGACAGTCGACTCGCAATTGAGGATGCAGGTAAAAGTCTGCAAAACTAGTTTTGCATAATTCAACAGTAAGTGGAGCATAAGAGTTTCAAATCGACTTGCTAGATAATTAAGAATATAATAAATACACCTTTTGGGGGGGGAGACAAATCCTATGCTTACCTAACTCATTACTTATTGGAGTAGCATCAGCAGAATTGGGAAGGTTAGATAATAAAGGAAAAGTGATCAAAAGAGTAAAGAAATTTTGGTTCAATAGGAAATTTACATTATGGTGAACTTGTGAAAAATTTCTTATTTACCCAACAAAAATAAAATTGGAAAGAAAGTTGGGGAAAGAAATTACAATTTATTTTAGAAAATATTTGAATGGGTAATGTTTAGAACACAAAAGTAAAATGTTAAAGTATTTTGGACAGAGATAAAATCTAGGATTGAAGATACTTTATACACATAAGTTCACTGAGTTGTACACAAATAAAAAAAAAACACAATAGGGTGGCAACAAGTATGTGGATTGCTTTGAATCTAGTTGGAATGGATTTACATGGATTAGAATAGGTGTTCTAAATCATAAAGGATTAAGGAAGAATGGAAATGTAGTGTCATGTCCTTTCTGTAGAGCAAATGAACTGCACTGTTTACTAGAATGTAAATAAATAAACAATAGAAGAGAGTGAGTATGGTATAAAACTGGGATAATTTACCAAAAGAAATTATAATAAGAATTATGATAAAAGAGAAGATTTAGATTTTAAGAGATTAGGAAGATTCTTGAACCAAGTCAGAGAAAAATGGTTAGGGAAAATATAATAAGCTAAACTAATTTAGAAAATCTTTCCCAAGGGTAAACCAAAAATACTATTATTTTATGTGCTAGATCTTTATACATCTACAACCTTGATGTTAAGGTGCAATAGGGCCTAGATAGTAAAAGCAACTCTCTAAAATTTCTTTTTAATATATTTCTTACACATGTACCTATATTAAAATTGTAATTATAGTTAAATTTGTATTATGTGGAAAGAATTGCCAATTTTTGGTGGGAAATTATGGACCATCCATCATAGTCAAGACCTGGCCTCATCAACTTATATGTCGGTCCTGGTGGTGTAGTGGTTACCATACTTGCCTGCTATACTCAAAACGCGGGTTCGAACCCGGCCAGGACCGATGGATTTTTTCGGGCGTAAAAATCCTAAGTATGGCTTCCTTCGGAAGGGAAGTAAAGCCGTGGGTCCCGTGTCGTACATTTGCGGCACGAAAAAGAACCTCAAGCCTGAAAGAGAGGCCTCTGAGCAAAATTTGTCGGCCGTTTCACGCCCTGAGTTGAATGGGACGCTGATGACCTGAGCTGTTAAAGAGCGTCCTTAAATAAATCAATCAAAAAAAAAAATCAACTTATATAATATTATCAAATTGACTTCCTTGTATGGGAGATGCCTCTGAATTGAAAGAGGAGTTGAAGGAAGCAACCATCATATTGTAATCTTAAAAGAAGTTAGGAACAGTGAAGTTGTTACATATACAAATGAGTCAGTATTAGGTGACACTAAAACTTCACTGATTAATTCTTCAGAACATGTTTCAGCTGGGGATGAGAGCGAATGCTCTTGAAACATGTTCTGAAGAATTAATCAGTTAGTGAAGTTTTAGTGTCACCTAATACTGACTCATTTGTATATATAACTATTATATTAATGTATGGCTGGTAGCAGGGAAGTATGATATGGGTATATTAAAACTTGTTCCATGATGTTACACATCTGAGGTGATTTTACAAAATTGTCTAATACAAATATAAGTAATTTAAAACATCTTGTTGAATTAAAAGTAAAACTTCTAAAATCATGTCAATATATTAAACTATCTTGACGTTTCACATTAAAACTTTTTTATTAAAAAGTAAGTTGGGACTAGTTTCATGAGTCATTTCCTCACATTGTCAACCAATTGGAATCGTCAAGATTATGATAGTTTCACTGTGTGGATTCCTACATACATTTTTAATTGAATTTAAAACATATTAATCAGAAATCTCACTTACTTAGAGTTTAATTTCAAAATGAGCACCATATTCTAAATGACCCTCTTACCTATGTTACTAACTCTTTGAAAAGACATGAATTGGGCACTACTTACTCCACAGTTTCAGCTGAACTGCATTGAGCATTTTATCATATAGCCTGCTTGGAGCAAAAATTAACTCAACTGAAAAGATAGCACCATTCTTGAACTTTGCACACTGCAGCTTTGGTTATTAGCTGTGTAAAAAGCTGCCAAAAAACTAGTTATACATTCAAATCTGCAGGTGAAACAATCTATATAAAAGTTTTTCTCAGCACATGAATGAATGCCAGGTAGGTATTCTTGTCTCTGCGCTCATATAACAAGTGTGTAATTCCTTTTTCATTCTCACCAAAACCATTTTTAAAATGTATAATATCAGTACAAAACATTGGTGATAATAAAGAAATTAATTTGTATGGTTATGTCAATAAATATTCAAAATAATGGTATAGGCATCTTTAATATGTAATATGCGCAAAAATAGGATGGAAACAAGCTGAAAAGTAGATACCTTAAAAAAAACTAATTTTGTAAAGAGGAGCAATATACATCACCCAGAGAGCTAAAAACAATGTAATCTCAAGATTCTAAAACTGGGTAAGAAACAAAAGTAGGAACTTTAAGTATTTTACATCAAATTTGGTTAAATTGTTTTCAAGAAATTGAGACCCAAAACACAGAAAAAATAAAAATATAATATTTTGGTTATAATGACATATCTCTAAATCCAAAAACTAATAGAGCATTAGGAGAAAATTCCATAAATTCAGAATTGTTCAAATTGCTTAGGTAGTGTTCAGCAATTTATTGAACTTCTCAACAATATATGAAATTGAGAAGAGCTACCTGATGACTCGTCAAAATCCACTGTGATCCCAATTTTCAAGAAAGAGAATTGCAAAGACTGTAACACTTATAGATGCAAAGACCCACTAACTATAACACACTATAAATATATGTTAATTTTTTTAAGTGTAAACTTGTAAACAGTTCTTGACAAAATCAGTTAAGTGCAGAATGGTTTTTAAAAGGGAAGATCCCTTTGCAATTGTTATTTCATGCTAAATATTTTAATAGAGAAACAAAAGGAATTTAATATGGAAAGCATAGCTTTTGTTGATTCCAGAAAAGTATATCATAAATTAAATATTGCTAAATTATTAAAGATTCTAGCAGCAGATAATACCCCTAAGCAAATCATTTCCAATGTTGTTAATACCACGGGTGCCAAAAAAATGTATACACACTTTCACAGTATGTATCTATTTAATATATTTCAAAATTGAACCAAAACAATAGTAATGTGTAGTATGATGTTCTGTAAACAGATGTGACTCACATACATGATAGCTTTGCTATGTGACAGGTAAATCAACAATCAACAAATGAAGCCAAGATTATCATGATGTTCTCTAAACAGATGTGACTCATATTATGTTATGGTAGTGTTGCTACAACAAAATGGAACCAAGATTATCGTTTGAACAGCGGAAAGCAATTTTGAGAACCGAGAATGTTGTTGAAGTTCAAAGGCAATGAAAACATCTCTACAGTACAGAACCACCAATGAGAGTGACAATTGCATGCATTTGAGACTCATGGTACTGTATGCAATGTTCATAAGGGTAGATCTGGGAGACCTGACACAGCTACAAGCCCAGTATCCTTGGCTATGTTTTTGGAATATTTTGAGCACTCACCACAGAAATCTACAAAGCAATGTACAGGTGAGGCTGGGATCTAACTCCGTTGGACTTCTACCTATGGAGAATTCTTAAGGATCTTTTATACAAGAGAAAACCAGCTACACTGGCAGCACTTTGGGAAAAATTGAAACTGCATGTGCTGCAATCGCTGAGGACACTTTCGCAAACATTGCTCAATCAGTAGTTTAGCCTACTCAGAAGTATATCAACGGCGATGTTGGGCATTTTGAGCAACTATTATAACTGTAAAAGTCTAAGATGATTAGTGCTCATCATTTTCTGTTTGTGTGAATTCAGTTTTGTTACATTAACATAAGTTTTTTCTTTGCTTGAAGTGCATATATACATTTTTGGCACCCTCTGTATATACAAATCCATCAAAATTTCAATCCAAATTTATGATATTTAATGGAATGAAGTCTCGCTTATCATTTCTGCCATTTATAACATAACTTATGAATGCACTCGTCAAGATATGGAAACAACCTCCTGGTAGTATACCAATAAAAATAAATCTAGAAATTGATGTTTTACTCTTTGCAAATGACCTGGCATCAATGGTATCTTCAGAAGATGTCAGTCCTGGTGGTAACCATACTTGCCTCCTAATCCCAAGATAGCAGGTCCGATGGATTTTTTCCGGTGTAAAAATATAAAGTTTTTCGGGTGTAAAAATCCTAGGTATTGCTTTCTTCGGAAGGGAAGTAAAGTCATGGGTCGCATGTCATACATTTATGGCATGATAAAGAACCTCAAGCCTGAAAAAAAGGCCTCTGAGCAATATTTGTCAGCTGTTTCATGCCCTGATTTGAATGGGACACTGATGACCTAAGATGTTAAAGAGCATCCATAAATAAATAAAGAAATAAATAAAAAAACTTAAGAATATGACTTACAATGCTCAATTTATTATCCCTAGCTAATTAATAGTGAATACAATCGGTAAATTTCAACCAAGAAAACAAAAATTTATGGCATTTCACAAATAACTCGTGCAAAACAAAATATTGGAAAGATTAAGTGAATTTAATTATTTGAGATTTAATTTAGCATTTTCAAATTGGAATTTGACTGAAAATCAGTAAATACATGAAACAAAGGATAGTATTGTTTTCAATCCTTTATCTCATATGTTCAAAAACATACTTGAATATACCTTTAGAAGATTCATATAAGACCTGTCCTCTTATCGTAGCAAAGCTTGGACTTTGAGAAACAAAATATTAGCAGAATAACAGCTTGCAAATGAGTTTGAGATTGTAGTGGGACACACCAAATTTGATTACATGAGAAATGAAGAGATGCTATAACTTCATATAAAACATAAAGAATTACATTTGGCAACACCAATAAAATTAGACAAACCATGTGGATAAAGTGCAACTTTGAAATATCACCCAAGTGAAAAAGATCTATCAGCCAGCCTCAAGAAAATGCAATACTATAACAATCCTAATATGCAAATAGATGATTACTATTATAATTTCATTCTTTTGAGCAAACCCATTTAATTACAGGTGATGCTGTAGTGTTAGAGGGTAGCAAAATCAACACTATCAGTTTTATTTCTCATTTATAGCTACGTTTAAGATCACCATTTATGATAATTTCATAAAGTCTGCCAGAGATAATTTTTCTTATTTATCTACAGAAATGATTTTAAACTCTCCCAAGGCACTCTGCTACATAATGGTTTATGTATCTTAGAGGGCAATTAAATTTCATTAATGAAAATGTTAATTTATAATTTCCAAACTGATTTTGATACAGTACTTCAAAAATTTTTGTTTTCAGAATTTCAAAAATGTAAGGGCAATTAAATTTCATTAATGAAAATGTTAATTTATAATTTCCAAACTGATTTTGATATAGCACTTCAAAAAATTTTGTTTTCAGAATTTCAAAAATGTATTTTCATTTGTAAAACCAGTGTATCCAATATTTCATAGGTCCAAAGCTCTAGGGACTGCAATTCATGTTAATTACACTCATTTGATTGAATTTTTTTTTTAAGTTTTCTACACTGGAACTTGCACATTTACCATCTCATATTCTTTCAAAATGAGGCTGTCTTCTTTATTTTAGTGTTGCACATATTTAAATCAGATGCAATTTTGTATTTATGGATTACAAAAACAAGATCTATTGAGTTTTATTGAGATATTAATTAGAGTAGAAAAATAAATTAAGATCTCTGCATTTAATTATCATTTCCTAATTAGAAATGTTAATTGGAACTTGTAAAGTGAAGTTAATCATATAATTGAAATCATTGTATGACTGAGTCAAACTAAACACTCTTATTGCTCCACTTACTTGTCTATAAATATAGAACCAGTTTCATGAGTCCTTGTCCACATTATCAGTCAAGGATGTCCTACATCTTCCACTGGTGACAAAAAATTTGGATATGGAGTTTTTTTTTTTTTTTTCAAAGTAAATTTCTTCCACATTGTCTCATTAGCATATTTACCAAGTAGCAATACTGCCCTGAGTACTATCAGTTTATTCTTAATTAGTTAGTGATTCAATTTAATATTCTTATGCTCTACCTACCATTGAATTATATAAAACAAGTTTCACAGGCTTTTGCCCACATCATCAGTTGAGAGTTGACTGCTGGATTCATTGTTTTGCCAATATATACTTTGTTGCATTCTGAACAGTTTATTTTATAGATTCCTGGCTTCTTCTCATCAGGTATTCTATCATTATCACTGGGGACAAAATAATACCAAACTCTCAAGAGTATTTTCTGGAAATTTTTGGTGGCCCAAGGATGATATGTAAATTTCATGTGAATAGTAGTTTCTTTTCTTGCTGTCAATGTTGTAACCTGTTTTAACCTCTTCTCTTTTTGAATTTCTTGATTTTCTTGTCTATAATTTCCATTGGCTTTTGCCATTTGTATTATGCGAGAGTATTCTTTGTAGTATTCAAACTCATTCATGGGCTACACAAAACAAAGCATTGGAATTAGGCTAAAGGAACACTTGAGAAACATCAGATAGATAAATCAACCATTGCACCTCACTTTTGGAGAGAGGAACATGATATAAAAAAGGAAGCAAATTATTGAAATCCATGGATAGACCTTTGGAGTTGCGAATATGGAAATTTTTTTTTATAAAAATATATGAAGATAAAGTTATGAACTTTGAGATCCCAAAAGAAGACAAATTAATCCAAAAGTTTATAAAATGTCTGTGAGAGCTACATCAATTCCATCCAATCATCAACAAATTCAGCAATCGACTCACAGCTGATAATGCTGGCAAAGGTCTGTGAAACATGTTCCGATAAATCAATGTTAAGTGGAGCATAAGAGTATTAAATCCACTCACTAGCTAACTAAGAATATATTAGTTGCTTCACTGTACTAGTTCCGACATGAAATAAATTTTAAATTTAATGCTATCAGTTTAATTGTAACCACCTTGTATAAAAACCAGTGCTCATGAAACCATTACTTTGTTTTGACTTTAACAAGGGTCATCACACTCCTTGCAATATTCTATTAATCTAGTTGCTTGTATTCATAATAATACAACAGAGGACAGAAAATCAAAGAAAACAAACCCAGTATGAAGCAACCTATAAAAGCTCTTACCCCAAAAAAGAGATGTGTATATATCTCAAAGGCACATGAGTAACATATAAAATATTAATTCACAAATGCTTCTACCAATATTCTTCTGACTGTTTCAGGTCTTGCAATGCAAAACACAGCATATGCTGTCTTCAATTAAATTTCATTTAGGGAGTCATTTTATGCACATTTAGAAGTTAAATTTCTGCAAAATGATAAACCAAGTTTATATTCTTACATGACATTCATCATATTAACTAGCCTTTCATTAAATTGCAAATAGACTCTTGTTAGGTGCAATATTCCAGCATTACTCTACTCTGCTGACAAGCACGATTTCCATACTGTAAACAGTTGTTTCTCTCAGTATAAATGTTCATGCTTATTGAAAGGATCCAATTCAAACAAATCCTGCGGAAACCACCTTTATGTGAAAGATCACAAGAGCCCACAGTTAGAAAATGTGTCTTTAGAGTGTATTAGGACTTAGGGTCATATTCCTAGATTTCACGTTAACCCAGACTATCTCAGTACTAACTCAAGGCTCAACTTATATCAGAATAACATCATGGTATTCATAACTTAATAAACCAGCACTAAACTAAGCCATGGACCATCTTACAAATATCTTACAATATATTGAAACTTTATTCTGCACATGCATATATTCACAGCTGCTCTGATATTTCATGTTATTTTGTTTACAAATTTGGAAGACAATTAAGGAAATGAACCAGCAATTGGACAGAGGAAGTAGAAAGCTTGTGTTCGATGATGAGAGAAATAGAGAATAAAAATATATTCACCAACTTAAATATGTAGTAGAAAGAAGCATGGAAGGAAATATTCTCTATGTTTTATTATGTAAAAGCGTATACTATTTATGGCACTTAACCTATAAGATATAAAAATAAATTATTCCATTTACTATTTTCCAATACATATAATTTTGGGAAGCCTTGGAAACATTTTAACGCTATCTTTATAATGTTTACATGCACTTTCCATATTACACACAAGAAAAATTTTAATAAGCAAAGGCAATTTTAACCCTATTTTGGCATCTGGCTTAAGGGGCTTGATGTAGTATGTTGCTGGTGAAAGTTCACTATAAGGTAACATAATAACGCATACCTGACCTACCTACAGCTCACAATTATGTTAAATGCATCAGTTATTTTCCTTCCCATAGAAAATTAAGCAATTGTAGAAGGTCATGGTTCTCCTCGTATGCCTTTCTTGCACATGACATAATGCACTAAGCAATTCTTTACAATAGCTTTGTATTTTCGTCTTGTTTTTAAAGGATATCAGCTCAAACTCATAAATCTGTTATCACAGAAACCAAAATATTTTAAATACTTCTTTAACACTTGTATTATTTGAATGCTTATACTTGTATTTCCTAAGTCCACAAGAAATAAATAAAAATATGCTCTCATATAACAAATGCCATATTAGCTCACATGTAGCTTCTGGCGATCAGAAGAAAGCAAGTGAGAGGAATGTGCTACATAAACATTTTCTGCTCTCCTTGTTATGTACATGCTGACAAAAATAAACAAATATTCACCCATGATTTAAAAGTTCAGCACACATGCAACATGCGAGACTGAGAGGTCCTCATTCATGTGCCAGCATGGGTATCCCACACACACTCGTACATGTGCAGATAAATGGTTCAAGCCCTCCTTGCACTACAGGTCGCATATGCTTTCTTCTGGTTGCCACACTGTGCAAGCATATGTACCAATATGACAGTAAGAACACTTAATCTTTTCCACTCCATTCTACTGGATAGATTAAAAATGATCAGTAGTTTTTGGGAACAATGCCTATTACATGCCTGTATTTTCCTCATTTGGAATGAATTTTTATTTTTTCATTGAATTAGTAATTTTTGAGCAACCTTACAACTCACACGTACAGGACTTGCAGCTTTCCCTGTACACTGCAAATTTGAAAGGCATAATTACAGGACCACATAATTAGGCATTTTATATCAGCTGGTCTGGTGGTAGATTACACAAAATGCACAATGCACCCCCATTTTGAGCTTTCAATGTAGTATCATTGGAGAATATGATAAACAAAATGATTAATTAAATTACGCTTTAAAAATTCCAAGCCAATAGTGTAAAAAAAATATTTATATTATGTAAAAAGAGAAAGGAAATTTCTGCAGAAAAGGATATTAAATTGTGAGAAAGTTCTATACTTTTATTATCCAGTATTGTTGATGTTATGCAGGTCCAAAGATTTATCTTGATGTAAAATCCGAGCATTATAATGAAGTGCTATTGAGATTTGCATCTCAAGTTAATTATTTTCATTTACATGTTAAGTTAAAATAAACGAGCTCTATAAATCTTTTCACATTTTCCTTGATAAATCTACATCTATTCCTGAAAAGTATATCACCATGTTTTCTAATTATATCCAATTTGGCAAAAATTGGATATAATTTTCCTTCTCCATCTCATTTAACAAATTCCATGCAAAAAAAACCACATTCATAACTCCATAGTCATTGATTTTGGAAAGATAATTCACCTATGTTCTATATTCCGAAGTAAGTCTAAAGTATACTCCAGACTAAGATGTTTAATACTCGAACTATCGCAAGTTATGATTTACAAATACCAAAAACTTAGTTCATTGTTAACCCACTGGAAGCATCTGATTGCTCCAAAAATAAGAGCATCTAAGAATAAGGCTCTTAGTCTCATTACTGCTTTAAGTGCAACACCTTTGAATATTTAGGGAATTCTCTAGACAAAGGCATATTTGAGCCATGTGTATTTACATTTCTTTGCATACATATAATACTCTAACCAGATTGATTATACATCAATTTACTGCAACATATTACTGATGAAACTAAGGTAGTCTATTGAAATAATGATAACCTAAGATCTGTCTTATAATCATTAAGCACAGCTGCACACCCATAATAGTCATAATACTGGAGCTACTGGTGTATGCTTGTTAATGCATTCATCGACATAAATCAGGATTTAGCTTTGTAAATGTTTAAGTACCATGCGATCAGTTTTGTTTTCTCCTGGAGTGTTTTGCCCATGGGCGAGTACACCACTCGTTAGCTAGTTATCTGGCAAGTCGGGTCTCGGGGATTAGCAGGAGGGAAAAATAACAAAACTAATATACAACAATATACAAACCAATTTAAGAGGCTCATTACTTATAAAATTATCTAATGTGTTAAAACTGTCCACCTTCATTCTCCAACATTTCTGGCATCTCTTTAGGAAATTATTCCACTCGCTGTATTCATTTTGAGCAATCCAGACAACTTCTTGGCAAATATCTGTGAGTTCTTGTATGGTGTGCAAGTTTGTCTTGTACATGGCAGTTTTTAATTTACCTAAGAGATAATAATCACAGGGGACTAAAGGGGTCACAAATCCCTACTAACAACACTGTCTTGTGGAAAACCATTGTGAACTGCTCTTGTGGAATTATTCACAGTGTGAGCAGTGGCAGAGTCCTGTTTTTAAATGCATGATCAACACTTCCTGTTGGTTAATTCTCTGAATAAAGAGGTTAGTGTGGTATTCATATATGTAACAGGATCAGCTGTATGCTCAAAAAAAATGATCCTATGATTTTTTTCATTACTGAGCTCACACAAATGAATCATACATAAAAGACATGCTATGCCATTTTAAACACACAAGGCATAAGACACTTTACATATACTGCTAATTAGGAAACGAACAAAATAACACACCCAGGGATAGCTGCACAACAACTGCGCCAGTAAGCAAGCAGGCTTGGTATCCCCTCCATAATGAGACAAACAAGTGCGGGTTCATTCATAGGAAAAACCCCACACCACAAGTGAAGGCATCACTGATTGCACTATACAATACAAATTTTTCTACAGGATATAAGCAGGATACCAGAATGAGTTTATACATGGAAGCTGTGCTTGTGGTAGTAAAAAATGCTATGATGATACACAATGTACAAAGGGTCAGGGTAGTGGAATTGCAGAATATTTTTGGTGGTTCCAGAAAAAAAGGTCAATACCACAAAACATCAGCAAATTGCTTTTAGGTCACATGTTAACATTATGGTTATTAACATAACAGTGATATCTGACAAATAGCAACTTTCATGTCATATGATACCAATTTTTTTTCCTCTCTCTCTTTTTTTTTTAATTAATAAGAACATTCTCACTTATGAGAAAAAAACTTTCCTTATTAAAACACTGGAAAATGTAATAACACTGTTTCAGCAGCATATAAATAAAACTTAAAACTACTTCACAATTTTATTAGCTGATGCTTCTAGTAACAATAATTCAATGCTTATAAATTTAAATTCACAGCGGAAACAAATTTCAGTTTTATTAAATCCATTCATGTATTACCCTACATCAGAGTTCTGCATCACTCTAATCACTGAAGCTCCTTATTACTCTTATCATTTAGAAATCTGTAATGTTTATTAAATTCTGTTAATAGTCACACCATACAGGTAAATTTCACATATATATTAACTTGAATCTTTTCAGCCTGTTTTCTGCAATTTACATGCATACTACAGGGATTTTTCTTTGCATAATACATATTCTGTTTATACCTCAGACACCATTAATCAATCATTTAAACTTGTATGGCCATTTTATATATTTATATAATCTTTGTTTCTATTGTAAATAAAGAAAAAAAACAACCATAACATATACACCGATGATATACGCACATACTTATTATGGATCTGCATGTTAATCTTCATGATGTTCATAAAATATTATTTTATATATATACACATTATGCTATCCACACTGCATTCCATTACAATATCAGCACAATTAATATAAAAATGGTCATTTTGTTGCAAATTTAATGATTCTCCAAAATGTTTAATACTGACCTTATTGAGTATGATTGGAAAGAGTTCCTAACACATGAAAACACAAATAACATTTGAACCAAAGACTTATAAAAATTCCCCTGACTTTATTTTAAGATGGCCTTTTTTTATATTTGTACTGGCACTGCATCAAAAATAAAATATATCTAACATGTCTGCTTTTTCATTTCTTTTCAGCCATTTGTAGTATCAAATTTATAATTCAGATATATGAATATGTATCATATATATATATATACATATATATATATATATACACACACGAGGGCCATACAGAAAGTAAGTCCCAATCGCGCCTGGAGATGGAACCACTTGTCGGATAGGAATGCGCATGCGCAGGAGTAGAGAGGAAGTATGTGGGAATAATGCAGTAAAGTTTCAGCCTTGTGACGGCCGTGGTTACCGCGCTGTGCTAGGAGAAAATCGCTGCTCTGATATTGTCTCCCGCCAACTGCGAGGTTCGTGCAGTCATCCGAGGTTTGCTCGCTCAAAACCAAAGTCCAGCAGAGATCCATCGCCAATTATGTCAAGTGTATGGACACGACATTAGTGCGACAGTATGGTAAGACGATGGTGCAGGCAATTCACTAAAGTACGAGCCAATATTCACGACGACGACCGTAGTGGCCGACCGTCCCTGGTGACGGCAGAAGTGTTGGAAAGTGTGCGGCAAGCAATTGAGCAGAACCGGCGCTTCACAATTTCAGAACTATCTCGTCAATTCCCCAGATGTCTCGCTCCCTTGTGCACGAAATTGTCTCCCGGAAGCCTTGACACTTCTGCCGTCACCAGGGACGGTCGGCCACTACAGTCGTCGTCGTGAATATTGGCTCGTACTTTAGTGAATTGCCTGCACCATCGTCTTACCATACTGTCGCACTAATGTCGTGTCCATACACTTGACATAATTGGCGATGGATCTCTGCTGGACTTTGCTTTTGAGCGTGCAAACCTCGGATGACTGCACGAACTTCGCAGTTGGCGGGAGACAATAGAGCACCCATTTTCTCCTAGTACAGCGCGGTAACCCCGGCCGTCACAAGGCTGAAATTTTACTGCATTATTACCACATACTTCCTCTCTATTCCTGCGCATGCGCATTCCTATCCGACTAGCTGTGCCATCTCTAGGCGCGATTGGGACTTGCTTTCTGGATGCCGTAATATATATGTATGCTTATATTGCAAAAATTTGTTTACCAGTTTTGAAAAGTAAGTACTACATTGTTATGTTTTTGATAAAATAGAAAGGGATTGAGCTATAATTTGGAAATTCATTACTTAACTATTACATATCCCTATGTATAACAAAGAGGCCATGATACATTCTTCTCAAGATTTCAAAAGATGGGCCAGGTTTCTGATAATGGATGAGAACAGTCTTTTCTGATGCATCATAGAAGGCTAGTTACAGCTCAGTTACAGTCTACTTGTTTATCACATAATCTCAAATAGCTGATGACACGATGCACCCTTTATCATTAGTGAGATTTCAGTCCAATGAAAGCTACAGAATTGCATGCTTCTTCAGTTCTATATCAACTTCAGTGATGCTCATATGCACTTGAATAATGAAGTATTGGTATGGCTAATGAACTTAAGATGAACAAAATATTGTTAGATAATGCTTAATTATACCACAAATAATCAGAGGAGGAACCTGAGTGTGAAGTATATTAAAAATTCCATAGTTAATCAGAATGAGTGAGCTGTGAAATGGGGAGAATATGGGTAAAAGTTTCTGGAAATTAGTAAAACTCAGGATTAAGGACATAGATTTACTAGAAATGTATAGGAATTTCCATAGTTCTGGAGGTATGTCTTTGGTACTATACAGAGAACTTGAGAGTGAATGAGGAGAAAAATATGTCAAAATCTGCAATAAATCTAGGAGAGAAGGTTTGGAGTTAAATAAGTTGGGAGGAGGGTTAAAATATAAGTTCTTTATGAGGAGGGATTGACAATTATTTACACTGCATATCAGAAGATGAAGAGAAAATATGGAGAAAGCAATTATGGCCAAAAATGTGGGATAATTTGCTTTTAGCAATATTAAAGAAAAGGTTATTGAATATAAGAGGAGATAATGGCACTACGATGGTATGAGAATATTGGTAAAAATGTTGATAAGGGAAACTGATAAGTATAATGGGGGAAATAATATCAATCGGAATATCCAATGAAGTGCAAGAGAGATCGCTTAATAATTTCGACTAGTAATTAAAGAGGACCCTTAATATATCTACAATTACAGAGTTAAGACAAACCAAGAACCCTAAGTTATACAAGTAACTCAAAGAATTATTAATTTTACTGTATTTGTTAAAACTGTTGTCAAGAAATTTGGAGCAATACATTCAAATTCAAACTATGAGCTTGCTTCTCTCAGAATAGAGCCAATGTCTGACTTTAAAAGCACAACTTTTTTGTATCTTCTGATCGAAATCAAGAGAGGAATTTATCAAACTATGCCACTAGAAAAACCAACTCTTACTTCAGAGAGGCCAATATTGGTTGTATATCATAGCCTCTGTAAGAGAGGTTTAAGCTTCCTTTTTAGAAAAAACCTTTTTCTGATTCCTGTTTTTAAATAATAAATTCTAATGTGATTCTGATTATGAGCTACCACTTTCACTGCAAATACTTTTACAAAATAAAATCAAAATATGTGCACAACATCGTTATTGATATTTTTTAATTCTTACTAGTATTGAATTAAAATTTTAGTTCAACTTTTCGCAATAACAGCCAAATGCTCCATCGGTGATTACTAACTAAATATAATACTGTTGCTTATTTTAAGTAACTGAAAAAGAAATGAAAAAATAGCCATGTTCACAAATTATGCACTGATATAAGGAATGTGTATGTTATGGCTAACAAAATAACAAAAAATTGTCCAATGCCAAGTTCAGCTCAGTGAAGTTAACAAAATGCAATAGATGTGACTATCAATGAAAATAACTCATCCTTGTATGTAATGATACAAATTATGTTTATTAGCACTGTAATGAGTAATGTGATATGGATTCACAGTTTATCGTACCACCACGGGTAGCTGAGGTCATTAAGGCGTGGACTCGTGAGTGGGAGGTCTGGGGTTTGAATCCTGCCAGGACTGTCCTCCCTGACTGAGGTTTTTTCCACATTTTCCTCAGCCTTCATAACTGGCAAATGCCAGGGAGGTATCATAAAATTAGGCCTGGAACGTTTCCTTCTTTAAAAAAAAAAATCCTTTCCCAATATATCATTTCATGTATCACCAGTGTTCACTGCCTGTGGTGTCTCAATAGTAAAAATGGGCGTTAAACACCATTAAAAAAAAACTGTTTATCTTCAGAAAAAAAAACTAAGTCTGCAGTTTATGTTCTTAATGATGATACCAATTCAATTTCTGTGCATATAATTTGGGGCTTAAAATCTATCTGCATAAGAAATTACATCCAAAAGAAACCACACTCAAGTTAACTGCAATAAACCACCAGGACCAAAACCAAGATTCATAAGAAATTCAAAGTATTAAGTAACAGTTATGTGTGCATTTATTAGGGATTTAAAAAGCAGTAATTTGAGCACATTTATAATAGGTCATATTATCAATCAGTAAAATGCACTTAAAACTGTTAAAAAAGTCAATTTTAAGCAGCATCAGAATTTTTATTGTATTTGCCTTAATATTGGAAAAGGGTGATATGGTGCATGCTTACTTTGAGAGAAAACTGGTATCAGGTAATATGCTAATTAACTAAATTTCTATATTCCAAGCCAAATGTATTTTCAAAGCCCTGTAATGTCCACCTAAATATGCATTAAAACTAACTTAAAAAACTAAACTAAAATATTTCAAAACTTAAATTTAACAAATTCCATAAAAACACTGTAAAATTTTATAATCCAAACAACGTTAGTTATATGCACCTTACTGTTCTTAAATTCATTAAATTAAGACTAAATGCAGTTTATTATACATTACTCAAGAGCAGCAGATATAGACTTTAACTGAATGAACTTGTCATTATTTGGACCGGTCTTTATTTATAACATGTATGATTATCAAAGCCCTAAGAAATAGTTTCCAGACTAGACATTTTTAGATATTTGGCTAAAGATGCCAGTATATGGTGTAGAGGTAACACTCCTTGCTTCTAAACCAATAAGTACAGTTGGTTTGCACTTGAGCATGTTATCTACTGTTTTCATTGCTTCTTTTAACCAATTCCAGCCATAGCTGCTTCCTCCGAAAATTTCTGCTGAAGCTCCCATTTGTGTTCCTAAACCCTTTCATTGCCTAATCATTCTCCCCATCAATTACCAAAATGGTTCAACTGCAATTAAAAAAATGTTAAGAAAAATGGAAGGAAAGAAAGAAGAGAGAGAGGGAGGGGTAAAAAATGTGGTTCATGCAGCTTTCAATTTGAAACATTTAATTTGTAACAAAAACTAACTCAATTAGTTTTTCTGAGAGTAACTACTATAGAAATAAGGATACACATACACACTTTGCCAATTTTATAATGGAATGTAAACTCATGCAACTGAGCCTTGCAGAAAATCATATCTTTTCAGTAAGGTCTTAAAAGTGGAACCACTTAAAAAGGGAAGTACAATATGTTCAGAATCTGAAAGTAAACAGGCTTCCTCACCATAAAGTTAATTATGTGAAGGGACCAGTGAATGAGAAAAAAATTACTTTCACCGCTGCTTGCACAGCCTTCCAAGTCAAGCCAATAGTGTATCGGAAAATGTGTAATGCAGTGCAGTACAGTATATCTTGAATTCCAGAGAGTTTCAAAGTTATTACTAAAAACATTTAAAAACTATAATTGATATCATTGTATGATTCAGTTGAACTTACACACTCTTAATGCTTCACTTACATGTCATAATGTATGGAACCGGTTTCGGGAACATTTAGTTCCCATCTTCAGCCAGGCTAAAGTTCAACTGTCAGATCATTCATTGAGCTGTGGGAATCTGTACTCTGCTCTGGTGATGGTGTGATAAACTTGTAGTTTATGTTTTCATCTCTGACAGTGTCAAAGTTCATTAGACTGTCTTTGTATTTTTAGATGTAGATTTTCTCCCAGGTTACTAGTTCCGTAGATCCTTGTACTGATTTTAATAATTTTGCTTTATTTATTATGTCATGATTTTGTGTCCAAAAATGATATGCTACTGCTGATTTCTCTATTTGCTTGTACTTTATGATCCTGAAATGTTCATTTAAACGTGTGCCTATGTTTCTCTTTGATTTTCCAATGTAGATTTTTTCACATTCTGCACAATTCATTTTGTAAATACCTGCTTTTTCCTCTTGTGGAGTACTGTGATTAACATCTATCAGTAAGTTGTTAACATTAAATCCATTAATTTACTATTAAGCCTATTTTACTTTCAAAGGAACATTTTATAAACAACAAGCAGGACTTACAGTGTGCAGCCCCCTTATCTCCATTTCTAGCTAACCTCTTCATGAGTAGATTTGGAACACACATCAACACAGCTTTTCCATACATATTTAAGGTATAGTACAGATATGTTCATATATTTGCCATAGTTAACAAAAAACTCATTGATGCCTTAAAACTTTTGAATATACAAGATACAAACATGTCATTTACATATAAAATAGAAACAGATAACATATTGCCGTTCTTAGATAATAAAATAATGAAATGTCAAGGAAATGTGGAATTTGGAATATACAGAAAGAACACACACACAGATAATCACATCAAAACTGACAGTTTTAACCCCACAGCACATAAACATGCAGTTTTCAAAAGTTTAACACATTGGCTGGTTAACCTACATATCAGCAAAGAAGAATATTTTAATGAATACAAACAAATAGAAGAAACAGCGGTTAAAAATGGTTTTAAAAAAGAACTAGTACACAAAAAGGTGAAGAAATTCAAGCAACAAAAACATACCAAAGAAACCACAACACTTTCAAGAAGAAAAGATACGCTAATTTTTAAAAAGTTCACATATCATCCATGGGCTACAAAAATTTTCAGAATATTCTTAAAGATTTTAATATCAGATTGGCACCAATTAATAGATTTAATGTTAAAAATGTACTGATAGACAATGTTAATGACATTACTCCACAAGAGGAAAAAGCAGGTATGTACAAAATAAATTGTGCAGAATGTAAAAAAATCTACGTTGGAAAAACAAAGAGAAACATAGGCACACGGTTAAATGAACATTTCAGAAACATAAAGTACAAGCAAACAGAGAAATCAGTAGTAGTAGTAGTAGTAGTAGTAGTAGTAGTAGTAGTAGTAGTAGTAGTAGTAGTAGTATCATTTTTGGACATAAAATCACGACATAATGAATAAAGCAAAATTATTAAAATCAGTACAAGGACCTACGGAACTAGCAACCTGGGAGAAAATCTACATCTACAAATACAAAGACAGTCTACTGAACTTCGACACTGCCGGAGATGAAAACATAAACTACAAGTTTATCACACCGCCACCAGAGCAGAATACACATTCCCACAGCTCAATGAATGATCTGAGAGTT
This sequence comes from Metallyticus violacea, assembly GCA_030762175.1. NCBI lineage: Eukaryota > Metazoa > Arthropoda > Insecta > Mantodea > Metallyticidae > Metallyticus > Metallyticus violacea. The sequence continues at coordinate 108,090,001 of CM060846.1, read as the reverse complement.
GAACTTTAGCCTGGCTGAAGATGAGAACTAAATGTTCTTGAAACCGGTTCCATACATTATGACAAGTAAGTGAAGCATTAAGAGTGTGTAGTTCAACTGAGTCATACAATGATATCAATTATATGATTAGCTTCACTGTGCAGGTTCCAATTTACATTTCAATTTAAAAACTAATTTATTCACCCATATCAAGCAAGGAGATGTTAGAACTATCTGTCTTCAAAATTTTTTAAAAATTGTAAATCTTTAAAAAAGTTTTCATATGGAACTATCACAGTGAAGCTCATGTGAATTGAATCTGTCGTCTTAACACTCTTCATGCTTCACTAACCTTAAAAATATACGGAACCGGTTTCAAAGATATGTTATCTCCATCTTCGGCCATGGACGACTGGTGTGAAAGGTTGTTGTTGCATAGTATCAGAAGATAAGGGAAATACAATAGTAATTCTAGATAAAGAACAATATACCACTAGCATGTTAAACTTATTGAACAAAAAGGAATTTAGCAAAGTCAAATCAGATCCATTGAATAAATGCTTGAAAATAGTTAATGAAGCCATAAGAAAAAGTACAATTATTCCAGACACAAATAAATATAATTTAATCACAAATAATCCAAAAATAGCAAGTATATATGACTTACCAAAAATTCACAAACCAATAATGAGCATGAGACCAATCATAAACAATATTAACACCCCCACATATTTCCTAGCAAAATAGCTATCAGACAGATTCAATGAATTACCACAGTTCAAAAGCAGAAGCATAAATAATTCTATTCAATTAATTGAAGAAATAAAAGATATAAAATTATTACCTATAGATACACTAGTGTCGTTTGATGTGATTTCATTGTTCCCCAGTATACCTAGAGAAAAGCTTTTAATCATTTTACAAAAATGGTTAAAAGAAATAGGAATCAATGAAACACACAGAAAAGAGTACATACATCTGACAAACATTTGTATTAATCAGTCATATTTTACATTTGATAAACTTTTTTATAAATAACAAACAGGCTTGACCATGGGCAGTACTCTATCTCCTTTTCTGGCAAATCTTTACATGAGTAATTTTGAAACACACATTACTTCAGTCTTTCCACACTTCTTTAAGTGTTGGTACAGATATGTTGATGATGTTTTTGCCATAGTTAATGAAAAGTTAATTGAAGATGCACTAAAGATTTTGAATATTCAAGATAAAGATATAAAATTCACACATGAAATAGAAACAGACAATATGCTGGCTTTTTTGGATATAAAAATTATAAAAAGTAAAGAAAACCTTAAATTTGGCATATATAGAAAGGACACATATGGAGATAATTATATCAAAGAAAATGGTTTTAATCCTATGGCTCACAAACATGCAATTTTTAATAGTCTGATATGCAGAATGATCAATTTGCCAATCAGTAAAGAAGAATATAACATGGAATATAAGAAAATTAAAGAAATAACGATTTTAAATGGTTTTAATGAAGACTTAATACGTAATAAGATTAAAAAATTCCAGAAGAAGAAAAGAATTGAAAATTGCACTACATTAACAACAGTTAAAGAAAAAATGTCCTTAAAAAAATTCACATATAGCCCAACAGTGATGTATAAATTTCAAAAAATATTTAAAGATGTTAATATAAAATTGGCTCCCACTAATAAATTTAGTCTAAACAACGTTTTGAAAGACAATACTACAGATAATACTCCAAAGGAGAAAAAATCAGGAATTTACAAAATTTCATGTGCTGAATGTGATAAGATCTACATAGGAAAAACCAAGAGGAATGTGGGGATACATCTTAAAGAACATATGAGGAATTTAAAATACAAACAAATAGAAAAATCAGCGGTGGCATATCACTTTTGGACCGAAAATCATGATATAAAGAAAAAGGTTGAATTATTGAGAGCTGTACAGGGACCAGTAGAATTGGATATTTGAGAAAAGATTTACATCTACAAACATAAGGATCATTTGATGAATTTTGACAATCCGAAAGAAGAAAATATAAATTTTAAGTTCATAAAAGTTTTACCAGAGCAGAACATTGCTTCTGATACCACGCAACAACAACCTTTCACACCAGTCGTCCACGGCCGAAGATGGAGATAACATATCTTTGAAACCAGTTCTGTATATTTTTAAGGTTAGTGAAGCATGAAGAATGTTAAGATGACAGATTCAATTTATCTGTCTTCAGTTTCTATACATGTCTGGCATCTGTACTGTGGCAGTTCTGCTGGACAGTCATGAAATAATGCTCATAAAAGAGCTGAAAATTAATAGCACACATCTGTCACTGTTTATATATGTGTATGTATATAGTCCTATTATTCTCTCATTGAAAATAGTGCACTATACCCATATTTTTGGTCATGCAGGCATTTCTTGTAAATCAGGTTAGATTTACCAGAACTGTAAGTATAAGTTGTTTCATAAACTAACATACCCATGTAGAATGAACCAAGCTTCATCTGAAACCAGAATGAGGTACGAGTCAATTTATATATAGAAAAGATAGATATGAATCAATTTGTCTGTCTTGCACTTGAGTCCAAATCTATTCCTAAAATCTACTCCTGGCTACAGGATTACTGAGTTCAAGTTCTTGCACCATGGTAGTTTCATTTAGTTTTAACTTTAGTAACTGTAGTAGCCATCCAAACAAGGCCATAGAAAATTTCTGTTTGCTGAAAAAGATGGCAAAATGAGTTTCTAGGGGATCTTTCCTGAACCTGTTAGTGTTACCAGGAGTTTCTTCTGTGAGTACTCTACATTGCCTTCTATGCCTATTTCACAAATTTATTTACCAGTTTTTGAATTGAATTTTGATTTGGAACCTTGTATATCAAGAAAATGCTATTGAAATATTCTCCTTAAAGCACAAGTCAACCTTGCACACAAGTATGAATCACACATAACTGTTTATGTTATAGAATATGCAAATTACTTAATTAACACAATGCAATATGTTACTTAAAGAATACATAATTATCCTGCATACTGACATCTGACTTTTAGTAGAGATTTCATCACATGCATGTGGCTACCTCAGCTTAACAGAGTTGGCTTAACAGAGACTTGTTAGGCTGCACAAGTGGACACATGAAGCATTGTTCACAAAGTACATACATTACGTGTTTTTGCTTTCTTTGTGTAATCTGCTTACCTATGCCAAAAACTGCATGCCATTATTATGAATAATATAATGGTTTAGTTTGACTTTACTAGGAATGTAGATCCTTATAGGAAAGATATAACTGAAAGGTTTGAAACAGATCCATTAATTCAGTTTAAAGAATTACAGATCATGTTAAAAATAAATTGTCACAATTGGAAAATAGCTGCAAAAATTGTATTAATATACTTATTCCCCATTAAGAACATGAAACCAATGATGGTTTATATCCTATATACATAGTCTTTAAATGCAGAAGAATACACTTTATTTCCTATTCTTCAATTTCGGTGATGCTGTACTTAAATACATTACAGCATATTAGTTTTACCTTAGACAACATTGAGAACTTTTAATATTAATATTAATGATTATATTCATATGCAAAAGTGCACAAAGCATGTGCTCTCATTCAAAATGAATAATGGAATTAAAGGGAACTAAAAAAAAATAAAAATGAAAGCAAGAAAAAGAATGAAAGAAAGGCAGAAGGAAGAACAAAACATGTGAGAGAGCTTTCTATAATTATGTGTACACTCATAACATCCTCAGCTAGCTGAGTTAAGCATCCTATAAAGATAAAGATTTCTAATAACATTTTATGGATACGAAGTGAAGTTCTTTATTCAAATAATGACGGGAAATTAGAATATCTCTAAATTTTCACTAAAACTGTTGCCAGTGCAAACCAGATAAATGCTGACTCACAATTTACCTTTATTAAATAAATAGAAATTACACAAGTCCAATTTTGTCCTCATTATTACCTTATGCAAAATAGGCTGGAATGAATCTACACTAAATATAAAACAAAATATTTACTTATGATTACTCGCTATTATCTTAAGGCAAATACAAAATAATAATTAAATCAGATACGGATAAGCAATTCATTTAATTATTACTGCAGAAGAAATCTAAAGATATTCTCTGTTATTCACTAGAACATCAATTTCAATGAAAGAGGTGAAAACTTTTTTCAAAAGAAAAGAGGGATGTTAAACAAATGTCATGAGAAATCAGCAATTTTCATGGAAACTGGAAGTGGCTGGTAACATTTTTAGAGACTGTTTAAACGCAAAGTCACTAGAGATCATTCCAGCTGCTATTTCTATAAGAAATTATACAAATAGTATTACACATATCACATACCTTATCAAAGAGAATATAATCACTTTTCCTGAATGCTATGTAAAGCCTTTTACTATAAAACTAACCCACCAACTTACCATAAATAATACAAACAACAAAGTGAGCTGTGCTTATGTAAAAAAAATAAATAATATAAATATGCATCATACATACTTAGTTTAAATATTAATGCTATTAAAATGCATGACTCGAGCAGAGAAGTTCTATATTTCTTTAAAAATTAATACATCTTAAATTGGAATAATCGCTTATCAGATACTCCTAATCAGCCTTGCTCAGCCAGCTGAGTTTACTCTCCATCAGTACTTTTAGCTAAAAGTTACTTATGTTATTAACTTAACAAATAATCTGTTTTCTATAGGCCCAATTTATGTAATCTTAAAATTTAACAACTATACATTTATATTTTATTAAAGACATAGAAAAAATAATAACATCCCTGGTGTTTCTGTTTATTTTGCAAAGAAACAAAGAAAAAATAATACAGATGTAATAAAAAAAAATAAAAGAATTACCAGTTTAAACAATGCTAATCGGCCAGCCAATTAGCTAGAAATAGACATAAATGCTGCTTATATACATGGAGGATGAAAATTAAGAACTATTCCTAAACATGGATAAAAATAGATATGTCACTCTGAGTTTATCCCCAAGCATATTGCTATTTCACAATCTTGAAAACTCAAGTACCTACTCCACTTGCTTTGAATGAAAATGAAACCACAAGCAAACCATCTTGGTTTTTCTGTTTAAGCCTAAAGCTGCAAATACCACCTTCTTAACCCAATCTATAGTAAATGAACAAAAAAGTAATTGCACTCCAACAACACAATGATCAGCTCATAATGATACTAATAAAGATGAAGGCAAATGTGAAATACTAAATATATGTATTATTTACCATATGCAATCCAGTATTAGTTGAAGGTTCCAGAAACAAAAAAATTGATGCCATTTACTCTTCTGGATATTCACAAAAGTTTGAGATTAAGTACTTTACTATTTCTCTGAAGTGCTAATGTAGTTTAAGTATGAGCTCACTTGAGTAAAATTCCTTTCCAAACAATATTGATTCTGAGGTATAAAGGAATATATGTGATTTTAATGGAAATCAGTGCCCTGATTTAAAAAATGAAGTCTGTTTTTGGCTATCACATCTAGTTTTTATACGTGCATATTTGTCTATGGTGCTAAATTCATTCAGTTTATACAGCTTACAGCTATATTTCATTGTGTTATTCTAAATCTGTTGTTGATTTTCTCCCTAATCAGCTCACTTCGGTCCTCCCTTATCATCTAGATGTTTATGTTTATATTCCCAGCACTTATCAGTTTTGTTCTATAGGTCAGGTCTGTCTTCTTGTGAGGTATTTGTTTACATTAACAGCTATCAAGATCTCAACTTCAGTTGAGCTGAAAACTTGTGTTAATATCACATTTTGTCTTCTATATGTGTAGTGCTAAAATAAAAGTTTGAGTATGACATCTACATCAGGATTACGCAGGAGACAATGTCTTCAAGTCCTTAGAAGTTTTGTTACATTTGTGGGTGTTACGTGTATGATGGGAAGGTACATAAAAAAGACTCACAAACAAAGAAACTATATTACTCATATTTCAAAGAGAAAATTGGTGATCAGGATAAATCGTTTGCACCCCATATTGCATGTAATAGTTATGTTAAGATATTACATTATTGGTATGAAGGAAAACAGAAAGCAATGTCGTTTGCCAAACCAATGATATGGAGAGAGCAGCAGAATCACCGTGACAATTGTTACTTTTGCATGTGTAAAATTGCTACACTACAACAAAAAAAATTAAGGCAGGAATTGAATGTCCAAATCTGAACTCAGCTATATGGCCTATTCCTCATGGACCAGAACTACCCATACCTACACCACCAGCAGACCTCAATTTTAGCGAATCTGAAAGCAGCTCTGTGACTTCCTACAATGAGTTGGTTTCTGATCCAGAAGAATTTGACAGTTCACCACAAGAGTTTAATCATTTTGAGTTAAATGATTAAGTGAGGGATTTAGACCTCACAAAACAAAAAAGTGAATTACTGGGCTCAAGACTACAGGAGAATAATTTATCACCTGGTGTTACATTTTCATGGTATAGGAATCGCAAAATACAGTTCCATAAGCAGTATACAGAAGAAGATCAATTTGTGTTTTTTGTCGATGTGTGTAATCTTATTCAACAGTTGGGCAGGGAAGCATATGAGCTAAGTAACTGGCGTCTTTTTGTTGATTCTTCCAAATGAAATCTAATGAAGTGTTACCTCATAATGGCAACAAAAAAGCTTCAATACGGCTTGCACATTCTATGAACCTAAGAGAGTCTTACGAAACTCTGAAGCATATTCTTGAGAAAATTAAGTATTGCAACCATGAGTGCCAAGTATGTGGTGACTTGAAGGTCACTAGTCTGTTACTAGTACAACAGGGAGGATACACAAAATTCCCTTTTTTTTTTTGTGAATGGGATAGCTGGGCAAGGTGACAAACATTGGGAAACTGATCAATGGCCTGAGAAGCAGCATCTGGAACCTGGATGAAAAAATGTTACTAATGTGCCTCTTGTTGATTGTCAAAAAATTCTACTCCCTCCATTACACACAAAACTTGGCACAATGAAACAATTCATGAAAAGCACTTGACAAAAGTTACCCTTGCTTCCAGTACTTATGCACAAAGTTTCCATCATTGTGACCGGCTAAAATCAGAGAGGGAGTATTTGATGGAACACAGATAAGGAATTGATGAAAAATGTTAATAATACCAGCTCTATGAATGACATTGAAAAAGATGCATGGAATGGATTCAGAGAGGTTGTTAAGAAATTTCTAGGCAATGTCTAAGACCCTGAATACAAAGAAATTGTCAGAAATATGCGGAAAAATTTCAGACTGCTCAGCTGTAATATGAGTTTAAAGCTTCATTTCCTTAAGTCACATCTCGACTACTTCCTGTTGAATTTAGCAGCTGTCAGTGAAAAGCAAGGTGAAAGGTTTCACCAGGACTTGAAAGATGTTGAACGTTATCAGGGACGTTGGGACATACATATGATGGCCAATACTGCTGGTGTCTTGCACGTGACAAACCTACCAGAGAACACTAAAAAAAATCATGTGCACTACAGTTCCATGGGAAAAGAAAAAGGGGTACACAAGATAACTAACACATATTCTCAAATTCAGGTATGCTTTCATGTTATTATTCTTCTTTATTTTCTTTAAAAGTTGTATATGAGTGTGTAATATTTTTGCAAATTTTACAATTATATTTTCATTTAACATTATCATATTCCCCAAACAAGATGTGCTATGGAAAAACAGAATGCATTTTGGAATTCTGCATACCAAAATTAGTAAAACCACCTATTTTTAATCATACCTCAGAAAAAAAGTTTTCATTTGTGACCTAGTGTTATGCAAAGTTAATCTTTGGCTTACTGAAGACCTCATTATGAAAGGTAAGCTTAAATAGCTACTATCAGTTAGATGGTACGCTTTTAAGCCATCTGACTGTGAATAGGTACATACAAGCAAAGTATATAATTGGAATTTCATTAACAAGAATATATCTAAACTTTTAGAAAACCATCTCTAATTTACATTGTTCTGTTCATTAATAATTCAATGTTTAAGCTCTCACATTCCTCTTAATTTCGATTCATGCCTACATATGCTCCTTACTTTAAAGAAAATGTTAAGATAAATTAGCTTTCAGCTGCCTTAACATTTTTTTTTGCAGAAAGAAGTGCAATGTAATTTTAACAACAACCAGAAAAACCAAACCATTTTTCACATGGCTATAAAATATGACATGTATGTGCATGGATTAAGCATTACAATGATATATTTTCCAGAGTACCAAACTGTAGTCTGGAGCCATGAGCAGCCTACTCCACAGAGCTGATGAGAAAGGATAATGAAATCAAAAGAATTTACAATATGATTAAGCCTACAGTACTAAAACACAACCTTATCTTTAAATATACATTTATGAGACGGGGAAAATTGAGCAAAATCTTTCCCTTTTCATCTAACATTAAAATAAAAGCAAAATCTTTCAGAGTCACTGTCACAACAAAAGTATTGCAGATTCTATATAGGATTTTCTTTGGATATACAATGAGTGGATTTAAGTCGCTGAACTTGTCCATCTGCTTATCCCACATTATTCATCTGAACATTTTAGTACTTTCTTTTCCCCAAAACCATTACAGTTACATAATTTATTTAAGACATTAACATACCACTGTTGTACATAATATACTTGAATTTGAAATGCATATGAACCTCAAATAGGGAACCAAATATTAAAGCTATTCAAAATGTCAACAAATTAGGTTGCAGCTTGCACCAAAATAATTTTTATCAAATGACACTCTGCCAACATATAGGGGGGAAGGAATAAATGAAAAAAGAAGAAACAAATTTTGATCGGGCTTACAAGAGGAAAAACATATAGAGACAGACAGACAGACACACACACACACAGACACACACACACACACATATATGTATATACCTGCAAGGCTTAAGAGAACTAAACAGAAATAGATGTGCAAGCTTAAATATGAACACTTTCCCGGCTTAGTTGACTATTTTTCTACCATGAAGGAAGATGAGGAGAATATCACTTGTATATGTAGTTAGTCTTTGAAGGTAATATAATATCACAGCTGGTGTCGAGGGTCCTTCACCATTGGCTTTTTATGATCTCCATGCATTGAAACCAAGTTTTACAACACCTCGAAAAGATAAATACTTGACATACACGCTTTCACACAAAACAAACACACTTGTATGTATATATATATATATACTATCAAACTCAAAATGCATAGCATTAAATTGCTTATCAGTCTCTTTTATAATTAAATTAACTAGCACAATTGACAACCAGAAGTGAGTTTAACACATCAGCTTTAAAGCTGTCCCTTGCTAAATTATGATTGCAAGCATATAATGCTTTAAATTATAGTCAAAGCATATTCCAAAATATGGAATATTATGAATTACTAGTTCATTAACTGAATATTTACATTTCTTACATAACCAAATCTACAAGATGGTATTTTCTTAAACTCACTGATCAACAGTGCCAATACTGATATTTACATACTTACAAACTTACGTACAAAATCCTTCATATGTGATCAAGTTTCAACTAAAAGATATATACATTTCTTTTGGAAAACAAACACATAATATCTAAACAAATACTGAAAAATCTCTCTTGTAGTGACTGCAAAATGGGACAGGAAATGAAGAAACACAGACAGAAAAGCACAAAAACAAATATCCTTATCCTGAGAGAGGACCTGAACTGCTGAGAATCAGAGTCAGGAGTCAGAGGTGGCATGGTCCATGGTCGTGGTGGTGGCAAGGCTCAGCTTCAGGGGAATTGATTGGCTGCCACCCCCACTGCTATTCTTTGACTGCAACTGTATCTGACTTATCACCTGTCCAAGTTGAAACATATGAAGAACTGAGTCATCTGATATATACTTTGGAATTAACCTTTGTGTTTATGATTTATTTTAATTATTTCAATAATATGTTCATCCAAAAACAAACAGAAAACCAAATTTAACCATTTTAATACTTAAAAATGTAACTTACCTGCAGATCACATATGGAGTGAACCAATGAACTATGAACCAATTTGCAGAGTTTTTCCACTGAGCATGTGCAAAAATGTTTCCCACCATTGACTGGAGCCAGGTCACATTAGCTTTTGGCTCTCAATGTGGATCAGTAGTGGTTGAGTTCTACCTTCATGATTATGTATGTACAGAAAATAATATTTATTGGAGCACTGATAAACCTGATAACAATGAAGTGTCTCTCCATGACAAAAAATTAGCAGAAAAAGAATTATTGGTAATTTTTTTCGAGGCAATAACTGATCCCCCACATATTTGAATATAATTTTGTTCCCATATTTAGAGAATTAACTGACAAGAAATGTGATTTTGCCTTTTTTTCTTAAGACTATGACATAGCTCTTGTAGCAAAGGCTTTGATGAGAGAAATTGAAAGAGCATTTCAGAATTACAGAGTTATTAGTAAGGATTTGTGGCCCTGTCAATCCCCCAACCTAGTCACTTGGTGACTTTTATCTTTGGGGTAAATTATGAAATCAATTTAACCCATATACATTGGAAAAATTGAAACAAAATATCCATCAGGAAATAGTCCGCATTACTTAAATGAACTACATTGAGTGATGGATATCTCTTTAAAGAATGGCCAAAAGTGTGTATGAACAACAGAGGTCAGTTTCAGTACTTTCTTTCATAAAATGGGATAGTAAAACTTTTAAAATAGTTAAGGAAACTGTAGTATGGCACATCAGTGATACCCACAGATAACAAGAGCAGTTTTTTTCTATATGCAAAACACTGGAAGTTAATTCATAATTCATTAGTTCACTCTGTATAAAAGTTAAGCATTTTAATAACAACTCCATTTGACTTATTAGGAATGTGACAATACACATTTGTATGACACTTTTCCTTTAATAACAACTCCATTTGACTTATTAGGAATGTGACAATACACATATGTATGACACTTTTCCTTGATATTCATAGCAAAGCATAAAATATTGATTAGTTTATCATTTAAACATCATTATTAATTCCTGCTTCATTTTACACTAAAAAATTTTGCTCCACTTAAGCTACTATAATGTAGATGTAATTTACATTCATGTATTGTCTATTTTCAACCGGCTTATTTAGTTCCATCTTAAAACCTTCTCTCTGTGTGCTCCTCTTTCACTTCATATCTTATTCATCTTTAATCATTTCTTATATATTCTGTTTATTTAAAACTGTTGTCATAAATAGTACAATAATGTTATTGGTTGTTGGTTATGATGGTATACATTAGCTTGCAAAATAATGTTTATGACTGAAAGTACTTCAGCTGGCTAACAAAATTTTTCAACCTCTCCCTAGAAAGTATTGTGTCCAGTCTTCTCATTACATTTTATAGTAAAGTATGAACATACACACACACTCAATGTTAGTATCTCCATCTGAAGCTCTTGGTCTATTAAATCTTCAGCTTATCCTTATATTTTGCTAAAGTATTTAATCTTAAAACTGATTTGTCCCACCAAAATTTATTTCAAATCACACACCCCTTTATTAAATCTTCAAGACTAAAAAAAGGTCAATATAACTAAATATATTTGTGAAAATTTCATAAGAGGCACAAATATTAGGTATAATAGTTGTGTTGTTCTTTGACTCTTTTTTAACAAAAACATAAAATCACTTGAAATACAGTCTCAAAAATTAAACACTTATAATTAGTTTCTTATTGTCTTAATTTTCACTTAAGTGCATTTAAGAGAACAAGAGGTAATCCAAAAGGAGGTGCTGCTCCTAAGGAAGCTAGGAGTTCTCTTATTATGACTTTGCAATTGCATTTTGATTTTTTTTCTGTCTCATAAATAACAACTTTAAGAATTACATAACCATATATGAAGATCAAAATTTCTATAACTATCCTAATTTAGTGGCAACTGCATTCAGCATGTAATGTAATGAATATAACTAAGGGGGAAGGCCCAAATGTTCTTAACCTCATCATGATTGGGATGTGCGAGAAATATGAAATTTTACAGTTATAATATAGTATCTCAATAATATTTTATACCAATTTATGTCATTACAGATTCTGTAGAAATAGAGTTAAGAATCACAAGTATGAGAAATGCCATCAAGTAGTACAAAATTTACTATCAAATCATGATTAAGTCTGTAGATCTTAAAGGAAAATCTGCACAAATGATTCATGTAGTGATGTCATCTGTGTATGGTGAGGAATGTCCATTATAGGATACAGTGAAACAATGAATGAGCAAATGAGCATATGGTTAAGAATGACCCAAGAGAAGTCCATGTACAGCCACAGAACCAATCATTATGGCTAAAATGACTAGTGCTTGAAGATAGATGTGGGACTATTGATTCCTTAAATAGGGAGGTAAATAACATCTTGCATATGAATAAGGTGGCTGCAAGATTGGTTCCCAGGTTGTTTATACCTTCCCAAAAGCTGCAATGTTCACAAAGATTTTTGGAACTATATCACGAGGATGGGTAGAACTTTTTAAATCAATTAGTGGTACAGGAAGTTAGGTACCCTATTTGATCCTTAAATCAAAATATTTAGCAAAATATGGAAACATGCTTTATCACCCTTGTCCAAATAGCCATTCAGCAAATTATGTCTGATTGGGCACCACTAAGGTAACTGACTCATTACCACCAAAAATAGCCTACAATAACAGCAGCATGTTACAGGGACTTGCTGAAAATGTTATTGGATACCATCAAAGAAAAATGATGGGGTCTGCTATCAAAAGATGTGTTGCTGCTAGCTGACAATGCACTTGCACCCTCAACTGCAGAGACAGTCACTTTCATTTACAGTGGTTATTGTGAGCATTTGCTTTATCCATTATAATCACCAAACCTAGAACTTGCAGATTTCTGTTTCAGAATAATGCAGAAACATCATGGAAAAAATAATTTCATGATGAAATGGAGAATTGGTTTGCTTTTAAATCTGCAGACTTCTAAAAATATGGCATTAAAGACTGTTCTATAGATATAAAAAGTGTGTGAATATAGGAGGAAGATAGGTAGAGAAAGAAGAGATAATTGACTAAATTTCAGATCCCTAGCAGATCATGGTGAGGGGAAGAACTTTTTGGCTTACACTTCTTTCTTTTCCAGTTCACATTACCAACAAGGGTACATTCCCAATTCCAAGTGGTCAATTGTTCTGAAAATTTGTATATAAGCTAATTAGTGATTAATAATAAACAATATGATTTTTCTAACTTTTTCACACTTTATGAGTAGAGTTCAGATACTATGAAAATGCATATATGCATATGCAAAAGCATATTTCATGGATTATTGCATATTCTAAATATAATAGCAGATACGCTTGAAATTAAGGATAATTTCAATAATCTGAAACAATATCAGTTTTGACTCAGTTTTTGGACATCCCTTGATAGCAGAAATAACATGTTATTGTCAGTTCTCTGATAGACATTTTACTTTTACCATTTACGACAAACATGTAGCCAGGCTGTTTTGAAAGGAAGGGTGTGGCACCTTAGGATTTTTCTTGCATTCCTTTCACCACCATAAAGGGTTAGTCTTGTGAGGAGTGGTTTAGGTTGTTATTTTTTCCTTAAGTAATCTGAATCTTATTTATAATTGTTTGTTCATTTACTGAAAATAAGTAAAGAAAAGAGTAGCAGAAGATATTTATTAAATCAGTGGGTGTCTGGTAATGGTGCCTTTTCTACAATTGGTGTTGTCATGTACTTTCATGTTTGTTCATAGGAAGTGAAATGTGGAAAGAAAATTCAACTTGAAAATATTCAAGGATGACTGTATTTTATGGCAAGGGCAAGGAAGGAAAATGCACAATAACTACTACTTACACAGGTAAGGCCCAAGTCCTACATTAATACATTTTCAGTCAATCTTTGTAAGGCTTAATATTCAGCAAGATTCTAGAATAAATTAAATAATCCAATTTTGTGATCATGTTTGGAGAAATATTGCATAAATAAAACATTTTCAGATGAATCAACACTTTAAAATGGTTATCTACCTCTATACGAATTAACTCTGAAGTAAATGCTTGAATATTGGAGGGAAATGTGTCTGGATATCACTGGGTGAAACAATCTATGTATGTGGCTGATATATAGCTAATTTCATAGTTGGCAAGCTACATCCAGATGACCCTTATCTTCTTACTTGCAGAGTGAAATGTAACCATAGTACAATAGCAAGATTTATAAATGATTCTTTGCGATCACTGTGGTCAGGTGAAATTCAAAATAATTGTTGTAAAGTGGTTGTATTACTTATATATACAGCTTCTTACATGTTAAAAGCAACAAAGGCCCTTCAATCATTTTATTCCAGTCTTAAACACATAACCTATTTAATGCATGGATTACACCATAATACAGAAGAAATTTACACACAGTTTGCAGGTGTTAATGATTTCATTACAAGTGAAAACAACTTGTTTCCTAAATCACCAGTTTTATAAAGATTGCCTGCCAGAGGTTCCTCTGCCATCTGTATCTGGTTTAACTAAGTGGAGAACATGCTTATCCACAGTTTCATTTTATCAGGAAAATTTCAATAGAGTAAAGATGTGGGTAAATAAGATAATCATACTGCTTGTGCCATGAAGCAAAAATGGTGTTTGAAAGTGATACAGTCTATTAAGATGCAGATTTTTTTTCACTTACAAAATTCACTTAGAATCTAGTGATACACTCCTCTATGACTCACTGGAACTTGTTCAGAAAGAAATTTATTCATTAGATTCCATTCCAGGTGAAACTTGAGAGAAGATCAAATGTAAATTTGAAAGTGTGTTAAATTGGAACCCAGGACTAAAGAAAAGTCAGTCAGTTAATGAGTAATTATATGGAATTAGGGTATCTTTGGCAGATGAATGTTCTGACATTTGGTGTCATCATATGAACACTGTCCAATCACATCAGTTGATGTAGAAACATCATTTTCAGACTATTAACTCATTTTGAAGGACAACAGATATTGTTTTTTTTTTTTTTTTTCCAGAAAAACACTGAAAGACTTCAAGGTCCCTATTATGATGGTAGATATTCAAGTTTTTTTTTAATAGTGTTTGTTAACTACTGAGGCATCACAGGCAGTGGACAATGATGATACATGAAATGAAATGATAAACTGGGAAAGAATTTTTTTAAAGGAAGGAAGCATTCAAGGTCTAAGTTTAGGGTACCACTCCAGCATTTGCCATTATGAGTTCTGAGGAATACCTGGAAAAAACCTCATTCAGGGAGGATGGACCTGGAGGGAATCGAACCCATGACCTCCCACTAATGAGTCCATGCCTTAACAACCTCAACCACTTGTGACTACATTTTCTGTAGTAAATGATACATGCAAATAAGTAGGTGAATAAATTTACATGATATTTAAATGCATGTATTTTTATTTTTGTACATATTTTCCACATTTTCAGTGCCTAATTGCATGAAAGCACTTATACCTGTATTATACTAAGCTTACTGAACATAAGTAGTAAGGTACATGGTGCTGCAAAACACTGTTCCTCTCCTACAAAGTGGTTATTGTTTATTCCTTGCTGTTGTCATCATGTATTTCCTGAGTGGCATACTAAAGTCAATTATTTGCTTCATCCTCTTTTTCCTGATAAAGAGTTGTTCAAATTTATTGTTCCACTTATTTTATTGGTATTGTTTCCGTTCTGTAGTATTTTCAGTCTTTTGGTGCAACAAATTTGGAGACAAAAATTTCAAAATGTATATGATGATATTAATGAAGATGGAGCTGAAATGGGTGATATTTTAGACCTAATAAATGACAAATATAAAAGTGATACTCTTATTGTAGTGTATGATACATTAGCTACTGACAGTAATTTTGAGAATGATGGTGTAGTTGAAGAACCTGTAATGAATCAAAATTGGAACCAGGCTCATCCAAAAGCAAGCATGATTCATCAAATCCAAAAAGCCATATTTACAGACATGATTACATACAAACACAATCACCAAATGCACAAAATCAAGGCACACTAAGGCATAGAAAGGGAAACACAAACATCCTATCTGGTGCAAAAAAAGTTGATGAACATGAAACATTATAGGTATACAGCAGACTCTTAAACACTTTAAACAAAATACAAAACAACTTGTCTTGGGATAAATAAGATTAGAAATGAAGCATTCAGGGTGTCCCATTAAGGTCAAATTGTTATTACCGTACCAAATGTCATGCATTTGGGGTTACATGCCAAAGTGGTACATATGCATTCATTTCCAGTCCGGACATCTCATAAAACAGATAGCAAAACTATTATCACCATATTTCTAATCAGCCACCAATTAGCTTATGTACAAGACTTCAGAGCAATTTAACATTTGAAGTTGA
The DNA here is from genome assembly GCA_030762175.1 of Metallyticus violacea. NCBI lineage: Eukaryota > Metazoa > Arthropoda > Insecta > Mantodea > Metallyticidae > Metallyticus > Metallyticus violacea. The sequence continues at coordinate 108,073,635 of CM060846.1, read as the reverse complement.
GTGCTTGGAACTTTGTTCTAAATATTTCAAATGCATTCAAGAGACAAGTTTAAGACTTTTATTTCCCCTAATGCTTCAAAATAGCTACCTTTACACTAATGAAAGCACAGACATGTCTCAAGTGACCAAGGAAGTAAAATTTATTTTGTATTTTCCTTATCAGGATATACAAAAGCTCTGCAAAAGCCCTTATTCATATCATAAGCCCCAAATACAGATCCATCATGGGGGACAAACATACTGCCACCTAACTGTAACAGTAAGTGAAGTATTCCTCTAATACCCATGATGAGTAGCTAGTCCTCCATCAGGCACCTTCCCAGGTGCAGATTCGGTAAAGCCCACCTGATATGGCAGGTGTCAGAGAAATATATTATCTGGGGCAGAAAAAAAAACTAACAAAATTCTAACCATTGATCAGCCTCAGAATAGCTGGAATGAGCAAACTGAGTTTCAATGCTTACTCACTTGCCAATGCACTGGTGTTCTACACTGGAGCAGCAAAGGCAGTAGGCAGCCCATTTTTTTTAAACCATGCAAAAATGTTTGGCAGATCATGATAATGCTGCCCATTTAATAAACATACATATTTCACAACTTTTACAGAAATTATGGAAAATATTCAAGATAAAAGCAATATGAGAAGTTAGAAAATGCAGCACTGCAGAATGTGCTGTAAATCCATGATGATAATAACCATATTTATTACTCATTGCACATATGTATCATACATACAATATATTATAATATTTTAATTCTAAATAACTTTATACCATTTCCCCTCCCCCAATTTGATTACTTCAGACCCCAGTCCCTGGTTCATCCAGGCGACCATGCTCTGATCCAACCAATAATGCAATATTATAAATATGTTATACATAAACCATTATTTTAACCAATTAACTACAATTTCTATACCAGTAATTCCCTTGTCTCTAAATTACCTATTTACCCCTAGACAAACAAACAAAATATCTAAACATTTTACTTTACCATTAATATTAGCCAAAATAATTAAAAATTCTTTACAATACTTTACCTAATCAATTAATTCACAAATCACTACACTAAGTTGCTATGGAGGGCCTAATAGTCTCTAACATAGTAGTTATCTAGCTATTGGGCCCTATTTTCCCTTTAAATCTACTATCTAATAATCTTTCTTACTTTCATCAGTATGTTGCTTACTAAATTTCCTGATCCAATTGGCTCTTACTTTCCTTAAATAATTTCTTATTTCCTTTATATTCTTCCTTCCTTATTTCCTTTATGCTCATCATCTTTTCCCCCTGATTTTTCTTGACAAATTGTATTTCTTCATTTCTAGTTTCTTTCTAAAAATTTTAGTTTCTTCACATTCTAACAGTAAGTGCCAATTATCATCCTTTTGGTTACAGAGGGGCATTTTTCTAAATTCCCCCTTACTCTTAACCCATTCAATTTCATTACCCCTGTTCTAGTCCATGCAAATCCTTCTCTTGTTGCTTTATCATACTGATCAACATAACCTTCTCCACTCCACACTGATTTCAAATCTCTATCTCAATAAAGTTTTGAAATTAAAACTGGCAAATATATACTGCCTTTCAATATCTTCGATTCTTAATTAAATTTCTTTACAGAAACAACTTGCTAATGATTCTCTAGCTTTCAAAATTTCCCCATAACCATTTTTTTGCAAAATATTTCCAATCCTATTGAGCCAACTTTCTCCTTGATTTAACCTTTTCTGACCTTTCAGAGACTGATATAAGCTCTTTTGCCCATCTAAATGACTAATTCTAAACCAATATTTCAATACTCTTTCCAAAATGTTCCCTTTGCTACAATTCTTCCTAACTCTACTTGTGCAGCACCATTGGGTGAAGCTCTAGCAAACCCAAGATATATTCACAAAAGTTTCTTTGTACACTACTCAGGTATACTCTGTCCAACCATTTTATTAGCATCCCTGGCATTTTCTCTAAACATACTTTTATGGCTTTCAAGGAGAATGTTTCATTGGCTAGTAGGTATTCTTTTCTTCTGCTAACTTCTTCCACCAGGTTTACTTTCTCCAACCATTTTATTTGCATCCCTGGTACCTGGTATTTTCTCTAAACATGCCATTATGTCTTTCAAGGGAAGTTTTCTTTTGGTTAGTGTTCTTTTTTTCTGCTCACTCCATCCACCATTACTATTTAATCTTACTTTCAAGATTATTAACCACCTAAAGTTTCCTTCCTTGCCAATACCATTTCTCATCTTTCCTTAACTTGCTACCCTTTTAAAATATCATAACTTTTTTTCTTTACTTACATTAATTCTTACACTCAATTTCCTACAATCGGCATGGGTGGCCGAGATCGTTAAGGCATGGACTCATGAGCGGGAGGTCTGGGGTTCGAATCCCACCAGGAACATCCTCCCTGGCTGAGTTTTTTTCCCCAGGTTTTCCTCAGTCCTCATATGCCGGGGGAGATACCCTAAATTTAGGCCTGGAATGTTTCCTTCCTTAAAAAAATCCTTTCCCAATATAACATTTCATTTCATGTATCACCACTGTTCACAGCCTGTGGTGCCTCAGTAGTAAAAACAGGTGTTAAACACCATTCAAAAAAAAATTCCTACAGAACTTATCTAGTGATTCAATTACTTTCATTAATCCAACATTGGTTATTGACCCTGCTACAAGATCTGCAAATAACAAACCCCAGGTATTTCTTTGTTATTAATTACTAGAACATGTTTATTAGCCATGTTAATTGCATCTAGAATATCACCAAAGAACAAATTAAAAAGTACAGGACTTGGCTTACAGCCTTGCCTTAGCCCTATATTATATTGAATAGTTTTAGTCACTTTGTTATTTGAAATCTTTATACAAAAGTATTATCAGTCTTCTTTGATTTATATTCTTTGTAATACTCATATAAACCTATTACTTATTCCCTTCTTACTTAATTTGGTCCACTGTGCTTCTTGATTTATTGTATCAAAAGCCTTTTCAAAATCCACAAATAACATATATAACCTCCCTCTTTTTCTTGCAAAATATTTATTTACCATTGTAGCTATCACAAAAATATTTGTTCTATTCTTCCTAAAACCTTCTTGGAATTCTGATAACTTACCCTCTTCTCCCGCCCACTGCAATCTTTTAGCCAAGACCCCAGTGTATATTTTACCTAGTACTGACAACAAACTGGTGCCCCTGTAATTTGCTGGATTGTTCACATCCCCCTTGTTTTTAAATATTGGAACCATTATTGCTGTTCTCCAACACTTTGGGACATTACCTCCTTCAAATATGGAGTTTAATATTCTAACTAATAAAAGCAATATTCTCTCTTAATTCCCTTCCAAAATTCCTCCAGGTATTCTCATTCCATAATGGTACTTACATATATAAAATGTACATGCTGTTGCAGGATTCCCGACGAGAAATATATATAATTTTCAATACCATATCACACATATTAGTTCAAGATCATTTCAGCTTTTGCTTGTAACAGAGGACAAAATATTTTAAGGAAAATACTTAAAGAGGATATGCTTTCCCTGTCCCTCTAAAAGTCTAAAATTAACTATTTTCCATATATTTTTATTCCCAATCATAGATTTTTTCTCATATCCTGCATGCATTTAATTTAAAAGCCAGTGCTTGCTATTAATATAACATGGGTGCAGGGGAAAAAAGAACATTACTACTACACAAATAAAGAAATTTTCATTTCAATAAACAAAAAAAAAATTATTCACATTAAGTAAAAAACATTAATATAACAAAGGGTACCATTTTGTTTCAATTTAGTAAAGTTTTTTTTAATTGATTTATTTATGAATGCTCTTTAACATCTCAGGTCATCAGCATCCCATTCAACTCAGAGCATGAAATGGCCGACAAATTTTCGTCCCATAAATGTATGACACGGGACCCACGGCTTTACTTCCCTTCTGAAGCAAGTCATACTTAGGATTTTTACGCCTGAAAATATCCATCGGTCCTGGCCGGGTTTGAACCCACCATCTTGGGTATATTTTTAGTGAAATCATTAACTAGATTGTCAAGAGATATTTTCAAATACTTTCAGTCAGCTGCACAGCTAAAATCATTAAAGAAACGAAGTAACTCATCATCATTATGACAAAATTTACATCATAGACTTGGACTAATGCTTTTAGAGCTGGCTAAACTCTTTATAGGATCCACAGATTGAAGTTAATGTTATATGAACCACTTTAGAACAGAAAAAATACTGTTCATAAGAGGCAATGGTGCTCAATGACAGAAAAAGTTTTAATAGAGAAATTATTTTTGAATATGCCACTGGAAGGTTCTGGAAGCTTTGTTAAGCATTCAATAATGGAGTTTCAGTTACTAATAAGTTAAAGAAAGTATTTGTCAGAGGATGCTGCATTTCCCATAGGTCAACATTTAGATTTTATTTATTAGGTTTATTTATGAATGCTCTTTAATATCTCAGGTCATCAATATTCTGTTCCATTCCATTCAAGTTGTGATATAAACTTCACTTAGAGGCCTCTTCTTTCAGGCTTGAAGTTCTTTCATGTGCCATAAATTTACAACATGGTATACCCTGGCTTTACTTCCCTTCCAAAGGAAACCATACTTAGGATTTTTACAACAGAAAAATTCCATCAACCCTGGCCAGAATCAAACCAAGAATCAGAATCAGAATCTAGGGTCTAAGAGGCAAGTATGGTTACGAATAGACCACCATGACTGACAAATCTTTAGAAAAGTCTGATATTTTTCACCTGAGGTTTCATTTAAATGCAAGGATTGCTTCTTATAACCTTCTGACTCTCCTAGAATCAACTATCAAATTCATTCATGCTTGGCATCCAGTGTATTAAAATCAATGAATTTGACATCTTTTAGTTTGTTCCACCAAGGTGAAGATTAAGCTAACTGCTGTTGTTAGCCAGCAACTTAGTCTATTCCTAATCTCTTCTGAGTAGGATATTTACATGACTCTTTACGGTTTCACTTACATGAGAGTTACTCAGGACATATGTTTCATGGAGCTTTTTCCACATCAGCTGTTAAATGAATATTGGATCATTCATACAAGCTGGGTGAGTAGGTAGGTATCCATGTACATTCCATTAATTCTTCATGTTTCTTTCATTTTCTTATCTTCACTAACTCTTCCTTGGTGCTTTCAATCACGTACCTGGCTGCCAACTAATCTATATCCCAGGATTAAAGCTAAGGGAGAGAGATTATATTATAGTGTTATACACAATATGAATTTCATTGTGCAGAGAGGAAAGATGCACTGTTGCTACATTTGAGTTTGGAAGCCAATACCTTCAGTCTGTTTTTAGTATGATGATCAAGAATGATTAAAGCCTCTTGAGAAAATTTTTAAAATCTTACTACACTACACCAATTAACACTCTATAGGAACCAACCTTCTTAGTTTGAAATGAGTTGCTTTGAGCTTCTAAAAATATTAATTTAATGACAAGCTGTTTTAATATAAAGCAGTAGATCATTTGAAGGGTAGAAAAATACTCTTTATTTTCCTCCACAAACCCAGATAATGAACTATCACTAGATAAAGATGCTGAGCATGGTATTGAATGTATGAAGAATGAGGTGCCCATTTTTCACCCTAGCTTCAACCCTACTTGCCTAACAACTCATCTTAATATCATCATAGCACTGTCCAATACAATATTTAATGTTCAATTCTTTTCTATAAAATAAAGGAAAAGAATTGATTTGTAAATTCTCTGAGTAACAAACCTTAAACCTATTCCTTTCTCTTTCACATTACAACCATTGCAGTCTACACATCTAATTAGAATGGTCAAAAGTATTGCCTTGGAAAAGCCTGGTTTCATCAGGCATTGCTGAGTAGAGACCAGGCTCCTTTATTGTTTCAATGATAGCTTTGCAATTCCAAAAGAAAACACGAATATAAATCATTCTGCTATGTTAGAGAGCTGTAATAGCTATAATAATTCTTTCTCACCAACATGAATGGTCGGTTTTTTTTTTTTAAAGTGTTAAACACCCATTTTTACTACCGAAGCACCATAGGCAGTGGACACTGATAATACATGAAATGAAATGATTAATTGGGAAAGGAGTTTTTTGAGGCTGCTAAAGTTTGGACTCATGAATGGGAGGTTTAGAGTTAAATTTATGCAGGATTGTTCATTATGACTGAGGTTTTTGCAGTTTCCTTCAGTCCTCGTTAATAGTAAATGCTGGGAAGATACTCTAAACTTAAGATTCCCAAAAACAATTCCTTTCCTGGTTTATCATTTTATCTTTTGTACCATCAGTGTCTGCTGCCTGCGGTGGCACAGCAGCAAAATTGATTAAACATTATTAAAAAATTCTTTTGCTTAGTTTTGGGAACGTCTTCACATTGTGCTTCTTGTACATGCAGAAAGGTTCCTCTATTTGCAGAATTCTCTGATTTCTCATTATAGCCACTGTACTCAGCTTTGCTGCAAAAAAATTGACCATTCTCAAAAGAGTCTTCATATCCTTTGATTTTCTTCAATTTTTGAACATATGCTCACAATTTAATATAGAGATATTATTGACATCTACTTTGAACTTTTAGCTCAGCCCAAGCTGCCGACATTTTGTGCCTGTCACATTTCTCATATACTGAAAAAGTGTCAAAGCATTCCTCCAATTCTGAATTTTGTATTCCTGAATGTTTCATCTGAACAAATTGTAGATTTTGAAGAGAAATTTCAACAATGGGAAAATACACAGCATCCTTGGCTTCTGAACATTCTATGCACTACTGAACACATATATTGAGTAGAAAATTATATTTTATTAATGAATAGTTGAACAACCTATTCCAAATTTCATGCTATTTATTAATCCAATGCAGGCAGATCATCTGACTCACCAGATAATCTCTCTGGTGTTCTAATAGTTGCAATCTGCAAGAAAAGTTTGATGATGATGACACCGCCACGGGTGGCCGAGGTTGTTAAGGTGCGGACTCGTGAGCAGGAGGTCTGGGGTTTGAATCCTGCCAGGACCATCCTCCCTGACTGAGGTTTTTTCCAGGTTTTTCCTCAGTCCTCATAAATGGCAAATGTCGGAGAGGTACCCTAAACTTAGGCCTGAACGTTTCCTTCCTAAAATAAAAATCACCTTTCCCAATTGATCATTTCATTTCATTTTATATATCATCAGTGTTTGCCGCCTGTGGTATCTCAGCAGTAAAAAGGGGTGTTAAACACTATAAAAAAAACATGATGATGACAATGACAATATAGCTATGGTTAACAATGGCTGTTGGAAAGATCTGCAGAGTGGCACTGCTACAGCATAGAAACTCTGACATATTGTTGGTTCAAAGACAGATTTGCAAGGATTATTACATTGAAAAATAGCACAAATAACACTGGGCAAAAACTTTTCCTCTTATGAAATTGGCCACATATCATATATAGATTTTGAAGTGCTAAAAAAAGATTATATTAGAAATGCAAAAATTGGTTTTAATTTATGAGAGATCTGCAATACTTTCTGATGTAATATAATAATGATTACATAACACACACATATATGGATCCAGTTACTCTTTTAAATCTGTTGTCACTTTGTCTGTCACTTGTACAACTGCTGGGGTTTTTCTTAGCAATCATCCACAATATTTAGCCATCAAAGAAGTGGACCACATTCCCTGTTACCTGTTCTGCATTGTTGCCATTGCCTAATAGAAATGCTCCCCATGCTCATCAATAATCATGCAGCAGATATCCAGAAAAACCCATGCTCATCAATAATCATATAACAGATATCCAGAAAAAAATCTAAGTGAGAAAGGAGCATGTGTATCTTTTAGAGACATATTGCAGCCCAGTTTGTGATATGCAGACAAAACATTTTCAACCAGTTCTTTGTAGTTTTCTTGCCTGACGTTTCTAATGAAGTTAGTTGACACCAGACGAAATGTAACCCAAGCTTCTTTCTTATACCATGTAGCAAGCTATCAAATTTTTCATCCGTGAAGAGCATTTGTACATGAGATACACAAAAATTCCTTCTTTAATATTAGCTTCACTAAGTCAAAGAAATTCATCAAGGACATACTTAAAAGCTAGACCAAGGTTTTTACAAAGTTCTTCACCAGACTATATTTTATGTGAATGGGGCAGTAACAGGATTTTATGTAGCTTTACCAGTAGTGTGTGTTTTACATTCTTCTCTCCAATATTTATACATTTCCTTGCAGGTCAGTGTTTCTTCTTATAGTGCAACAACTTTTCCCGATTTTCAAATTCACACAAAAAAGCAGCAATACTTTGTATATACCAGTTGCAAACCCATTACCACAGCCACTATCTTTAAGTCACTGCAGATATGCCAGTCATACTTGCTGTATTGAAGACCCTCCAACAAGTGTTTTAGATTGTCATAGGTTTCTTTCATGTACCTTACTCAAAGAAAGAATGGCCACATTTGGATGGCAAAATATGAATAAGTCCCCTTCGAATCAAAGCCCCTACAGATGATAATGAATTTTGGAGGGAGAATGAAATACATGTTTAAAGAAGACACTAGCACTTCCTACAGCAAGTCTACAGGCAGATTAGAGCTGTGGCCAAGTGGCTTAGATGGCTTAAATTGAACATGGTGTTGGAAACTATGCAAGTTTGAATTTCACATTTTTTTACACTTAAACATCATATTTTTATGAATTTTTCCATTCTCTTTATTTTTATGAAGAATATATTTTACCCAAAATATAAAAATATAATTTTAAAATAAATTATACATAAATCATCATCTTTCTTTCACTGCTATCATGCTTACACTGATTAAGAAAGAAAACATATGTGATTTTTCATTTCATTAAAATAAAATGTCTATGTAGTCATTTATTAAATATGCTTGTCTTACTAAATAATAAACTCATTCAATATATTTATAATTAGAGAGTGGATCCGAGTGACTTTATCTACAATGTTTACTGACCCTTTACAATTGCATATTTGTGTTGAAACAGAGATGTAACTCCAGAAGTAAACAACGGGTGAGTGCCTGCACTGTCAGCAAAGTTGTATCAAAAGAATGCATATTCTGTGATGTACATGAGGCTGTTAACTATTATTCCATTACAGAACGCTACATTGTACTTATGTGTAAAATGAATCCTATGTAGTCTGTGTATTGCAGTGAAAGATGTTTATATGGAAATTACAAAAAGGGAACATTCTGCATCTCTCACTTAAACATAAACTATATCGTGAGAAACTCCTTTTGATAATGGAAGGCACAATAGATGCATCCAAATAATTTACTGTATTACTGTCTAATATATTTCTAACTCTTTTGTATCTGAAAGGCTTTGTTTCTTTTTGCAGCAGCACATCTTGCACACCACACATGATTGAAAACCAGTATTTTTTTCTAACACATTCTGAAGTTTCTTATTCACTTTTTCTGTTTAACTTCTCCAACTTTGGTTTCCTTAAGTTTTACAGATATTTCTTCCACTAAGTTTATAGCCTTTGACAAGTCTAAATCAATGTTTCTAATGTTGTTATGGCATTTTGTAAATGACTAAAATTATTCTTTATGAAACCTACTAGAATGTTCAACTGAAATTTTGCTATTTTAACTGCATATACCTCTGTGGAATCTAAACCATTGATCACTTTCACTTTTTTTTAAATAGTGTTTAATGCCCGTTTTAACTACTAAGGCATCACCGGCAGTGGTCCCTGATGGTGCAAGAGATGAAGTGATAAACTGGAAGAAGTTTTTTTTATTTTATTTTATTTTAAGGAAGGAAATGTTCCAGATCTAAGTTAAGAATACCTCACCAGCATTTGCCATTTATGAGCACCGAGAAAAACCTGGAAAAAACCTCAGTTGGGGAGGACGGTCCTGATGAGAATCGAACCCCAGACCTCCCATTTAAGAGTCCATTTCTTAATGACCTCAGCCATCTGTGGCTGTTTTTCATATGTGGCAAAATAGAAGGCAGCCTCTAGAAAACCATCCCATATTGTTATACCATTAGGCCACAAAAGAACCATGGCATTAGAAAATGCAGTTCCCATTGTTGTGTGGTCAATCGTTTCTATTGTCTCTCATGTCAGCAAATATTTTTTCTTTATTAGTATTCCTACAATTACATTTATGATGAACCTCCCTCACATCCATTGTTTCATCCATATACTAACAAATATTTTGTTGTCATCCAGTTCTTTCCTGATTTTGTTCACATCCTGGCACAAAGAGGGGGAAATAATTTTTCCATAAAGTCAACTCATTGGGAATATGTAGCTCTGTATATTTATGTAGAAAATCTGGAATGTGCACCATCTAATTTTTTTAAATCTGATGTTTGCACTGATCATCATAACCCACAACTCACTGGGAAATATCTCATTTGAATTTCATCCAATGTTGAAGGAGTTTCTTGTATGTATTCCCTGTGTTTTCTGTTGTTGCTGCAGTTGCTTTCTAATTGCCATTTTTTCATAGCTCATAACTTAAATTTACATATATTACATATAATTATTTCCCTATCATTGTTGAAGATTTCCCTCTGAATTTCAGTACAAAACGTTCAGTTTTTTCACCTTACATAAAATTTTCCTTAACCATTCTGACAGTTGATAAACAATAACACCAATAGCACACCAGTTTGTAACTGCTCTGTTTGACTTTAGACCTACAACTATGCATAGTACATCAGATATCTGTACTCTCAAATAATACTTTGCATATGTTTTTCAAGCATTGTAGCAGTACATACACTCTCTATTTGCGAAGCTCAACTTCATGGCTGCTATGGTATTATTTCCTTATCCATCGTCTGTACCTAGGGAGCACGTGTCATGACATTCCGCTGTGTACTAGTAACTACTAACTTGAAGTCAAGTCCAGTCACTGTGATTCATCCTCTGCTTATAGTATTGTCTATCCCAGTATTTAATCAATGAGTATGTTACGAGGGTAGGTCCATAAATTTCCGGCCTAACCATTTTCAAGGTATGATAAAGATAAAAACTATATTTCAGTTTTCATTATAGTTACCCTTTATAGCAATACACTTCTCACATCTTTGAATTAATTACTCTCTGCCCCCCCCCCCAATACTCAAAAGTCTTGCCTGCAAAATGGGCATAAACAGAATCCATCACTTCTTTGTCACACATAAATTTCCTTCCTCAAAGGTCCTTCTTGAATTTTGGGAAGAGGAAATAATCACTGGGAGCTAGATCAGGACTGTAGGAATGGATGGTCGATCTCCTTGAAGCCACATTTCTTTACAGCTTCCTTTGCAACAAGAGCTGTGTACATTGGCAAGTTGTCGTGAAGAAGGCACACATCACCACTATGGAAGCATGTAGTCTGTGCTTTACTATGGTTCTCCTTTCATTGAAATCAATGAAGAGTATTCACAGTCCCAAAAGGTTGTGGCCATGATGATCTTTTTGATTGATTGAGTGATCTTGGCCTATAGAGATGGTGCTTCACCAGGTTAATGCCACTTCATTGATTCTCTTTTGGACAAGGGATCATAGCAGAGGACCATAATTTCATCTCCTGTAACAATGGTTTGCAGAATTTCTCTCTCTCTCTTACTGCCATGGCAGAGCTCCAAAAATGTCTGACAACAGATGACTCATTGCTGCTTTTGAACTAAGCAAAGTAGTCCAGACACCCATCTTGCACTAACCTTATTCATGTTTAAATGTTCATGAATAATTCAAAGGACTATTGTTTTAGAAAGGCCCAACCTTGATGCTATTTCTGTAACTTTGAGCCGCTGGTCTTCCATAATTTCTCCTTCCACAAGAGTGATGTTTTCAGGTTTGAGCACCTTCAAGGGCCAACCTGCACGCTCTTCGTCTTCAATGCTTTCTCGACCCATTCAAAAAAGCTTGGCCCATTCTTTTACAGTAGAATATGAGGGAGATGCTTCCCCACATACATTGTCCAATCGCTGTTTATTTTCATTTGGAGAAAGTCCTTTTTTTTTTAAGAACTTAATAACAGCTGGATATTCCATTTTGAACATGTCACAATCTTCTACACATAGCCCTCTTTATGCAACTATATCTGAACAACTGAACAGAGCAGAGCAGAAGTTACAGCTGCAATTATTTACTTAACAATAAGGTATGCTTCAAATACGGATTTTGTGAAAGCAATAACTTATGGACCTACCCTTGTAGGTTTGGTTCTATGCTACAAGTGTTCATATTATTTCTTTTATTTTACTCTAGAGCAAGCCACTCAGTCCATGTAATATGACAATAATAATATTATCTCTCGGCGACTGGCCGAACTAATGGAAACTATTTCGATTCTTAGGATCATTTGCTGTAAATCTTTTTTTTTCTTTTAATTGAGATGGTGGACAGATGTACTGCTGTATTAGACATGATCAATGTGGGTTTTTCGCAGTCTGAGCCTGCTCATAGACATGGCGTACCAGAACGAACTGGGAGGCGTTAGGTTCAGCAATATAGGGAAGACCGACAGGTAGAAAAGCGACATAGTAGGTACTTTCTACTTCGGAGGATGATTAACGTCTTCGGGCAGAGGTAGAAAGATCCTTTTCATCTGCTGTCCAACTGAAGGTCGCTTGTCACTTTCCCGGTTTTTTTTTTTTTTTTTTTTTTTTTTTAATAGATAATAAGGAATCGCTGTAAAGTGTTTGGTTTAGGCAACAAGTTAGCTGCGAGCAATGAGGTCCTATATGATGAATACGCCGTGGACCGTCTTGTATATGGCGGAGAGTAATCTTCACAAACGAAGATGTAGTTTCTTCATCGTATAATGGGCCAGTGCGCGTGTACTGACTACGTGTTCACCGATTTGGTAGACGTTACGTGGCCACTCATGCTCACAGTGGTCGCGTAAGCGTCTAATGTTGGGGCTGGATTTCGTTCGAAGGTCCTGGGCATCTTGAATGAAAAGGGGGAAGGTTAGCATTTTGATCTACCTCGACTTTTTGGGATTTATTTCAGTCCTATCTGCCAGAGAAAGGTATCCCAATGGAAAATTCTGTCCCTGCAGGATAACCATAGCGTGCACAAATCAATTAAGGCCACAATGGAAAGATATTAGGGCAGCAATATACATTTTAAAGTCAATTAAAACTTTCTCTTATATTTAAAAATTAACTCTATACTGAGCTGGTCATGCAAACAACGAACAAATTAAAAATAAGTGCATAAATTGTGCGAGATTCAAACCCATTACAACTTATACATATAATCTATCAAGTAATATTTTAAACCGATCCGTCACTTTGAAGTTCATATGTCAAAACTGTTCTTTTTTATATGCTTTCCCATTAGAAAACAGCTGCTGACTGCATTCAGTTTATTTCATAAAATCCAGTGCTCCTTTACATTTTTGGTTTTACTGAAGAAAGTGGTAAACTATGATATTCATAAAACGACAAATGTATCATTGAAGGTTGATTTAGGTCAATACTACTGGCAATTACATTATGTAATGCACTGTAGCAACATTGCTTGTAGGAGCCTGTTTGCCACTTCGGTTATGTTAGGAAGCACGAAATGGTCTTGCTTTCCACAAAGCGGCCGTTTATTATTTGAGTAAGAGTACAAGCATTAGTGGCACAACGTAGAAAAGTTTGGGCCCCCCTGCAACGTTAAAATAAAACTATTCGTGTTCCAAGCACATGGGTTCAGTAGCACGTTTCTGACTGCAGGAAATATCTAATTTGATAGGCTCGGAGGAGTTGGAGGCATTAAAATATTGCTTGTATTATTATTATTATTATTATTATTATTATTATTATTATTATTATTATTATTATTATTATTATTATTATTATTATTGTGTAAGAAATTGGGAAATAAAGTAGTATTATTTCCTAGATGCAGATACATGGTGCACCGCTTACCTCCAAATATGTGGAATCCTTAAGAATCATTGGAAGCGTGGGAGACATCCAGCAAAATTTTCTACTACTTCACTTATGACAATTCTTCGTGTTCACTCACACTCGATACTGTGCACTTAATCGCGCTTGTGACATAGTGCTACGAAAATTTATTTTTATTAGTTTTAATTTTGAAAAGGATCGCTCAGCTGACGCAACAGTTACAGGTAGAGTGAAATAAAATGATGGCAGTGCAAACGTCTGGTATACTTGACGCTGAAACAGAATTTTCGATTAGCAAGAGGTGTGTCAATTCTCGAACAGACGTTTTGCCTTTTATCTCGTTTTAATGCACTTTTGAGGCACTATAAAAATGAGAAATCTTTGTTAAGTCTTCAACATACTGGATTTTTTTTTTTTTTTTTTTTTTTTAAAGTGTTTAACGCCCGTTTTTACCACGGAGGCACCACAGGCGGTGGACACTGATGATACATGCGATAAAATGATATATTGGGAAAGAATATTTTTTAAGGAAGAAAGCGTTAAGTTTAGGGTACCTTCCCGGCATTTGCCAGTTTTAAGGAATGAGAAAAACCTGAAAAAAAAATAAAAAAACAGTCAGGGAGGACGATCCTGGTGGAATTCGAACCCCAGACCTGCTCACGAGTCTACGCCTTAACGACCTCTGCCACCCGTGGCGATCTTGCATTGACAAATGTTGTGCGTTACTATGCAATTCTTTGTTTATTGCTGTCCATAGAAATAGTGGGGTGAATACACAGAACAGATCACTTAAACATTTCATAGAATTGAACCTAATTTTGATTTAACAATGGTACCTAACGTCATGTGAAACACATTTACTTGAAAATATTTTTCAGGATTTGACAGACGTTCATCTTGAACCAATTCATCAAAATGCCTCTTAGTTTTGCGGAATCTTTTGTTTTCAAATTTGGCGTCCTCCCCATTGTTTTGCAATGGACATGCTGGACATCAATGCTTCCTGGAAATTATTTCTGTACTCATTTAGCAAATATGCAGCTGTTTGTTATAACACTTAAAATCGCTATGGGCAAGAAGAAGAGAAAATTCGAGATTAGACACAGAAGCAAAATTTGTCAATTCAATGAACGGCAAGGGCAGTGATGCGACTTTATGTCAAAAAGTGATAGAAATCGAGGCTCTAGAAGAGGAAAAGGATGTAGAGGAAATCAATAGTAAGCACCAGTTAATATTAAACTCAACTCTAGCTACGGATGCACAAGAAAACACAACTTCGACAAATGCTGACGACAAAAGAACTCCAGACATTTAACCAGATCTATGCGGATTTTGACGTCACGCTACAGCTGAGTCGACTAGAGGAAAGATGCACCTTGACTGCCGCTTTGCGACACGTTACGCGTAAGTTGCATGAAAATGGTGAATCAATAATATTCCCTGTGCCAGATGCCATCGACCGTATGGAATTAAAAACTCAAAATATTACAACGGATCCTAATGAATTATTAAAACTACTAAACACAGTCTATAAAAGAAGGAACGATTACCTGGACTTCAATGAAGTATATAAACACTTTGTACTTTGTTATGGCAGGATAGTTTTCGACATTAAGCAAAGCTGGCTTAACTGTTATGCTCAAATCCGGCACGATGGAGTCAACTACTCCAAAAATTACTCCAGAAGCACTCCAAAGACTGAAACTAAAATACCTAGTTCTCCAACAATGTCCAGACATCCTGCTAATACTCCTTTCAAAAACAAACACCTTATTAAGAAACAAAACACACAAAACTAAAATAAACAAAATTAAAGAAAGTAATTTTGACGCTGTTATAAAACAACTAGGAAGGAATAATAAACCTAGTTCTAAACTTAAGAAAGTAACCGATCAAGAACTTAGGACCGGTACCAAGCATCACTCTGTTGCAAACTCTGGATAAGTGTTATCTAAAAGACAACATAGCAGATTACGACAAGCGTAGAATAATCTAAATTGGCCAAATAAACGCCCAGAGAAGTAAACAAATGATGTTGGAATTAAATAAAGTTGCAGAAGAACTGCTATTAGACTTATTATGCATTCAGGAAACGTATTCCCTTAAAGGCAAAGTAGCACATACCCCAGCAAGAGCACGGATAATTAGTCACGGAGAAAATCCTATGACATCAATTATAATATATAATCCAAATTTACAAATAGTCAATATAACACAATTAGGAGACACACATACAAACTGTATTGAAGTAACACAAGACAGCGGAAAATTTATTCTAACAAATCAATATTTTCAATATAGCCATCCAATTGACCCTTATATAACAAAAATAAAGGAGGTCAGCAACACTTTTAAAAAAATTGAGCAAATTTTCACAAGCGATGCCAATGCCAAATCTGACTGGTGGTATAGTAACATCAAAGATGAAAGAGGAGAAAAACTGGAAGAAACTATTTCTGAACTAAATCTTTTTGTCAATAATCAACCCAACAACCCTCCTAGGGCAGGTGCTACTGCCAACATTGACATAACTTTATGTAAGTTAAGCTCAAATAATAAAATAATAAATTGGAAAGTAAATCAAGATATGACCACTAGTGATCACAGATTAATCTATTTCGATTACTGCACACGAAAACCAGAATTTAAAGAAGGAAGAGGAGAGAAAATTTACAATTACAAACAAGCTGACTGGAATCTTCTGGGACAGGAATTTGAAAACTTAAAAGTTACAATACGAAGGAGAGTCTATTGATAAGGATGCCAATAACCTTGTCCAAACAATACGAAAGGCTATGGAGAAACCTGTTCCCTCAACCATAACCAAAAAATATTATTATACTATTTGGACGGATGCACTGCAAAAAGCAACAAGCAAAGTTAGGAAACCAAGAAGAATTTATCAAAGATCGATAATTGCAGAAGAAAGGGAGAGAAACCTAAATAAATATAAAACCATCTTAGAAGAAACAAGGACGAACTCATGGAAAACTTTCGTAGAAAAGGAATTAGACACCAATATATGGGGAATGCCCTATAAAATTATTATGGAAAAAATCAAGAAACCGGATATTCCAAATACAATTAAAAGACAATGGTGAAATGACTATAGATGGGAAAAGCTCTGTAAATGCCCT
Source organism: Metallyticus violacea (assembly GCA_030762175.1). Lineage (NCBI taxonomy): Eukaryota > Metazoa > Arthropoda > Insecta > Mantodea > Metallyticidae > Metallyticus > Metallyticus violacea. The sequence continues at coordinate 108,056,621 of CM060846.1, read as the reverse complement.
TTTGGACAAGTTACTTCCACAGGATGATAAGAGTATGGATAATATTCAGCACATTCAAAAAAGAGTGGATATGAATACCATATATAGAAATAATAAAATAATCTACCCCTTTGATGTGTTGGAAATTAAGTTAGCTATAAATAAGCTAAAAGGGATAAAGCAGCAGGTCCAGATGGAGTAATGAATGAAGTTCTGATAAATTTGGAAGGTAAAATTACACCGTTCTTATGTCGACTTTTTAATGAATGTATATGGCAAGGGCGCTTTCCCTATTGCTGGAAAGTAGGAAAAGTTATTATCTTAAAGAAAGGTGCCGACAAGGATCCTAAGGAGCCGAAATCATATAGACCTATATGTCTCCTAAATACTCTTGGAAAAGATATTAGAAGCACTCTCTGTAAAAGATTAAAAGAATTTAGGATCATGAGAGGTATGAACAACAATCAATTCGGCTTTAGAAAAGGAAAATCGACTCAAGACGCAATAAACCACCTATTAGAAATGGTCAATAACTCAAATTCAAAATATTTAATTGGAATTCTAATTGATATTTCCGGCGCTTTCGATAATTTATGGTGGCCGGTACTATTTGAGAGGATACGGGAAATAGATCTCTCTAAATGCCTATACGCAATATTAATGGACTACTGCAGACAGAAGGGTTCATGTAAAAGGTACTGAAGAAACAATTTACAGAGATATAACTAAGGGATGTCCCCAAGGCTCGATCCTAGGACTAATTTTTGGGACATAGTTTTGGAGACTTTTAAACGAACTAAACAACGATGAAAATGTGACAAAAACCATCGCGTATGCCGACGATGTTTTATTTCTAATACAAGGAAACGATAGAGCAGATATAGAAAGAAGAGCGAATAAATTAATTAATAAATTAAGTAATTGGTGTAGTAAAACCAAACTCCAAGTCGCTCTAACTAAATCAGGCTACATGCTTTTGAAGGGTAATCTCAAAAGAGATCCATGCATAAAATACAACCAAAATATAAGACGCCAAAAAGAAGCAAAATATCTGGGAATTTACTTAGATGAGAAACTAAACTTTAGGAAACATACTGAATACGTAGGAAAAAAATCCGAAAACGTTATGATGAAATTAGCAAGATTAGTTCAGTTGAATTTTAAAATTCCATTAAACGTCATTACGGCATACCACACGAGCATTTTTGCTTCAATAATGACTTATGGAGCAGGGGTCTGGGCCCTGAGGATGAAGGATGTCCATATAAAAACTCTATTAAGAAGATCACAAAGGTGTTATTAAGATTTACAGAGGCATTAAGCACCTCACCCACTATGGCCGTTTTAGTAGTAACAGGAATATGGCCCTCCTACGCCCAAAACGCGGGTTCGAACCCGGCCAAGATCGATGGATTTTTTCGGGCGTAAAAATCCTAAGTATGGCTTCCTTCGGAAGGGAAGTAAAGCCGTGGGTCCCGTGTCGTACATTTACGGCACGAAAAAGAACCTCAAGCCTGAAAGAGAGGCCTCTGAGCAAAATTTGTCGGCCGTTTCACGCCCTGAGTTGAATGGGACGCTGATGACCTGAGATGTTAAAGAGCGTCCATAAATAAAATCAATCAAAAAAAAAAAAAAAAAAAAAAAGGAATATGGCCAATTGACCTATTGATTAAATTAAGAGGCGCTGTTTATTGGTTGAAGAAAGGCAACTTGGAGAAAGTAAGTTTAATAATCGGCAGTCACTGAAACAACTTAAATGAAATAAAACATAAATTAAAAGAACAATGGCAGCACGAATGGGAAAATGCCGAGGCAGGCAGGAGAACTTTCGACTTATTTAACAACATTTTTGAGAGATTAAAACTAAAATTTATACAACGTACCAAAGGCATGATGCATGATACATTATACATTAACTTATAGGAGACGGGCCTTACAAAACTTATTGGAAAAAAATTAACAGAACAGAGGACGATATATGTACCCTTTGCATAACCCTAAGGATAACCCAGAGCATGTGTTATTTGAATGTACACGCTATTTAGAACATGTGAGAGAAGAAAGAGAAATTTTAAGTGGCCATCAGGTGGCACATATACTTAGAAATATGGGCCTATATAAATACCTCGAGCAAAATACTTCAAAATAAGTAACCTAGTACGGGAAGAGGTAATACCACAAGAGCAGATAATTAATGAAAAAGCTGAGGACGAGGTAAGAAGATCAGAACGCATTCGTAAGCAAAGACAACCCCCAAACACCAATAACTTAACAAGAATAGAAAATATACAAGATAACTTTAATTAAATCAACAGGATCAGAATATTAGAAGGAGAAGATAAAGGTAAGGAAGAAGGGAATTTGGAGATGAAAATACCTAAAAATATAATAGACAGGGATAATTTTGATTTACAACCTGAAGTAGAGAATATACCTATAAGAGTTTTGACACCGGGAAGAAGATGGAAGATTACAGAAGGAGAAGGAAGGGTGTTGGAGATACACGGGAATGAGCCGCGGCAAGAGATGGAGGATGGAGAATTGGTGTCCGGAGAGGAGGAGCAGAGTGCGAGAAATGGTGCAACCAGGGGACTAGGAGGATCAAGCGAGATGGAAGAAAGGATGTTTGAGAAGAAAAGATGGAGAGTAATATGGTGGAAGCGAGGTGATAGTGTTTAATGAGTTCAAGTGTTGGGACAAATAAATGTATTGAGTAGGAAAGATTAATAATGATAAATGAACTTTTAAGTGAAGTAAGTTATTAAAGAGAAGGATATTATTATGATTGTAATAAATTAAGGAGATTTGAAACAATTAAGTATTAAGTGTAATATTTCATTTAAGAGAATTTCTGCTGAGTACTGGATCCAGTACATACCGCTGGTAACCAGTGGTTAGTAGTAGTATAGTTGTATAGTAATGGAATAAATTTAAAGGATAGAATAGTTGGCTACCAGCTATAATTCCTACTGGTTCCCAGTAATATTGTTAAATTGTTAATTTGGTAATTTTTGTAGATTTTGGAAGATTAATTTGGGAAGTAATTAAGTAAATTTATATTTTGGTTCAATTGAATTATTTTCAGTTTTTTCTTACTGTTTTATTATATTATATTATTTTAATCTAGTTATTAGGAAAATCTGTAAAATAATGTATGAAAATATTATTGAATTGTATATTTATAATAATAAATGGAAAATTTTATATACACACCCTGGTTTAGGAAACCAGGTACCAGGGTGGCATATACAGATTTTATTTATTTATTTGTTTGTTTGTAATAACACTGAAGCTTGGAAAAGATCAAGGTCATTAGATTGCAGTAATTTTTATACCGAATTAACAGTTTCAAGTATTTTGAAATGCATGACAACTTGAAAAGATTCATACTTTTCCATTTGTTTTATAAGAGTACTGGCTTTATTACAGTCATTGGTATATTTTGATTCCAACACTATTGCAGTTCGTGCCTTCATAACATTTAATTAACCATGTCCAAGAACTTTTGTCAAGTCCAACCTTAATGACCAACGTGTAGGACAAAGATTTTTTACAGAGTATGACGCTAGTGATTACATTTCTCAATGTTTTGTAATTTGACCAAAAACAAAGACGTTCAAATATATCAAAAAACATCTTATTTTCAGATACATTTCTAACGACATCATTTAGAACAAAATTCAAATTATGAGCAGCGCAGTGAACGTATTTAGCTGTTTTCTGTTTTTGTTCAATCCTTATTATTACTCCGTTATAGGTCCCGGACAATTTCGTTGCACTTCATAACCTTGGCCATGGCATTTATCCAATGAGATACACTTTTCATCCATTCAATTTGAATTTTGGCTTCCAATGACACAGTAGTATGATCTTCCATCTCTTTGTATCCTAAAAAGCGTCCATATTTTCATTTCACAAGGTTTTCCAAATCCTAAAGAGCGTCCATTTATTTTCATTTCACAAGGATTTGCAAAAGAATTTAACTAGATGAACATATCTGAAAATTTGCCTTACGTAATCTTTTTTGCTCACATCTTGTGTAGTATCCAGAATTATAGATAAAAATTGTGCAGAATCGATTTCATTCACAACTTTATTCTTTACTTTCTGTGATAACAGCTGAATTAATTCATTTAGAATTTTTGGATTTAGGTACTTTTTGGATACTTCCAGTCCAGTAATACCACATCATACTTAGACAATAAGCCCACTATAGCCAGAAATTTTCCACAATGAACTTTCCCTAATTCTTCTCTATGACTTCGTAAAGTTAAATTAGATACTAATTGTGTGATAATGACAAATTTGTGATGAAAAATTTGTTTCCATGTGTTAATTTCTTTCTTTAATGTGCATTTCAATTTACAATCTACTCCCCCCCGCCCCAGGCGAGGAATGAGAAATTTCCTGTGCTAACTATATATATATCCTGCCAATCACTAATGCCCATTATCCAGGCAAATTGAAAAAATGCTGAATATGCTGTTAGCACCAGCATGGCTTAAAATAAACAAAGCCTCCTTACTAGAATGGCAGAGCCATTTTCTAATCATTTTAACCCAAATTTTGTTAATTTTTATAGTAATTAGTGGAGGGACATCTATTATTTTCTGTAGGATCTTTTGGATATGGACCCTGATGTATGTACTTGTAATGTTCATGCTGTACAATAAACTCCTTTGCATCATCATTTAAAATATATGGAAAATTAGCACAATGAGTAGGTTTAGTACTAGTAGTATCATCAAAAGAAGTACTTACATTCTGCTGTGCTCTATTACTTCCAATCTCAATTTCAGTAGAAACATCAGGCTTCTTACCAGTTTCAGGGCGCACACACTCTTCATCTTCATCACTAATATTCTTCACTGTACCACTGCTTGAATGTGCATTACTGTCAGCTGTTCTTAGAGGAACATATAACCTGCTTACAATTTTTTTCTGATTAATAATAAAGAAAGAATCTCTTTTCTTCAATTTTGAAACTGATCTTTCAATCTGTATATTTTTTCTTCTTTTTTTGGGCTTAAATGTTCATAACTAGTTTTAAGTGGCTTCATATTGGGAGGGGGAAAGAAAAAAAAAAGGATTAAACAAACAACATAAGACACCAAAATTCAACTGCTAAAACTATGCTATTTTTAGTTTAATACTGTAAGTGACATGAGATCAGAATCAAACAGCCTGTTTCACTTCTACCATCATACTGGACTAGATGTAATATCCAAAGTGGCATCTGCATCAATAATGCTGAAGCAACGGAAAATAAACCAATACATTATCCGAACAATAACACTGATAAACCCTCCTGCAGCTGTATGTTTGTCTGCTGTTAATTCTAGACAACTATTATCTGAAGCTATTATACCACTCCACGTGGAGTTTGTCTGCTGTTAAATCCAATATTATTATTGGCTGAAGGTAAAATATTATTGCTGCGGTAATACAGAGAAACTATCGCTAAACAATTGATCTCAAAAGGATCCGTTTGGATGCATGATGAACGTGGCAATTATACCGTTCAAGAATGTAACCTAAACACGCACTGCTGCTGGCCCGCAGTGCAGTAACAAATGACAGGCTTGTGTTAATTTGCACTACTCAGTTTGCTGATTGTTGACATGTTCCAGTATGTTTGCTGACAGCCACTGCACGTCTTCTCTCCGCCCCTCAATTATGACACCCTATTTTTTCCCCCCTTCCTGTTTTTATGTTCAAACTTTTCGTTTTTTCATTCCCCCACATCGTGGGGTCTGCAGGGTCCTCAGTTATGCCCCTGACAAGCATATCACATTATAATAGATGGAAGCTAATTATTATGAGCAACACTACTTTAAGACTCGATTCGGAGGAGTCTGCGTTTGTCACCATTCTTGCGGGTCACGTTTTTCATTTGAAGAACATTCATAAGACCATCTACACTATTGCAGGATTTAAGGGCATCTTCTTTTTGAAAGTATGCACAAACTGCATATGGCAGGTGCAAAATATCAGTCCGGCATTTTCTGTGAAGTACTTCCACTGTTGAATCCTTGATGCCAGCAACTCTTGCTTTTTCTTCTCCTTTGACAGGTCCAGATCGTGAACAAGAAAACCAAGTTCTTCTTGTGTTGAGAAGATGAAGTATTCTGGTCAAAATATGGACCATTATCAGATTCTGGAGATATTACAATTCACCTCTCTCATTATCGTCTGCATTGATGTTAAATTTCAGAGATTTGAGAACTGGAAGTTCTTCACTGTGCGCAACTGGTCTAAAGGTAAACGGTATATTTAGGTATACTATTGCTCATTTCTTTTTTATCGTAATGCCTCAAAAAACAGTTGGTATCATACAGAAGTAGCATTCACTTATTCCTGCATGAAAAATAAATCTGATATGCCTTTTTTACAAATGTAGTTATAGCCTTTTTCTTCCTAGCAAAAGTCACCACAAATGTTACAAATTTATTGGGATTAATAAGGCAGTTATGAGGAATCACTGCTGCTAGATTTCCAATGTAATGTTAGCTTTTAAGAACAAAGCAGTAGATGGAAATATAACTCAAAAATTCATTAATGACTTACTAGCACTACAAGAGATTAGTCATTGAATTTGGTACGAGAACGGTAGTGAGAGAACTTGTGAGCGTGACACTATATGAAATATAGCGTCGGGAAGATGGGTGATCTGGAAATATAATGGGCCAGGATTGGAAGTTTTGCAAACAGAGGAAAGAATAACAATGGGAAAGGTACACTAACGAGCTACGAACAGTAAGTGGTTGTTAGCCATACTAGTCATAATGTTGATTTTTGGAGGCATTGAATTGAATCCAGGCCCCAAAGACATGAGCTAGATAAATGACTATGTTGAAAATTATCTCCCAAGATATTGAGCTGAAGAAAATAGAAAAGAAGATACAGATGAAGTTGGGTAATAAGATAGAAGAAGTTAAAGACATGCTACACATTATGGAAAAGAAAAGTGCATTAAGAGCTTTGCATATATAAAGAAGGAATGGAGAAGTTGGAGAGAAAAATGAAAGCACAGTTAAGAAGACAAAATTTGATATTATTTGGAGCAGAGGAGAACAGAGAGAAGCGATTGGTGCAAATAGTTGAAGATACATTTGAGAAAGATTCGGAGATTAAATTGGCTGGGTGGAAAACAGTGACTTGTTTTAGAATTGGAAGAAAAGAAAACAAACCAAGACCAATAGTAGTTAGATTAGCAACGAATAAAATTAACATGGGCAATTTTGAAAAATACAAGGAAATTGAAAGGAATGGGAATTTTTACACAACAAGAGTATGGAAATGAAGAGAGGGATATTAGGAACTAGTCATTACTAAAGAAAATGAAACAGATCAGGGAAGGGAGGAAAAAGAAAAATGTAAAAGGTATAGAACTATGCATCAACTGGAAGAAACAAGATGTTAGTCAGCAACAAAACACGAATGAACGGATATCCAGAAATAATGATTCAGTGAAGTATTTAGAAATGCAAGCAGCTGTGGTATCTAAGCATGAGGAAAGAAGATAAGATTCACCAGCAAGACACATGCGGAGGGAAGAGTGTCGCAGCAAATGAGAGGGAAAGAGCAGATGCAAAGACCTTGTCATTAGCTGAAAGGGGAATGTATAATAACACTAGTGTCACTGGGCTTAAGTGGTGTTAATTCCTGAGGGTACATAATGGAGATAGCTGAATATGAAAAGAACGAGGTATAGAGCGAAGTTGGAGAAATTCATAGGAGGATAAAGAGGTTCAAGATAGGAATTGGACCGGAAGTTGATGTTATGGAATGTGGAAGGTTTAAGGTCAAAAATGATAAGTGGTGAAGTGTTTGGAGAACTAAAGATAGAAGATATGGTAATAATGGTTGAGATTTGGTTAGACATAGATGAACTATAGCAGTGAAAGGTTATGATTACATAGGTGAACATGGTATAAGGAGTAATAGCTTTTTGGTGGTATAAGGATATTCATAAAGAAGAGTGAAGAGTAAATGTGAATGAAGTGTTGTTTACAGAAGAAGGGCAAGTAATGTGGTTAAAGATATAGAAGATGGAGTCAAAGTATGCCTAGGATTAGGTATAGTGTATAAATCACCTGAGTCATCAGAATTTTACAATGAAAACTTGTATTTAAAACTAAGTGAAAGTATGGAGAAATTAAGCAGATAATGCCCTGGTATGGAGTTCGATGTCAGAGTTGGTGAATATGACATAAGATTTATGGGTTTGGAAAATGAATTTATATAGGTGAAAAGAGATGAGAAGGTAAGGAAAAGTATAGATAAGGTGCTCAATAAGGAAGGCAGAAAAACTGATCCAGTTCTGTGAGTTGAATAATCTAATTATGTGCAATGGTTTAAGAGAAGAGTACCAAGGGGGAAAATTCACATATATAAAAGGATAGATGGTGATTGACTATATGCTATGCAGTGAAGGAATCGATCAAGTGCTGGTAGATTTTAAAGTCCTGCATGTGATAACAAATAGTGCATTTTCCACTAAAAATGAGGTTGAGCTTAGGGGAATGCCTTAGGGAAGATGAAGTAATAGAACTGAAATATATAAGGTGTTTGAAATGGAAAGTATTTCTGGGATAATTTGATATCCAAAATAATGGCAATTGGAAAGTATGGACTTTTAAAGGCACTGAAAACAGGAAAGAGGGGGCATTGGAAACGGTGGAGTCAATGGTAAAGTGGGAATGGAAGTGAACCAAAGAGTAAATGTAAAAGATTGGTTTAGAGAAATTCAGTAATACGAGTTGTGAATAAACTATCCCAGGGTCTGCAAATCTCACAATTTTCGTCAACTCTTCCATACTGAGTCAAGTTTGCAGGACTCTACTGTTATAATAATGGTACCAATGTAATTTTACATTACTCAACTATCATGATTTTCTTGAACGGATAAAGTAGTAGAAGTGGTAGAGAAGTAGTACACTCAAATACATTGTCATAAGTGCTTTGTATGGATAGGCATGCTACATATAGAGTGCATTTATTTCTTTTCTCTCTCCCGTTGTCTATTTTTTTAATGTGTCTGTAAAATTACCTTACACTGGAAGGTAACATACTCTAATGCTACAGATTTACTTAAACTGAAAATATATAAAACACTTGAAAAAAACAGAAGGATACAACACAAAACTTAAGTTATATAAACTTATTTAGAACAGTGAGGAAGCAAAATGAACAACAGTCATAAGAGATTACTAAGCTGTAATGTTATTCACACTTAACACAGAAAATTCATATCGTTAGTCCAGAAGAAAATCCTGTTATTTTGCACAATGGGGAAAAAATATATATACACATATAACTCAAAGTAACATTAAAGATAATTTTTGAGCCTATGGTGAACTCTCATGAAAACTGCCCCTACAAAAGATTTAAGAAATAATAGAACATTCTTTCTGTTCTTCCCATCAGTTAGCTTAGTTCATCGTTGGTCAATATATGAGTGCACCACTCACTTTTACTTTCAAAATCAGCTATATTGTTTACCACTGAAGTCAACAGATAGAGATAATGTATACTTTTCAGTGCTTAATCATGGGATAAGTTAGAAAATGACCTGGAATGTTACAGAATTTCAGTATCCTACAAGCAGAAGAAGAATGCATGTTATTTATCTCAGCTCTCTGCTCATGTCATCTATTCATGTTACATCGTTCTCTCATTCTTGTGTTATTCTTTTCTGTAGTTCAGAGATAAGATTTTTGTATATGGACTATTTACACAGTCAACATGCAACATAACTCCATGTTATGCTATGTTTTCTGCAGTTGATTATGAGTTTGAACATTAAGAGAAGCAAATGTTGAAATGACTTGAAGTTGAAAATGAGTCTCTAACACCATATCAATTTTTTGAATACGATCATGTATCTGGTCAGGTGTAAACACTGAAAATTTTATTTCAAATGTTCATATTGGAAACTATCACAGTGAAGCCAATCATATATTCAAATCCTTGTACAACATGTCAAACTAAAACACTCTTATTGCTCCACTTACTTGCTATAAAATGTGGTACTAGTTTCAAGAACCTTTGCTCTCATCCTCGGCCACAGGTCAACTGGTTGGAAATTTCCTGGCACTGTGTAGATGTGAGATTCTACTCTGGTGTATTTCTAATTAACTTGAAGTTGATGTTATCCTCACCAGAAACATCAAATTTTATTGAACAATCTCTATATTTGCAAATGTAAATCTTTTCTCAAGCACCCAATTACATAGGTCCCTCCACTGCTTTCAATAATTAAGCCCCCTTCTGAATGCCATGATCTTACTTCCAAACATTATATGCCACTGCTGATCTCTCCATCTGCTTGTATTTTATGTTCCTAAAGTGCTCATTCAAACGTGTACCTATATTCCTCTTTGTTTTACAAATACAAATTTTTTCACATTCTGTGCAACTTATTTTATAAATCCCTGCTTTTTTCTCCTGTAGAGATTTTCACATGCCTTTGCCACTAAACAGTTTTTCAGGTTAAATCTATCAACAGGTACCAACCTTATATTAAAATCTTTAAAAATGTTCCGAAACTTTCTCATTGCGCATGGGTGATATGTGAATTTTTTAAAAACTAATTTTTCTTTCCCTCCTAAAAGTGTAGTGGTGTCTTTAATAAGTTTCTTTCCTTGAAATTTCTGGTCTTTTTCATGTTCCATTCCTTTATTAAAACCATTTTCAACTGCAATTTTCTCTATTCTCATGTGCTCCTTATGGCATTCTTCTTTACTAACCAACCGATATGCCACGCTGTTAAAACTGCATGTTTGTGTGTGTTTGGGTTAAAACCATCTGACTTTATGTGTTTATCATATGTTTATTCTTCCTGTATACATCAAAACTCAAATTTCCTTCCCTCTTCATAAGTTTAATGTCCATAAAAGGTAACATGTTATCCGTTTCTGTTTCATATGTGAATGAAATATTTCTATCCTGTATATTAAGGAGTTTTATGGCATCATCAATCAGCTTTTTGTTTATAATGGAGAAAATATCAACATATCTATCCCATACCTTAAACATATATGGAAAGGCAGAGTTGATGTGTATTTCAAATTTTCTTATAAAGAGGTTAGCCAAATAGGAGATAAGGGACCCTTATCTCCTTTGAGTAAATTTGAAATACACATCAACTCTGCCTTTCCATATATGTTTAAGGTATGGTATAGATATGCTGATATTTTCTCCATTAAGAACAAAAAGCTGATTGATGATGCCATAAAATTCCTTAATATTCAGGATAGAAATATTTCATTCACATATGAAACAGAAACGGATAACATGTTACCTTTTATGGACATTAAAGTTATGAAGAGGCGAGGAAATTTGAGTTTTGGTGTGTACATGAAGAACAAACATACAATATTCACAAAAAGTCAGATGGTTTTAACCCATTTAAACATTTTAATATAAGGTTGGTACCTGTTGATAAATTTAACCTGAAAAATCATTTAGTGGGAAAGGCATGTGACAATCTCAACAGGAGAAAAAAGCAAGGATTTATAAAATAAGGTGCGCAGAATGTGAAAATATTTGTATTTGTAAAACAAAGAGGAATATAGGTACACGTTTGAATGAGCATTTTAGGAACATAAAATACAAGCAGATGTAGAGATCAGCTGTGGCATATAATTTTTGGAAGTAAGATCATCTGATATTCTAGCATCATGTTCCAAAAAACGTGCAAAATGTCCTTCCTATGAAATCTATGCACTTCAGAAATTTTTTTTTTGAGTAGTGTTTAACGTCCGTTTTTACTACTGAAGCACCAAAGCGGGCGGATACTGATGATACATGAAATGAAATGATATATTGTGAAAGGATACTTTTTAAGGAAGGAAGCGTTCCAGGCCTAAGTTTTAGGGTACCTACCCACATTTGCTCGTTATGAGGACTGAGGAAAACCTGGAAAAAAAAAACCCAGTCACAGAGGATGGTCCTGGTGGGATTCAAACTCCAGTCTCCTGCTCAAGAATCAGCACCTTAATGACATCAGCCACCCATGGCGGTACTTCAGAGATGATAGTATTAACACATGAGTTATGTTTCTCTTAAATACTGGTGTTAATGTATCAAGGAAAATATTTTTGAAGAATGTGCTGTTTCTCTTACGAAGTCACACATGTTTTCGAGAGATTCATCTCATGACCTATGACCATGTCTTCAATTCAAACTTGAAGAGAAATTTAAACTAAAGAGAAATCACACACCTATCAGCCCAGTGCCAGTACAGCAGGAAAGAAATTTAACTTCAGCCCTAAATTGAAACTTGGAAACAGTAAAATGTGCTGAATGTCATCTACCAATCAATGGAAAACACCATTAGAATGTGCAAGAAATGAAAGAAACATGAAAACTCAAATGACATTAATTAGGTAAGAAAGAATGTGCAGTGCAAAAATGTCAAAGTTAATGCTAATGTTTTATTTTTATATCATATTGTGTGAAAAATACAAAATGTGAACTACTCAGTAAGATTATTTGTTGCTAAGGCTATGTTACAGTAGGAAGTAAAAACAAATTCCATAATACATTTACTGAATTTAATTTTACATTTTCTTGTTTCAGGAAATGAAAACAATTTATCATAAAATATTAATTTTATTATATTGAGATGTTGCTATGAAAATGTTATTGTAACAAATGAAAATAAACTGATTTATATATTCACTTAATATTATATAAAATTTCAGGCTTTCTCAGCATTTTGAATTAGCAATTAAAATTTCTGGAGAAATCAGTCAAGTAAAAACATCATTATATTCAGAATATGACAATGTTTTTATACAGTTGATTTTCTGACAATATACTTTTACTTTGCTCATTTCTTAAAAAATCTTAATTGATAATTCACTTACGATTTTAAATCTGAAAATTTACAGGCCGATTATGTTATTTAATAAAAGAAATGGTAACAAATATGTTTCTCCAACAGAATATCTTTAAAAAATTTTTGAAGTAATTGTTAAATAACCAGAATTAAATAATATGAATTGCTTAGTGCTGTGCAGCCATGGGCTCACGTGTTGACCAATGCCAGGTTACTGTGCCGTCAACAAATCAGACTGTTTCTTTAATAAAAATCCTCCTTTTCAAAGGAATGAAATTTTTAACCTTCAGAAAATATAAATCAGACACCTTTCACAGCAGCAGCAGCTGCCAAGAATATGAACACCTGCTAAGAACAGGTGATTAACAAGTACCCAACAAAAAGCAAACTGCCAGATAGATCAGATTGCAAGAATACATGACTATCACCCAGAATGTCTCATATTCAATTTGCAATAACTGAGCTATCAAATGTATACATAGCAGGTGCAGCACTTGGATTCTGAGATTTTGTAAGTATTAATAATACACAGGAACAATGAAATTATTAATCTCTTCTGAGTCCAACCATTTAGACACACTCTTTTTGGTTTCACTTAGTGAGTATTTCTCCAGTAAGTGATACCAAAATAAGTGTGTCTAAATAGTTTGACTCAGAAGAGATTATTAATGCATGTTTCACTGTGCTAGATTCTAAATTTAATTAATATTGTGAAGAAAGGTATTATTATTACATCATATGTATCTGTTTCCTCTATGCTATACTCCAGTGCTGTTTGCAGAACATATTTTAACAAAATGGATGTACAGTAAAAGGCAGGCTACTTAATTAGGGGTAATTGCAATGGATATGGAAGGAATGAAACTCCATAAAATCAGTGTAAGCAAGTGGAGAAATTTAAAAGGTAATTAATAGTAGTACATTTACACGAACTGAGAACATGGAAAGAAAAATGGTTACTTTGATTTTAATATGTTTATTTGTTTGTTTAAATACAAGGTTTAAAGGAATTAGCAACTCTCAAGGATAGAAATTTAACTGAATGGGTTTAATTGGAAAAGGAGAAAGGTTTGATATTGCATGAAATGTAATTTAATATTGTATTGATTATATAAACATTTTTATAGTATTGTGTTCTTTGGTTGGATTGGAGTCTGATCCCCTAGATATTTCAGTAGGTAGCTGCTGATGAACAGGGGACTGGGGGGCTGAGCCAATCAAATTAGAATAAATTGGAGTTAGTGCCTTCTGGAATTGCCAAAAGCACTTATCGTATGTTATATTTAAAATTAATACTTTTTTTCTTTATTGTTTATTTTGTTAAAAAGCTTTGTATGTTGATGTATGAAAAATTCATTTTATTCATTTATTCATTCATTCATTCATTCATTCATTCATTCATTCATAACTACATATTTCTATATAAGTTGCTTGCATTGTTCCAGCAAAATAAATTGTGTATTCAGACATTTTAAAGTAAAAATTTCCTGTATCCTAACAAGAACATATTGAAGAGACCAGTAAGCTTACTACTCATCATTAGCATGAACATCATTTTTACTAACAGCTTATTTCAGAATATTAATACAGACAAAATACAGCAGTGCATTCTGATGATGTCTCTTCTAAACATTCATATCTATAATTTTACAATTTTTTATGAGGAAATTACTCAAATTTCACTAATTTATACTGGCTGTGGTCACTCGGCCAAAGTACCATTTTACGCCATGACCAGAGTGTTTGCCTGTTCTGGGAGTGTCATCTGTTACATCCGTATCCTATAAAAGGAGATACTTAGTGAAATTTGAGTGATTTCCTCATAAAAAAATTTCAAAATTACACTATATTTCACTGTGAAAATTCCTGCTATTTAAAACTATTCACAGCCATGTTTCTACTCTCAAAATAGTTGTAATTTTATTGCCTATGTGGGTAATTTGTTTATATGTAAGTTAGCTGTGCACAAACCCAGAAATGCAGATGTGAATCCTGCATGGAACATGTTGCTTAACTGTAATTTTTAAAAACATTTCCTCTCCTCTGTAGCTGTAAGTTCACCTTATTTCTTTTATATCAATTGAACAGTGTTATAGATGAAGTCTTAAGAGTTATTTCTATAATATGTCTATGAGTTAGCTAGAGTCCATGAAAAATTTACTCTGCTCTGTCAGTGGTAATATTGCACACTTTACATAAAATGTCAAAAAATATTTGATCAATGACTTAGGTCATTGAATGATGACTATCTCAACATGCAGACTATGCAACCAGCAATAATTTATAACATTCTATTTGACTGGAAATCTGAATGAGTAGCTTGTTATCTGAAGTTTTGATTTTTAAAAAAAAAAGTCATCATTACCAGCACATCTCGGTGAACATCCAATACATGCCATTATTATCAACTAAGTGCACATGAATGATAAATTTTACATCAAATGCTGCATCATCTCTTCATCATCCTCAATCACTGGAATCAGAAATCACTTAAGTAAGCCACAAATGCACCTAGCCTCCAACACATATGCTAGGATAAACTACAACTGAAGATGACTCAAGAGTTCAATCAATAATATGAAATTAGAGTTACACACTTATAGTTGCTTGTTATTTACAGCCTAACTTGTATACAATCCTGTATTTTAAGCTCTTTGAACTCCAAAATATTTCCATTACTGGCATGATTAACCCTAGGCCTCCAAAGATATTTTCTGTAACTAGTACTCTGAAGGGGTAAGGGGGAATGCCAAACACACTACATTAAATGAATTTTAAGGAATTTGAATATTTTACTGATTCCTTATGCATGTAAACTAAATTTAATTATACCTAGAAATTATTTCAACATACAAGAAGTTAAAAAAGTATTTAAAAATGCATACAAAAAAAATTCAAAAAATTTCTGTAAACTTAGTAAAATATGTTACCTGACATACAGAAAATACTTAAAATTTTCTGGCTGAAGGCAACTAACACATTTAATTTCTTTCTGAATGTTTGTTATACACTTCTGTTACAATGTGCACAATATGTTTTGGTTTACTCATATTTTTCCATTTTACTTTTGGCATCTGTGACACAAACTTAACACTAGCCTTTTCCTAGAGTTGGCTGATTCTTGGCTTGTTTGTTCCGATTTGATTTTCCTTATGAGGATAGATTCCATTGACTAAACAATCTGCTTGGTAAGCTCTTTTGGATTTCCATTTCTTTCTTCCATTTGAGGTGCCAAAATGTTCAGTCTCTCTTGCAGAAGGAAGAGCTTCGGCTTGCCAAGCTTGTTTTCATTGGGTGTTGCTTGGTGAAGATGTGAATGCACTGATGCCACAGATGTCTATGAGAGTACAGAACACTGACAGAAGTGATCTATTTGTTCCCCTCTTGAATGAATACATTCAGGCCATTTGGTCAATGGTGTCATTTTACCTTTAATTGCATTGTAATATGTATTAACTGTACTTAAAAGGATGAAAATGAAGGATAAAAATAAATTGCATTGAATTTATGTGGGTTTTCTTCTTCTCTCCCCTTCATTGCCATAATCCTGGTACATTGTTGACAACATCAACAGACTCTTAGTCGGCTTTGTTTAATTGATATCGGACATGAAAGTAACCGGTGGCTTATCGAATGTTGGATCCGTAAAAAAACATTGATGAATAAAGCTCTCGATTAGTTGTGGCTTTCAATATGTTCTGTATGTGCTTCCTGTTTATCTGCAATTTCCTACTGCAGTGATATTGTATTCTAAATACAACGTTTTTTGCACATCCCCAGAAGTGTAATATCTATCAGTTTTAATATTCTGATCAAAATTTTTTACAGGCACTGCTAAACATTTCACAATGATTCCTGGGCCTCTTTCATCACTGGCAAGCTTCCTACCTTTCCTGTTTATGGTTACATGTTCAAATCATATTTGTCTATTGCATATGACAGCATGCATATTAGAATTCCACACTTGCCTGGTTTATTATTCTTAAAAAAACTTTAAATGAGCATTGTCCTCTGAAAAGAGTGAGCATTTCATCAATGATCAGGTGAACTTCCAGTTCATATAATAATATAAACCTGTTATTGGTATTTTGAAAAACTTCACTGAGTGCTGTAAACTTATAACCTTCCTTTCATTGCAGATACTTTTATCATCAAACCTGACAATTTTCAGAAATTACTGAATATGCTCTATTGCCATAATTCCTTTGTAAACAGGACAGCCCAAAATATGTGACCAGAGGTCATGTGTGTTTATTTTGATTTCTATATTTGCACCCATGATTATGTGTGTTCCTATTAGAGTGTACTCTTCTTTTCATTAGTAGGTGTAATATTACATATAACTGCTTCCTCATTTATATATTTTATTATTATGTCTACAATGCCCGGCATAACAAATAGCTTCTGAGCCTCTCCTGGATTATTACGAACACCAGCTTTAGTTGCTCCCTCTTGTTTGCAATAGTTCTGTATATTCTACGTTGTGTTTTTACATATCTGCTTCTGGATTTGGATGAATGAATGAATTAATTAATTAATTAATTAATTAATTTTACTTCAGCAAATAATTTTACAATTAAATTTACATTTTTCCTCAATGCCTTTACATCTAATTTCATAACTTCATAATTACATCAATTTAGAAATTATACATTTTTAATACACTATCAACAAATAATATTACAATTAAATTTACATAAACTAACGAAATCTCTAAAAGTTTAGTAGTACCAAAACTGAGGTTCTCCCATATCTTAACAACCTGGTTATATGTATGGTAAAGAACCCCTAAAATAAATTACCAATTTTCACCATTGTGTGTGCCCTCAAGCTCTTTTCTTTTACTTCTCCACTTATCCCTTACTTTCCCTAAAAACTTCATCTTATTCATTTTCTCTACTCCCAAGTCTGATAACATTTTAGTTGCCAGTATTTCTTGTAGTTTGTCCCATTTTCCATCCCAAATGCTAAACCTCTACCTTTTTAGCAAATTCTGAAGGAATGAAGCCATTGCAGTCGTACGCATAAAAATGCTTTTTGGCTTTTTTTTTAAGCAAATTCTGAAGGAATGATGTAAGCTATTGTAGTTGTACCAATGTAAAGATTTTTACTAATCTATCCAAATCTGCATCGATCGCACCTACTAGGCACTGAAAAAGACAAAAAATTGTAAAAATATATAAATTTGTTGTATATATGACTGTTAATGCTCTAGCAGTCACAATTTTTTGTTTTTCTCAATGAAACTCTGCATATAGACATCAATTAACAAGTGATTCATTGAGTTCATTAACCAGAAGCAAAATTGGACAATTGGGAGGGGGGGTCAACCTACAACAAAAATTTAAAACAAAAAAAAATTGCTCTAGCATCGGCAATGTTTAATTTATCTCAACGAAACTCAGTAAAAATCTTTAAAATAAATTTATAAACGTCATAAAAAATAATGGCAATCAGGCCACTCGGAGTGGGGCTATACTTGAAAAACTTTTGGGGGTTAAAGCAGATTTTAAAATTAGCTTTAGGTGCTGCAATTTTAAAGGAAACCCAGTATATACCATTGAAATATAGTAAGAAAAATAGTTTTTGAAAGTCAGTGAAATCAGACTATTAGGAGGGGGTTTACCTTAAACCCAAAATTTCTTTAGTGGCATTAATACATTTTTTTTTTTTTTTGCAATGAAACTCTGCACATGTCATTTAAATAGAATAAGAAAAATAGTTTCTGAAACTCAGGGAAAACAGACTCTTACACCGGGGAGGGGGGTTACCTGAAAACCAAAATTTAAAAATTGCTCTAAAGGCACTAGTACTTGTTTCTTTCCAACAAAATTTGTATATACCATTTAAATTAATGAGAAAAATAGTTTCTGAAAATTAGGGAAATTGCACTATTGGGAGTAAAGATATACTTGAAAATCGAAATATAAAAAGTGCTGAAGTTTATTTTTCTCTATGTTGTTTCAAAATAAAAGGAGAAATGAATTCAGCATATAAACTTTATTTATAACATTGCATATGTTTTATATTGAACAGAAGTATCATCATGAAGATTGCAGCTGTAAAACATTAATCTAATATGTGTTTGAGAATTATATTTTTATGTAAGAGTGCTCCATAATAGCTTTCAGATAATGTTTGAGTTATATGTTTTTAATACAATACCATTTAAATTAAAGTTCCAATTAAAATTGATGAAACTTTTGAATGTTCTTTGCTGGTTCTATATATTTGCTTAGTACATTGAAACTGTTTTTAAATATAATATGCTTTTGTTTTATTACATATGAACATCATCTTAAATAAAGAATGTAACTAGAAACTTTGTTATTTTTCTCTATTTAAGTGAATGTGAAAATATCAATGGGTAAGTTTATAAACATGGTTACATTTATGGTCATATATTTCATTTAATTAATGATATACCATTAATTCTTGGAGTTTAAGCTCAACAACAACAACAACAACAACAACAATAATAATAATAATAATAATAATAATAATGTGGTTCCTCTTTTGTGATACATATTGCAAGAATTCTAATTTTGTTCCCCTAAGACCACAGAGTAATAACCATTACTTATTTCATTCCATTAATTAACAAGGCCTAATTTGGATTTTGTATTCATTTTTATTAAAAGTTTTCAAGCAGTGGGGAATTCACATAGTTTACACAGCTCCTGTGTGACAGACAACATCAGCTGGAATGTCACCGATACCATCTGAAGCTGAAGTTTCTTCATCTGAATGCAACATCATCTTTGTCATCTGGATCTGAACCTTACTCCATTACCCCATCTTTATCTTCTCTACCCTCTAACAATTCATTAATGGAAGATGAATTTTCCTCTAATATCTCATGCAACACCCTTTTGAGTGATTCTTCACCAATTTTTTTAGACATTTTCTTGTAACAATGGCACAACAGCAAGAAAGAACTTGAAAGATGGTCACACAATAACAAGAATATGCTGACTGTGAGCTTTCTTTCCCACCTCTCTTTCCCACTAAATTGTTTTCACTTAATCCACCTAAGCAATCATCTTTGGATAAAAGGAGTAAAAAAAACAATGCTTTCTAGTCACACATCATTTGGGGGAAAAAAAAGTGTTGAAAAAGCCATTGTAAAAAACGTGACAGTAGTATCAGGTATACCAGCAGAGAAATATCCCCTGCATTGTTATAAAGGCAAAAAACACAAACCTACATCATAAATAAATTATATCACTGACTCCGAAGGGAAGAGGGTGTGTTTGTTGAACCCAAAGCAACATTTTATATTTTCCAACAAGTGCTTGCTGTTATGAACAATATTACGATACTATCATGCTATACTCATAAAGAGACACTAAATCAAAAGGAGTTAACCTGAGTTGTTTTTCAGAAAAAGTTCAGCAAAAAATGAAGCTGTGGGTTTGACAACTCCCCCCCCCCCCCCGAGTTTTAGGGTTAATAACAATTCAACTTTTCTGAAGCAAACCATTGATTAGTTTGAGCCCACAATACCCTCGAGTAATCTAACAACCTATGTTTTATTAGAACCCCCCAAAAGCAAATATTTTTCATTCAGTTTGTTAACAGCTAAAATGTACTTCATCTTTTGCATAACCCATGCATGTCCAGGCACTAAATAATTTTAATATTCTACTAATGTGCTTTACTTGATGCACAGCCTCTAGTCACATCAAAACATTTTTGACAATATCCATTTTCTAACTAATGAGCCGTTTTCCTTGGCAAATAAACTGCGTTATAGAACTCTAGGAAAGCATCAAATACCAAAACAGGCCAAATACCCAAGCTGTTTATTATCTCCTCTTCCCGCCCTTTCTTTCTTTATTACTTGTTTCTTTGCATTACTAGTGGTGTACTTTTATGGAATTTCACTGTCCCTCATAGTTAATTACCTGTAATGCTTAACTGTCTTCATAACACATGCAATCTTCACTCCAATTTCACTGCCATACTTTGCATACTTAATAGCTTATTCTATTAACACCTAATTATCCACATCAACCAGGAATACCATCCATGGGAAAAACAAAGATCACTGAAAAATATAGGCAATTACAAACTAAGATAATTAATTAAATGTATTGTATTATTATTGTTCATGTTAGGCCACAGATAAAAGCACATAATAAGGTGTGGTTAAATGATAAGGGTTATAGAATCCACTACTTACTAATATAATAGTTATAATAAACTATGTATGTGAAGTCATATGTCCCTGAGCAGGAGATATAACAAATGCTGTCAGTTATGTTTCATTTCAAGGACAAATAATGACTGACTTCCGCAAACATGGTTCTACCACTGATGGTGTGGCATATTGTGAGACATTGCAACAACTGTTTAAAGCAATTGAGAAATATCTGAAATTGTGAAGCTCTGGTGTTGTGCTATTGCACAATAATACACATGTGACCACTAAAACAAAATTTTGCACAGTTGTCGACAAGGTACTGAAAAATTCACAAAAATATAATTATCTTTTTTTTTTGGGACACTATATCTGAAGTGAATGACTTGCATCAATTACTGAAGTCAAGAACAGAGTACTGACTGGTCAGTCTCATAGCTCAAAGTATTTTTACAAAAGGACATATCAATGGCCTAAGCAACAGCAGGATACAGGTCTCCAGGCTCATTACAATTACTTAACTGAAACATGTGTGAAAGTCCATCTTTTCATTTGAACATACACTTACTTCATTAATACATAAAATATACTGTAAATATGGAAAGAGTTCAACCAACAATACTGACATTTACTCTCTATTTATGTTACAAGAAATGAAAAAAATAATGGGCATGATGATAATGTCTAGTGAAGCAGTAAGTATGAATATTACCTTCTATAGATCTACATATGCTATCTTTTGACACCAAAAAAAGAGTAAATTTAGCCATTGAGCATGTCTTAAAAATATTTTAGCTATGCAAAATAATTTGAAAACTAAATAATCCATATCTGGATAATTAGAAGTATGCTGCAGTTAAATGTTAGTACATAAACCTTTGCATTTGTGTCACATTCTAACAAGCACCACCTAACTTACTTTCAATATTGAAAAATACTGTTTTGTGTAACATACCTGTTGGCTAAGAACCGGAATCTGCTGGAAGGTAACAGGCGCAGTAGTGAGATAGGTGATTTGAGGTGCTGCAGCTATTTGAACCGTACTTGGTGCAGCTGCAATACGGACATTTTGAGTAACAGCTGTAAAATAAATTTTACATACTGCTTAGAAAATGTTTATGTTTTTCATATGCAAGGATAAATTACTGAAAAATAGGAAATTTATATACACTAATTTTTAAAAAGTATGTTAATTATTAGTACCAATGCAGTTAAAGAACAAAAATAATTACCAATATGCAGTATTACATTTTTCATAATGTCGCTGCACTGACAATATTTGATTGCTTAGTCAATTCTATAACCATCTTCAAAGTATTTATAAATGCCATAAGTTCCATTATAATTGAAGCATCTTCAAAAATATTACTTAACATAAAGCTCAAGCACACAAATATTAGTAAAAAGTTGTTGTATATAGTCCATTACCGATGTAGCTCTCTGCATAATAATTCCAATTTAGGTGTCCATAAAGTAGATATTTCTTTGCTACTAACAAGTCACTATTTCACAATTTAAAACTAAATTGAAACAACATATTACACTTAATACTCCATAAATTATACAGTGAGTATAATTTACTTTTAATTTAATATTTTCCTACCATATTTAATACCTAATTGATATGTCCTAGGTGTAGGTTACAAATCTTTACAAAACTTTGCAACATTATTTTGCTCATTATAATCATCAATATTTTTGTTAGTGGTTAGGGGTTTTCAAAAATATTTTGCCATGGACTTACTCATAAATTGTTTAATTGAAATTTTTATTAACATTTTGCATAATTTTTGTAACATGTATTATAGTAATGCTTCAGAAGAGAAGACGTGATGGTCTTAGCATCACTAGTTTAAATAAATTAATAATCTAATCTACTTCAATGCTCTAATATTTCTTTTCAGCAGATCTAATTAGAACTCCTTGATGTGTTTCTACAGTAAAATGACAATGTATTTATAAAAAGGTATATGCATATGGAAACTTGCTATGTCGGTCCTGGTGGTGTAGTGGTTACCATACTTGCCTCCTATACTCAAAACGCGGGTTCGAACCCGGCCAGGACCGATGGATTTTTTCGGGCGTAAAAATCCTAAGTATGGCTTCCTTCGGAAGGGAAGTAAAGCCGTGGGTCCCGTGTCGTACATTTGCGGCACGAAAAAGAACCTCAAGCCTGAAAGAGAGGCCTCTGAGCAAAATTTGTCGGCTGTTTCACGCCCTGAGTTGAATGGGACGCTGATGACCTGAGCTGTTAAAGAGCGTCCTTAAATAAATCAATCAAAAAAAAAAAAAAAAAAAAGAAACTTGCTATTAAGTTTCAATGTGCTAATACTTCAATGGTCTAACATTTCTTTTCAGCAGATCTAGAAGTACTATATTTAGAACTCCTCAATGTGTTTCTACAGTAATATGACAATGTATAGGTACATTTTATAAAAAGGTATATGCATATGGAAACTTGCTATCAAGTTTCAATGTGCTAATAATGGGCTTAGAAAATATAGTTCAAGCCATGTAACAGCCATTTAAAAAGGAATCCTAAATCCACTTATTCCCTCTTCTGAAAATTCAATGTCCCAAAAAATCAACAGTGCTAAAGATACTGAAATTTCATCATAAAAGGCATGCTTATAATTAGCAAGCTTTACAACATTTTCAAAAACTGACTGTGCAGAATGCAATACAATTTGTGAGGATCTTTTAATGTCAGATATTCACTTTGGCTCTTCTTAATGGTGTTTAATTTTTACTGCTCATGCATCATAGGTGGTGGGCACCTGAGTCAAAGATGCTGCTGGGATTTGAACCACAAACCTCTTATTCATGATTTCACCCCTTAATGAGCTTAGCCTTCTGTAATGGTTCCTCTTTAGTGATGAGGCTACATTCAATTTATTTGCACATGTCAATTATCATAATTGTATAGAGCATTGATGAAAATTCAAAAAATATTAATTCATTCATTCAAGAAAATATTGATAGCTAATGGCTGAAAATGAATATTATGAACACAATCTATTTTTTGTAGGAGGTTATGTAAATGGTTTTTGCAAATAAGTTTCTGTGGCCATAGTAACCAGAGAGTACTGGGTGATTTTTCCTTCACCAGACTGCTCCATATTCAGTTGGCAGCAGTTGAACCAAGCACTACACTTCTGATCTGGTTTCTATGCTTGAAAGCCGGCCGTGCAGCCAGAAGGGTCATCAGTGCAAGTTTAACTCTAGGAACTTATGGGTGTGTTCTTGTGTATCAAGTGACAATTAAGTATTCATTAGGCAGTGTATACAATGTATTAATTACCTTAATACAGGGTTAACTCAGGCATTCTATTCTCCACAGAGTATTTATTTTTTATTCATATGTGCATACAGACTTGGCTCATGATGTACTTAGATTGTTTCAAGAGACATTCCCTTATATTCAACTTCCAAGTCGAAGTTAGATTCACAGATTGGTAAATAATTTTCATGAAATTGGTAGTATTCTTGATAAAAAGCATATACAACCACATACAGTACTCATAGAAGAAATGTTAGATTTTATGGTACATGCTCTAGAATGTTCCCCTAAAAATTAACTTCATCTTTCTTAGCAAACAGAAATGCCCTATTCCTCTGTTCTAAAGGCTACATAGGTATTTAAGTTAAAACCCTATAAAATTACTGTAGTGCAAGAACTTAAACAGGGTGACCCTGATTCCAGGAGTAAATTTTGTGAATAGATTTTGAATATTGTGCATTACAGAGAAATTGACCCTATCTAATTTTCTACCTTGGTTCCACCTAAGTTAATTAACAAAACAATGGAAATTGGATTCAGAAAAGGCTTCAACAGGAGCCTCTGCATGATCGAAAGATAGCGAGTATGGTGTGCCATAAGCGATGAGAGCATTATAGGTTTTTTTTTTTTTTGTATTTTTTTAAAGAGAGAATTTTTTAATATAGAGAATATTTTGCAACCCTTTTGCTGTGAATTATCACTAAGGGAATGTAGGTAACAGAACTCTGCAATGGCAAATACAGCCCATGTCTCCTTGCATGCAATTCATGAAACATTCAACGATAGAGGCATTAAAGGAAAAAGTGTACAAGACCAATCCATGCACATTAGATGAATAGGAAAATAACATACATGAAGAAATTTCTTACATTTCTCAGAGGGTGTTCTGATCGGTATATACAGAATATTTTGCAACCCTTTTTCCGTGAGTTATCACTGAAGGGATGTAGGTAACAGGACTCCGCAATGGCAAATAGAGCCCATGTCTCCTTGCATGCAATTCATGAAACATTCAACGATAGAGGCATTAAAGGTAAAAGTGTATGAGACCAATCCATGCACATTAGATGATTGGAAAATAACATACATGAAGAAATTTCTTACATTTCTCAGAGGGAACTGCAGAGTGTAATGTTTAATTTCATAAACCAACACCAGAAATGTACAGAAAATGAAGAGAGGCTGTTACAGCACCTTCTCGCTTGATAATTGCAAGTAAATGTACCTTTAAGTGTTTGTAATAACTTACATGACAATCATAGCTGCAGACTTTCTGGCTCCCATTCACCATGGTACCAGCTTGAACCAATGACCAGCTGTTACGCATGGAGCAGTCCCAAAGAAAAATCACCCATTAACTTAGACAGTGTAACATGCCAACATGATGATCTGCTGGAAATTATTTGGTTTGTATTATCTGGCACTGAGTTCACCAGATATGAACCACTCTGACTTTTTTATACTGTGATTTAACAAATGTAAAGTAAAGAATGAATGAATGGTGTTTAACACCAATTTTTGCTACAGAGGCACCACAGGTGATGGACACTGATGATACATGAGATGAAATGATATATTGGAAAAGGATTTATTTTCAAGGAAGGAATCGTTCCAGGTCTAAGTTTAGGGTACCTCCCTGGCATTTGCCATTTATGAGTATTGAGGAAAACCTGGAAAAAACCTCAGTCAGGGAGTACAGTCCTGGCTGGATTCGAACCCCAGACCTCCTGCTCATAAGTCCATACCTTAACGACCTTGGCCACCTGTGGCGGTTAAAGTATAAAGTAAAGAAATGATGTGCAAATCACTCCAGACTTAAATGTTATAATTATAACATAGCAGCACAGCATCACCTAGATTTAGAAAAAATTACTTCATTTCACAGTAGATACACAACAATTCTGCAGAGACACTGGTGGTACATACATGGAAACAAATCCTTTATTAATCATATAAATGCAACTTCAATATTTCTGTATTAAAATTTCAGCTATGATCAAATCAAAATGCACACAGGGACAAAAAAAAAAACACAGACACTTTTATATTTTCTTGTATATTGCAATACATTTGCTTGTCATAAAATATTATGGTGGGCATTTGTTGTCAGAAGAATGCTTTTTGTGTCATTAACAAGCCATTGTAACCGAATATTCCAATTATGCGAAGAAAGTCTCAGATATAGCAAATTTGTCTTAGTCAATATTTATTCAATTTAGAACTGAACACAGTGAAACATGCACTAATAATCTCTGTGAGGTAGAATATTAGAACACTCTTTCTGGTTTCACTTGTCTTTGTCATTTTGTGCTTCATTATCAATATTTCTGTATTTTTACATGTGAGTGTAAGTAGGGTTGTCACATTTTATTTTAAAAAATTGTGACCTTAAGATGTGGCTCAAGCTGTAGTCCTAAATAATGATGGACACAGTGTACATTACATTGCAAATATAATGATAATGGCTAGAAGCACAGTTCATGATGCCATAAAGCAGTTTAGAGAGACCCTAGAATGTACCAAAAGACCAGGTTCAGGTCATCGAAGAGCTACAAATCAAAATGTAGACAGGTACATGGTTGTTGACAGACCTTAGGGAGTGCGACCTGCCAGCTATGACTGAAACCCAGCAATTTGTTGACATGCATGGAAGGCAGATTTTGGACAAAACAGTTAGAAGAAAGTTAAAAGCAAGTGAACTGATATCAAGTAGACCTGCAACTGGTTTCAGGTTGCTCAGGATGCACTGAGTCAAACAATTGCATATTTCAAATAATCATAGGGGTTGGAGAAATAAACAGTGGAGCTGTTTTCTGCTCACAGACAAGTCTTGATATGCGAAAGAGTTTGAAGTAGGAAAGAACAATTTGCACAAAGCTGCATTTCCGATAAGTTACCATTTGGAGGTGGTGGAGAGATAGTTTGGGCAGAAGTGCCTATGGATGCTTTTACTTAGTTTTAGTAGAAAATCAAAAATATATTAACACAAGTTTTAATAGTTTAAATAAAACATTGGTTTTGTATGGAAGTCTAACAGCTGATAGGCACAGAAATGAATGTTTGGCTAATAATGCTGTACCATTTGGCCCATTTATAAGTGATAATTTTCTTTTACTACACAACAATGCAAGCCTGCATATAGACCACATGGTCAGATATTATCTCCAAGTACTAGGAATCCATGTTTTATCATGGCCAGCAAGGAGTCCCAACATGAATCTGCTTGAACATGTGTGCAACACACTGAAGCGGCATGTTAAAGCCAGTTGCTCTTAGAAACTTTACAGGAGTTAAGGTGAATACTTCTTGAAGAATGGAAGCATATTCCTCAAGAAGCCATTGCTAACCTCACTGAAAGCATGCCAAGAGGTATGAATGCAGTTATTCAAGCCAGAGAGGCATAGTACCCATTATTAAAATGCATTGTTAATGTTTCACATACTGAAAAATGTACTGACAGTTAAAACAAAAAACTTATTACTGTTTTGTAACTTTTCTCACCAGATATAAGTTTTTGTTTCTATTGTTGTAATTTAAGGTGCTTAATAAAACAATCTTTTGTTTAAATGGGTATTCTATCATTTTATAATAATTAAGAACAAAATATAAGAATTAAGAATAAAATCAAATATAAAAGTGTCTGGGCTTTTTTTGTCCCAAGTGTAGTTAGAAGTTTGTGGACACCTGTACAAAACAACTATGTTCTGATAAATATTACTGAAAAATATTTACATTTTATTAAGAAATTAAAACAGGCTATATTACAATCAATCAAAAAATTATGATTCAGTGCATTAATGGGTTATGGCGGTTAATTAGTTCTGCAAACTATGATTAAAAGAAAATATTTTATGCAGCATGCTTTGTAAAATTTGTATGGCTGAAGTTGAATTTATTTTAACATGCACAAAGCGACTCATTATGCCTCTTTAAAAGAAATACTTAAAAATCAAGATAAAAGAATATACTATTGTATAACAATATTACACCAATTGGAAACTGTGAACAAAATTCATAAAGGAAAGCACAGAAAACAGATACAGTGAAAGGGAATTAGCCCCAGGATTCACTTCAAGCTCTCAAAGCATTTTATCTTGCAGAAAAATTGTATGAATAACTCCAAACAATAAATCCTGCTATTGCAAATACACTAGACAAAAAGGAAATTACAGCTCCATTTATATATATAAAATTTCAGAGTGTGCATAATCAAATTTCAGTCCAACAGACTATTTTGCATAATTAACCATTTTTAATAGAGTACAGTAAGGCAATGTCCAAAATATGAAGAACAGCAGTGCAACTACACTGTTCCAGTTTTGATAGAGACTGCATTATCACCTTGTTTGAAACCAGGCTTTCTGTATGGATATATGTGGACATGCTGGATCCAATAATTTAGCTTTTTAATGTTTGTAGCAAGCATATGTTCTTAGATATTTCACAAGACCACTACACAGTAAGAAACAGAGAGGATTGATGCATTCCTTGAGTTGATTCTTCTGTACCATAGGGCAACAGCTGCCCAAATATAAACATCTGTGATACCTTACTTTAAAGGATAAATGGTGAACAATCGTGTACATTAGTCTCGACTGAATTCTTGTATTATTGCAGAGTGTGTTCCATCAAGCTCTTGCTATTAACATCAAAGATTGGTCTGTTGTCAGAAACATTCAGCAAAAAACTGGCACAATGGTACTGTTTAGCCCTACTGTGGTTACACAATATGTAGTGTCACAGAAATTAGCAAGGTGCCTGACAGATGCTAATCCTTTTATTTTTAAAGTTTTGTGTTATTTAAAAATTAATTTTCAGTCATTTATAAATGTTTTATATTATTTAATTTATTTTATAAATTTAAAAGCATTATAATTAGCAATGAATATTGAGCACTGAGAAAATAAGAGATCTGTGTGGTATTGTAATAATGACTGTGACAAGGCTACAATAATATCAATTTCACCGTATATTTTGGACAATATGGTATCTGGGTCTTAAGAAAGTTTCTTAATTTGGAAGAAAAATGTAAGGGAATATATTCGTCTTATAATAACCTTATCTGCAAGACAAGGAGTTATATTTCTTGCTTCATCTCTTAAAGAATAAGTTACATATTATGACCCAAAAATGCTATGGCTATAGTGAAAAGTGCACTATGTATATTAAGGGCAAACCTGTTCAGCATGTTCTACACAAATGTACTGTCTGCAAGAATGGCATATGTACTTTGTAGCTGTATTCTTTGAACAGCTGAATTTGAAACATATTTTTCTTTTGGTACTTGGATTGGTTTCAGTAATCATCATGCCTAATGCTTACAGACTGAAGATGTCCCTTTGAGGGCTACTGGTAGAGAAGAGCACTGAGAATATACATGTAAGCATTTTTTGGCACAAAGATCACTAGCCATATCATTCAGAATGTGACTGCACTGACTGATATTAGTTTTAGTGTTGCTCTAGTAAATTATTTGCGAATTTATAACAGCTACACTTAGCTTGCTTTAGGAAACAACCATAGGCCAACTGTTTGTTTTCCTGGAAATATTATATGTAATGCACAATTGGTCCACAGTAGGGGAAAGTTGAGTAGGGCCAGACAGAAAAGGCTTTTCATTAATAATACTTCAATGTTTCATAAATGCAATGAACAAAATCCTTTATGAAATATTTCAAACATTATAAAATGCTACAAAATGGTTGATATTATAATGCAAACAAGAATTGGAAAAACACATATTCAAAAATATTAATTTTCTCTAAAAATTTCTAAACTGGCAAGTTGTACCAGACAGTCACTACATTTCTTGTAAATAGTGTGTATAATCTGCTATTTACTGCAAAATGTTTGTCAAAACTCACACACTTGTCACATTTATAATATATGGTTAAATTTTCCAAATTCAAACAATTTTCATGTGCCCAGCCCCTACACTTTCCACACTGAATCCAATCTTCTTCAAAACTTTCTCCACACAATATGCAAAACGTTTCATTTGAATCAGAAGCCAGTGAAGTTGGAGCTGATGTGGACTGTGGGGTCCTTAATGCCATTTCAGGGTGTCTCTTCACAAAAGCATAATAAGAGTCTTTGCAAGCAAGTCATTTCTCCTTATTAAATCTGTGAGGCAGCTTCAATTCCTCAGTTAGATCAAAAGCCAATCTCAAGAATTCCTTTTTTGATAATCGCATCAATATGCCATCTAGTTCCTTGCTGTGAGCTAGCAACTGCTGTTCATCAGAAAATGTGAGTTCAAATCAACCTAACTTAGGCAGAATATTAGCTCCTTCACTCTTTTTAATTTTACTTATTTTATCATAAAGAGAGCTCTTGGGAATGGTGCAGTCTAGATGCTTCTCTAATGCTGAACTTTTCTGTTAGGACATCATTCATTGCAAGTTTCATTCTGTTTGCTATCCATCAACTTT
Organism: Metallyticus violacea; assembly: GCA_030762175.1. Taxonomy (NCBI): domain Eukaryota; kingdom Metazoa; phylum Arthropoda; class Insecta; order Mantodea; family Metallyticidae; genus Metallyticus; species Metallyticus violacea. Next base: position 108,025,941 of record CM060846.1, on the reverse strand, counting down.
TTGTATTGACTTTTTCCATTGCTATCTTTTCCAATGATGGGATCTGCAACAAAGCTAAACCTTTATACCTGTGTCCGACTTTACCCGAAACACATATCAATTAAAAAAATCCCGCAATTTCTAGGATTACTTTTATTTTCAGATGAACTTTCTGAATTACCTCACTAATGGTGACAGATGTGCAATGGTATTTGATAAACAGCAGTTCACTTACCTAATTTATAGAAGCGATGTCTTGAACAATACCTAGATTTGTGAACTCACACAAAGAAAATAAGAAATGTTATCGTAATCTTTCAACTACAGGAGATACAGCCTCACACTGCTAGTTGCTATACGGTCAGGAGGGAGGCTTCTAAACAAGCATAAGATAAGGCACCATCTTGCAGTTTTTATGTCAAACTAGAAGTGTCCAGCCATACCTGCTGTCCAGTCCTATCCGACTTTTCCCTATCACCATCTGATTTTATTGCATTGGATATTATTTCTGGTTTACTTTGTATACAGACAGTATCAAGGTCAAGTGCTGCTTCATGATATAAAAATATGTTGTATCAAAAACCCATATAATCTGTAAAATTGTAAGCAAGATATAAAATAATAATTGTAAATTTAAATGAAAACTTACTTTATAAGAGAATGCCGTTCATACATTGTGTAACAATAACTTAGCACAATAAATAATAGGTGAATGAAAACTGGCAATCTGTCATTTTAACATGTTACTTATCAAAGATGCCACTTGAGCACTGCATAGCTAATAAGAAATCTTGATTTTGTATTGGCCAAAATAGAAAACACAATCACATTCAAAGGCATATTAATGATGGGATAGCCATACATTATTATTAAGAGCACACAGAATCAGCACCAAGTTTATGGTCTGGAGTGAAATTTAATTTAAGTTCCAATTGGTAATCACTTATTACATGATGATTGCATGCCAGTACTTGGATAAGTTAATTAACCCTAAGGTTGGCCCCTCATGCCTAGCACTAAAAATGGGATATTTTAGTAAAAATGTCCATTATATGACATGCATCTAAATGCATGTTCTCCAAGATACTGGGCAAGGCCCAGTAGGTCTCCAGAATAGCACCTGTCGGTCCTGGTTACCATACTTGCCTCCTATACCCAAGATCGCGGGTTCGAACCCGGCCAGAACTGATGGAATTTTTCGAGCGTAAAAACCCTAAGTATGGCTACCTTCGGAAGGGAAGTAAAGCCGTGGATCCCATGTCATACATTTACGAAAAAGAACCTCAAGCCTGAAAGAGAGACCTCTGAGCAAAATTTGTCAGCTGTTTCACGCCCAGAGTTGAATGGGATGCTGATGACCTGAGATGTTAAAGAGCGTCCATAAATAAATCAATCAAACAAAAAGAATAGCACCTACTGCTATGGGTGACTGGACGTTGTTAAAGCATGGACTCATGAGCAGGTGATCTGGAGTTTGATTCTCACCAGGACCATCCTCCCTCATTGAGATTTTTTCCAGGTTTTCCTCAGTCCTCATAAATGGCAAATGCTGGGGAGGTAACCTAAACTTAGGACTGGAGCACTTCCTTCCTTAAAAAAAATCCTTTCCCAAATTATTATCTCATTTCATCAGTGTCCACCACCTGTGATGCCTCAGCAGTAAAATCAGGTGTTAAACAATTGAGAGAGAGAGAGAGAGAGAGAGAGAGAGAGAGAGAGAGAGAGCATGTGTGAAACACAGTTGAAGGAAGACTGAATATTTCTACTTAGACAGCCCTTAATATTTTAAACTGATTCCTGACATACCACCAAGATGGAACAAAATATCCAAGTCTGCAAACTGATTGTATGCCATGTTATATTCACAAATGTGTTGAAGTAGCATGTGGTCACACTTTTTATTATTTGTGATATAAAAGATAAGTGGAGAAGAATAATTGATATTACTATATGATTTAGTTGAACTACACACTCTTAATGCTTCACTTACTTGTCATAATATATAGAACCAGTTCGAGAACTTATTGTTATCATCATCTAGGCTAAAATTCAACTATTGGATAATTTGTTAAGTTGTGAGAATGTGCATTCTGCTATGGTGGCAAAATTTAAACTTGTAGTTTATGTTTTCATCCCCAACAGTGTCGAAGTTCATTAGACTGTCTTTGTATTTGTACATGTAGATTTTCTCCCAAGTTACTAGTTCTGTAGGTCCTCGTACTGATTTTAATAAATTTGCTTTATTCACTATGTCATGATTTTCTATCCAAAAATGATATGCTACTGCTGATTTCTCTATTTGCTTGTACTTTATGTTCCTGAAATGTTCCTTTAACCGTGTGCCTATGTTTCTCATTGTTTTTCCAATGTAGATTTTTTTCACATTCTGCAAAATTTATTTTGTAAATATCTGCTTTTTTCTCTTGTGGGATACTGTCATTAACATCGTCTATCAGTGGCTTTTTAACATTAAATCTGTTAAACGTGCCAACCTGATATTAAAAATTATAAGAATATTCTGATATTTTTATAGCCCATGGATGATATATGAATTTTTTTAAATAATTAGCTTATCTTTTCTTGCTGAAAGTGTTGTGGTTTCTTTGATACATTTTTGTAACTTGAATTTCAGTATGCTTTTGTGTGCCAGTTCTTTTTTAAAACCATTTTTAACCTCCCTTTCTTCTATTTGATTGTATCCATTAAAATATTCTTCTTTGCTAATTTGTAGGTTAACTAGCCGGTGTGTTAAACTGTTTATAACTGCATGTTTGTGCGCTGTGGGGTTAAAACTGTCAGCTTTGATGTAATTATCTGCATGTGTATTCTTTCTGTATATTCCAAATTCCTGATTTCCTTCATGTTTCATTAGTTTAATATCCAAGAATGGGAATATGTTATTTGTTTCTGTTTTGTATGTAAACGATATGTTTTGTAAACGATATGTTTCTACTTAAATGTAAATTGGAACTTACACAGTGAAGCCAATCATATTAATGAATACATCAAACTGACAGAAATTTGCATAAACCAAGCCTTTCTCACTTTTAAAGGAAAATTTTATAAACAACAAGCAGGACTTACAATGGGCAGCCCCTTATCTCCATTTCTAGCTAACCTCTTCATGAGTAGATTTGAAACACACATCAACACAGCGTTTCCATTCATATTTAAGGTATGGTACAGATATGTGGATGATATATTTGCCATAGTTGACAAAAAACTCATTGACGATGCCTTAAAACTTCTAAATATTCAAGATAAAACATTTCATTTACATACGAAATAGAAACAGATAACATGCCACCATTCCTGGATATTAAAATAATGAAATGCCAAGAAAAACTTAAATTTGGAATATACAGAAAGAATACACATGCAGATAATCACATCAAAGCTGACAGTTTAAACCCTACAGCACACAAACATGCAGTAATTAACAGTTTACCACACCGGCTAGTTAACCTACAAATTAGCAAAGAAGATTATTTTAAAGAATACAAACAAATAGAAGAAACAGCAGTTAAAAATGGTTTTAAAAAAGAACTAGTACATAAAAAGGTGCAGAGATTCAAGAGACAAAAACATATCAAAGAAACCACAACACTTTCAGCAACAAAAGATAAACTTATTTTTAAAAAATTCACATTTCATCCATGGGCCACAAAAAAATTTCAGAATATTCTTAAAGATTTTAATATCAGGTTGGCACCGATTAATAGATTTAATGTTCAAAATTTGCTGATAGATAATGTTAATGACAGTATTCCACAAGAAGAAAAATCAGGTATTTACAAAATAAACTGTGCAGAATGTGAAAAAATCTACATAGGGAAAACAAAGAGAAACATTGGCACACGGTTAAAGGAACATTTCAGGAACATAAAGTACAAGCAAATAGAGAAATCAGCAGTAGCATATCATTTTTGGACACAAAATCACGACATAATAAATAAAACAAAATTATTAAAATCAGTACAAGGACCTACGGAATTAGCAACCTGGGAGAAAATCTACATCTACAAATACAAAGACAGCATAATGAACTTCGACATTGTCTGGGATGAAAACATAAACTACAAGTTTATCACACTGCCACCAGAGCAGAATATACATTCCCACAGCTCAACGAATGATCCGACAGTTGAACCTTAGCATGGCTGAAGATGGGAACAAAATGTTCTCGAAACCAGTTCCATACATTTATGAAAAGTAAGTGAAGCTTTAAGAGTGTGTAGTTCAACTGAATCATACAATGATATTCATTGATATGTTTCTATCTTGCATATTCATAAATTTTAGGGCATCATCAATGAGTTTTTTGCTAACTATGGCAAATATATCATCAACATATCTGTACCATACCTTAAATATGTATGGGAAAGTTTCAAATCTGTTCAAGAAGAGGTTAGCTAGAAATGGAGATTAAATTAATTCCATGCACACACATCTTATAAAACCCATCAACCCTTCTTGGGGCCCAGTTATAGCTAATTATCTTATTACCAGATCCACATGCATCCTCTCTTCTACTCTCAGAGCACTTTTCACTGCACCATGCCACTATTAATGGAAATGGGAACTTGTTCCAATCATGTTCGTTACCTAGAATTCCCAAACTTTACCCAAAATACTATCGCTACAAAATACAGAATTCCCAGCACTCTGTCCCCATGCACTTGAAAATGTAAATTCAGCAGTTTCATGTTCCCCCCAGCAGCTGTTTAGCATTACAAAGTCATTGTTATCACAAAAGTGATTAGTTTAGCCCCTCTTCATTCACAACCTTGCCTTTACTATGCCTAATCAATATTTTGCTAGATTCATCTCTCCCTACATCTTCCCATACATTTAATTCCCTAATCTCCAACTCTGCCACTCATGGGTTCAAATCTCCTATTAACATAAACTCCATTAAAGGGAATTCTGTTTTTATATGTAATAATTCCAACTCTAACCGTCAAAAAAGATCCAGGTTGTGAAATTTGGAATTTAAGGTCAGATTGTACAATACACCAATGCATAAGTTCCACTCTTGTATTATTACCCACACAACCTCCCTAATTTTTGATTGCCTCTCCTTTGTTTTGCTTGCAAGATTACTCCTCAGTAGCAAACCTAAACCTTCAGAAAGTGACCTTTAATATTCTTCCTTAAAACATATTTGCCAATGAAATCATACCCCTGAACCTTAGTGCACTCATTGCTCTCTAGCCAGGTTTCAGCCAGCACTAACACATGGACATTATTAAAAATTTCCTTGAAACCACCCGCATTCATCCCTATACGCATTCCTCCACAGTTCCCAAGTTTCCCAATCTTCCTCTATTTTCCTCGCCCTATTGTGAAATAGAACAAAACCTAAGTGAATCCAACTTGCTCCTGCTCCTGAGCATTCTCCTACTATTGGGATGTTAACTGACACTGGCAGACAATACCTCCCGATATTCCCAGTCACCAACACCAGACACACTATGCTCCAATATGTCTCCAATTTGCAATAAACTCCCTCTCAAAGTGGATATGACAGTAGATGAACTTGACCTTGACTCATCTGGTACCATCTTACTCCACACTTGTGTTCCTGACCTACTATCCCTCGCCAGCTGAGTGGCAGAAGACAGAAGACAACTCCCACTAGTCTGGTGATATTCTCATCTGTGACGTCATCCTCCCCCCCCCCCTTCATCCACATTCATTCTGCTGACATGTTGATCTGCCTCTGCTTCAACCTTGGACTTCCTGTCCTTCCATTTCCCTTTGGTTTTGTTGCAATTTGCTACCTCATTTCTTCCTCCTCATTCCTTCAGCTGATGCCTCTTAGATCCTTTTCGAACTCATCAATTGGCCGATCGTATCCCAAGCCTACATATGTATGCGTGTTTGCCTCCAATCTTGCCTTCTTCATCCGTTGCACTAGTTCTTCCTTCAGGATTCTGTGCTACACTGATAAATTTCTATTAATAAACAAATTCGTCCCTTTTAGTTTCCTAAACCTTTTCAACATCTCATAGACAATTTGTCTGGTTACAAACCTAACCATTATCATCCTCATTCCTCCATTCTTCCCAACTCAAAAAGTTTCAGCAATTTCTCATCTGTTCAGAACCATCTCCAATCTCCCTTCCAAAATCTCTTTCACTTACTGAATAGGCCACACTCTTCTTTCCTCTACACCTGATATTACCAAATTAAATTTCTGATATCTATCTTCCAAAATTTCTACTCTTCTTTTGATGACTTGGACTTCTGTTTTCATGTTTTGCATTTCAATTTTGATTTCATTTTTAATTTCTCTCCCCACATCATTCATTTTATTCCCCAACCATTCTTCCATATCTTCCATATGTTTCAGATTTTTTCACCTGCTCCGTAAACACCATTAGGCCCAGGATTGATCTCTATTCTTCCAATGATTAGTAAGCACACCAATTATATACATCACAGCAAAAATATTCCCCATTTCTTCATGGTGCAATTTTTTTTTTTTTTAAATAAATTCCACTTCATACATACCTATTCTTGCTCTATAATTCTCTATGTTGATTTCCAATGTTACTTATGTCATTTTTCAATTTCTTCCTGCAGCTCCCAAGAAATACAACCTCTCTCTTTCACTGCTAACTTAGCACTCCCTAAGACTTGTTAACATTCCCATGAATGAGTCTGAATACAAGAAAGTGTACCTATAAATACAAGCAGCAAAAACCAATTGATACAACAAAGAAATTGTATACAAAATATCAAGAAATTCAAACAAGAAAAGAGGTTAAAACAGGTTACAACATTAACAACAAAAAAACAATTATTCACAGAAAATTTACTTATCCTTGGGCCACCAAAAAATTTCAAAAATACTTAGAATTTGGGATTACTTTGCACCCAGGTAACAAGTTTAGCCTTAAAAATCTGCTCAATTCTGGTGATAATGATAGAATACCCGAGGAGAAAAAGCCAGGAATATATCAACTGTTCAGAATGTAACAAAGTATACATTAGAAAAACAAAAAGAAGCAATGGAATTAAGCTGAAGGAACACTGGAGAAACATTAGATACAATCAGATTGATATATCAATGGTTGCACAATACTTTTGGAGAGATAAACGTGATATAGAAATGGGAGTGAAATTATTGAAATTCGTAGATCAGCCTGTGGAGCTGGGAATATGGGAAAAAATTTATATAAAAAAATATGAGGATAAGGTTATGAACTCTTTGAGATCCCAAAAGATGACAAATTAATCCAGATGTTCATAAAATATCCATGAGAGCTACACCAAGTCAAGTAAACCAACAACGAATCTGACAGTCAACTGGCAGCTCAGGATGCAGGCAAAAGCCTGCAAAACTAGTTTTGCATAATCGAACAGTAAGTGGAGCACTAGAGTATCAAATCAACTCACTAGATAATTAAGAATATGTTCTGAATAATTTAATGCTAAGTGGAGCATAAGAGTATTAAATCCACTCACCAGGCAATTAAGAATATACAATTGCTTCACTTATTAGTTTAGTTCCAACACATAGTTGGTCTCAAGTTTAATCATTAGTTGGTAGTTCGAATAGTCACTAACCTTAAAATAAGACAAAGATATCCCTTAAGAGCAAAGGCCTCGTAACAAGTAGGGAAAGCTGTTTGTGCAATGTCTGTTGTCTGAGATAATTGGTTTATTAATACTATAGGTATTTTGTCCTTCAAAGTTATTCCCAGAATCTTGCATTGCATTTTTCTTTAGCAATTTTTAATTCTGTTCTTTTGTTTTTTCCGTTATTGACCATGTCTGGCACCCATATAGTAATACAGGGTATACACAGGTTTTGAGCATCTGGAATTTGTTTTTCTTAAGTTAAGTGTTTTGTCTAACAATATGAACTTAAGGGCCCCAAATGCTCTCCAGGTTAATGAGATCCTTCTTTTTACTTCTTTTAGCACTTTATTATGGAAGGAAATCTGTTGTCCTAGATATGTATATTTACTCACATATGTGAGGACTGTTCCATCTATTTTTATCAGGGTTTGAGGTCCATTTGAAATTAACTGCATCCTCCATTTGTTTATTGAGCTTTGCATTTTTGCTATGCTCACATAATTGTTCCAACATAGTTTGTAGTGCTTTTGGTGTTTTGGCAAATAGGACCACATTGTCAGCAAATATTAGATTTGTTAACCAACTGTCATTTATGTTGATTCCAAATATATTATATTGTTAATTTTCCTGAATATATGCTCCATTACACAAGTATACAGTTTGGGAGAGATTGTATTGCCTTGGCAAACTGCTCTTTCTATTCGGAATGGTTGTCCTTCTTCTTTTGTTTTTACTTTTGCAAAACTTTTACTATAGATATTGTGTAGGATACAAATGTACTTTACCTCTACTCCTTGAGCTGCCAGAGCATTTAATATGCTTGTATGTTCAACTGAGTGGAAGGCCTTGCTATAGTCAATAAAGGTGAGATACAGTGTTAGATGGAATTTCTCTGCTTTCTGTATCAGCTGGTTCTAGTTTTTTTTTTTTTTTGAGTAGTGTTTAACGCCCATTTTTACTACTGATGCACCACAGGTGGTGGACACTGATGATACATGAAATGAAATGATATATTGGCAAAGGATTTTTTTTTTAAAGGAAGGAAGCATTCCAGGCCTAAGTTTAGGTACCTCCCCGGCATTTGCCAGTTCTGAAGACTGAGGAAAACCTGGAAAAAAAAAACCCAGTCAGGGAGGACGGTCCTGGCGGGATTCGAACCGCAGACCTCCCGCTCATGAGTCCATGCCTTAACGACCTCGGCCACACGTGGCGGTGGTTCTAGTTTGCAGATGGTCTATTTTGCTGAATCCTGTATGGAAACCTGGTTGTTCTGGTGGTTAATTTTCATCCAGAGTCTTTGTTATTCTTCTAGCTAAAATTTTTGTAAACACTTTGTACATATTTGACATTAGGCTTATAGTTCTGTAGCTGCCTACACCATCTCTAGTGCCTTTTTTGAGTAGAAGAATAACTGTGTTGGTTTTCCATTGTTTAGGTATGTCTTCTGTTTCTAGAATTGCATTGAAGATTTTGGTGATCGTGGATGTTAGCTGGTCTTCTGCAAGCTTTAGCAATTCGTTTTGTATTCCATATTCACCTGGGGTCTTCCCTTTCTTGAGTTTGTTAAGGGCAGTTCAAACTTCGCTGTGCAGGATAGGTAGAGATTGTATATTTGATATATTTGGTACTTGGTTCCTTGTCTTGAGTTGGAATGGAGCTTGAGTATAGGTATTTGTGTAACTGAATGGATTATGTATTTGCTCAAGGTTATGCTTTTCTTCTCTGAACTCTTTGTTCCAAGTTTCCATTTCTTTCCTTTGTTCAAATTGCCCTTTGCTTTCTTGATTGATTTTGATGATTTCATCATTAGTTTTTTTTGTTTTGTGTAGTGGTTGCGAATATCTTTCCTTATTTCTCTTTGGTACTTTTATCTAGTTCTGCATGCTCCAATCTGTTTTGTTCTAATGTCACTGACCTTAGGATGTTTCAATTATCTATCAGCCAGTGCATCATTGTAGGCACACATCACTAATTTGAGGAATCAGAAGTATCGTGTGCTTTAAATGTTTAAAGTCTGCGACAGCAATTTTCATGTTTTAACTATGTATTTAATCATCCTTTCTGCAAAACAATTAAGGTGCAACCCTTCCACATAGCAAAGGGAACCATGAAGAAAGTATTTCTGTTAATAATGTATCAGTAAAGAGAGCAATTTTTAAACAAAGCTTGGAGCATGCATTTACAGGCTTTGAGAAGCGCGAAAGGGCATTGAAATTCAGAAAAGGTTTGGTCATCATTGTTGTACCTTTCTCAAAAATGTCTTGTTAAGTGCCACAACATTATGAAATTCTGTCTTTTTATTTTAACTTTCATCCAGTGATATACTGCAGTTTAATTTAAGACTACACTTTCCCTTAGTTGATCTTGCAACTGCCAATTATTGTTGTCAGCTATAGCTGAAATCAAAATCAGAGGCAGAAGCATATCAACATTTTTTAAGGGTCTTTGAGGAAGCTCAAAGGCTTTACAAAGATTTTGGATTAGTTATCACACCCAGTACTCTAAAACTTTAAAGACAGAGAGATAATTATATTCAAGAGAGTCCTGAGCAATATTACCAGAAGTCAATCCTTTATTTTATTATTGGATCAGATTCTTATAAACATCAAAGAGAATCCTCAGGGCAGACTTCAAACTTTCTGCTTAACTTTCATATTTTGATAAAATAAAAAGTGGTTTTCAAAGGACGAGAAGAGGATACAAGATTTTCTTTTCTAGAGTAAGTCTGTCAAGACCCTGAAATATTAGAATAAACTTGTATATTCTTATATATTACATTAAGTGTTCAGTTGTTTACACTAACTCCACTTACTTATTTAAAACTTTGGACTAGTTTCGGGAGAGGTTCCTCCCATCATTGGCTGTTGTTGACTGAATGCCGTTGTTCAAAACGGGGGATGGATGCCCGTTCGCTCCTGTGGTTTTATTTAATTGTATATTCTTTTTTATGAGACATAATATGTAATATTCAATTCTTCCTTTGTGTTAATTAAAATGATGATTTCACTACTGTTATTAACTGTGTTAGTCAAATTTATTTTAAAAACTTCTCCAACCTTATTCCACCTTAATTTCAACATAATTCCAACCAGAATAAACCATCAACCAAAAGTCCTCCATTGGTTCACTCAAAGCTGGCAAGTCATGGTACTAGCATCAATTCAAAAAACAGAATAGTGTGATTTGCTATAAATCAAGAACATCAAGATAAATTATAGAATTAAGGAAATGAGTAGGATGAAACATTTGGAATATTTTTGCAGTTCAATCTTGTGAACATGCCTAAAAATGATTACTGTTTCCAAGATTTGAAAAAGCTCTCTAATTTACTGCAAGACAGGCATTGCTGCATCTAAACAAATGTTGATTTTATGTTCAAACTCTGCCTCAAAATGCCGACTCTTTCTTATATTTTGTTTATGTTCATCTAATATACATTATTTGATTTATAGATTCTCTCTTTTTAATGTCAGTCCTGAAGGTGTAGTGGTAACCATACTTGCCTTCTAAACCCAAGATCACGGTTTCAAACTGGACCAGGGCCGATGGTTTTTTTGGGTGTAAAAATCCTAAGCATGGCTCCCTTCGGAAGGGAAGTTAAGCCATGGGTCCTGTGTCATACATTTACAGCATGAAAAAGAGCCTCAAGCCTGAATGATGACCTCTGAGCAAAATTTGTCAGCCACTTCACGCCCTGAATAGAATGGGACGCTGATGACCTGAGATGTTAAAGAGCGTCCATAAATAAAACAAATCAATAATCTCTCTTTAACAGTTTCACAAATAAACTTTGTAAAGGCCAGGGAATTAAATGGGTCACAACCTTCTATTAATTTTTTCTTGTAAGTGAGTTATTAGCAATTTTTCTTTAAAAAATAAGGATTTAAGGTATGTTCACTATTAATAAATTGCAAAAAACATTCTACCAATTTAGCCCTGTTTGTCCATTCATTAATGCTATGATTTTCATGCATGTTTTTAATTTATAATAATGTGTCTATTCTGTTTTGCTGATTGCCAGTAACACCATAACTTACCAGTCTTGAGCAGACTGGTGCAGAGTGTGCTTTGCTGCTACTGGAATCACCCTGTCTCAGAAAATGAGGCTCAAACAAACTGATGATACAATACTATACCACTCTATGGAATGTACTTCAACACGACACTACAGCATCTCTCATAAGCTGCTCTTCATTATAAACTGCCAGTTATTTCTGTAGATATTTCTTTGTTAATTTTTTCTGAAATGTTACTTCCTTCATTTCCCACACCTATTATTATAACTTCCCTTCAAACACTTGAATTATTTCAAACTGATTATAAACAAAAGTGCCAGCAGTTATTTTCCTAATGAGTCCTTTTCCATAAATATTTTTCTTCTTATGATTATAAAATATCTTTATTGACAATCCTTCAACTGCAACCTGCATACAGTACAGTACCTATGCGTACATCATCCCATTGCACACTTACATTTTCTTGCAATGTTAGGGCACTTATTTCATAATCTGCAAGAAATCAAATGGAAAACTTTATATAAAAATAACTATGCATTGCATGAAACACATTGTATATGGACAGAATGTAATTTATTCAAGTTTTAACAAAATTTATTTATTCCTGTTTTTTTAATTTAACTGCTTAAAATAATGATGTATCATTTACATCATCACCTTCTAAACTTTAAGCTGATGTACTATGCTCCAAAGGTAGTGAAAAATCAGCATGCAACACTTTATTAAAGCACAATGACAGTTAAACATGCCTATTAAAAGGCTTTTTATGGTAGATGATGGAGATTAGAAAAAGAAATATAGTACAGAGAACAAGAAACAAAGATAAAATTAAATTTTTATATAAATGGAAATATTGTGTGTTAAAAAATGCAAACAAATGAATAATTGTAATTTGCATATCATATGGTACAAGGGTTTGCAACATTGCTAAAATTATGTTAATGGACGAACAAATATTTTAACAGGCCATGCTAGATTCTGTTGTTAATAATGGTATCAGTAAAATTATGTTCTGAACATTAAATGTATTTTGAATTTACTGCAAAATGAAGTTATTACAATAGGTACAGAAATACTGGGGAGTGGAGTATTAAACATCACATAAATGGGCATCCCTTATGCCAGGACCTCACTCTTCAGCAGTCAGTTAGCTGCACAATTTGTTGAGGCTTAAACATTATCTACAAGGAAATTTGTAAAGCAATGCAGTAATACTAGCATCCCTCAAGTTGTATCAGACATTCTGAGGAAGGTAAATTGGAAACCTTACATTCCACAGTTGGTGCATGCAGCAAGTTAGACTGATAATGATCACAATGCTAGTTCTGTTAGTGGGTTCCACAAGAGAGTGATGAAAGCCAATCTTTCTGTAGATTTTACCCTTTGATCAAAGGAATATTAAGCTTAACAGTACCATCAAGCTACAGATGTATATTGTTAAGCACTCAAAACACTTAGGTGAGAGAGAAACCACCACTTTGTATCAGTTGGTGCAGTTTATCTTCAAAAAGTTTGATAGCATATATTTCTTTGAAGGTACTGTCATAGGTAGTGACTATTTGGTAATGTTGCAAGATTAACACCATACCTTTAATCATTGATTTGTTTCTGAGGGAAGAATTTTACTTTCAACAGGATGATGTCACAGCTTTATCATGCAGTATCAGAAACCTTCAGCAATCACTTTCCAGAAAGGCAGATAGGATGAGGACAATCTGTGGCATATCCACCAAAATCACCTGAGTAACCTAGAAATGCTGTGTATATCTCACAACAAAGGACATTACATGTCCTGTTATACAATTACCACTGTAATCCAATTACATTAGCATTTAAATTGAATTTATATTGATCATTTAAAAGTGCTGCCAAAAAAAAAAAAAAAACACATTCTTGCTGGCAAAAATTCTGAATACTAGAAAGCAAGTATAATAATGAATCTAACTAAAGGTGAGCTACATGCAGTTCAAGTGTGTGTTTTTGCAATAGCTGCACACAGCTGGCATGTTCTAAGCAATAGTAACATAATTTACTTAAGGTTGTAAATTAACAAAAATTAAAATAAAGTAACATTTATATCTGTAGAATAAAATAACCTCTGCATTTATCTACAGATCTACAGATGAAGTACAAGCAATAACAGCACTACCATCCAATACCATCAAAATCAGAAATTTTGAAATGAAAGAATTAGCAACAAAATCAGTTTGGAGACCTGTCATTTAATAATCTCCCTCACAAGCACACACTCATGCATGTGCTCACACATGACCACACTTACTTCAATAATAACCACTTACAAAATTTAAAATTATTTAAAATTAAAAGCTTACCTTTTATGTTTGTTGCACTGGCTTTGGTATCTGAGCTAGTTGCTCCTTTTTGAAGCTCCGTGAAAACATTCTTGGTATCTCCAGATTCTTTTCCACCATTGGCAATTGCCACTGTCACCAGAGGCATGCTTTTTCTTGCAAATAAGCTTCCTATGATTTCTGCTGGATTCACATTAGCACTGGGTTTCCTCTTTGCTCTTTTAATATTTGTGGTACTTTTAGCTGTTTCTCCTTGCCGTTTTAAACTTCCCCCTAATATATTTGGAACATGAAATTGTCCATTTTTTCCTGAAGACTCTTTGGATGAGACATTCTGATTTAATGGCTTAATAGTCATATGTTGTGGTTTTTGCAAAGCTGTTTTAAGAGAACCAGCTACCTGAATGTTACTTCCTGATGTAGGTGGCATAATAGTATTAGATTTACGGAGTGATGCTGATTGTATGGGCACTTTGTGGCTTTTTGAAATGCCAATATTTGGAACCAAGAGTTTGCCTCTGGGACTCAAGAAGTGAGTTTTTGTGCAAATGTTGGTCAATACTGTTTTTATAGTTGCTGTTGCATGGTTAGTGTTTGCCTGAAGAGCATTGCCATAAAAGTCATTTCCCAGTGGTGACCTTATCGGGCCATTTGTCAAAGCCTCTTTCAAACCCTCACGAACCACTTCCAGCCTTTTTGCATTTGTCATTAATGCACCAATTTTTCGCTCTGAAAATGAGCATACCTGAAAATATTAAATAATATTAATGTGTAATTAGTAAACAAAATGCCCATATAAAAATACATGTTTGGCTTTAGCAGTCATCTAAAAACTGAACTGAAATGCAGTCAACTTTATAGCAACAAACAAATGAAAAATAATTTGAATGCTCTTTATTGGGAAGCTAGGGAAAAAATCATATAATGGTTGCATCCCCAATGGCCGCTAGCAACCAACCTACCTTTAGCAGTCACATTTTCAAAGCAAATATCATTGACATGGCTGGTGGAAATTGCTAAGGCATGGACTCATAAGTGGGAGGTTTGGAATTTGAATCCCATCAGGACCATCCTTCCTGAGTGAGGATTTTTCCATGTTTCCCTCAGACCTCATTAATAGCAAATGCTTGGAAGATATTCTAAATTAAACTTGGATTGCTTCCTGATTAAAAATGGTTTCTTTCCCTTTCTCATTTTATCTTGTGTATCACCAATGTGATGTCACAGTAAAAGCAGGAACTAAACATTATTAAAAAATCAGTATTTTTCCTGTTATTTTAGTTAAATAAAACCAGTGGCTTCCTGTAAGATAACAGTTTTGAAAGTAGTCAAGTTTACAACTTCCATGCTTTAATTTAAACCACTTTAGTTCTACATTAAAACATGACATTAAACACTAAAATGCATAATAACACAATGAAGTCTGAATCTATACACTATAATATTGCTGAGAATTTTTAATGTCAGCTGTTAAAATAATAAAAGCAAGCATGCATAATTCTACATATTAGAATTAATGTGTGCTGAAGTATGTATATCTTACAAGTAGTATGTTAATGCATTTCAAATTTTTTTTCTATGTAGGTGTGCCTGTAAGTGTACCAGGTAGCCAGGTGTTAATGAACCATACTACAATAATTTCAGAGATTGTACAGGGATCTTAGACAAGGAATTTAAGATAGGGAACCTTGGTCCAAGAAGAAAAATAAAGGAATTATATGCTGCTAATTCGGAATTAAAGTGAAATAGGGTAAAAATTTATCACAAAAATCCTGAAATCTGTTTTGCAAGTGAGGATTCCTGATTTTTAATAACTCATCATCAGCATTTGGAAAATTTAATGTTATAAAAATCTCTAAAATTTTGAATAAATCATGTCAGAGTATGTTGTATACACAACAGTTAATTTATTGTGTTATGCAGCTTAGTCTACAGGGAGTTATTTACCTGATTGGCTTAATGGATAGATGACAGACTGGTTTTGAAGAACAAGGTTTGGGCCCTGGGGAATAGGTTATTACGAGGGGCATTCTTAAAGTTCTCAGCCTGACCAAGAAAGTACAAGAAGATTTAAGAGAAATGTGTGTTTTTTTTTTCAACAGTCACCTTGTAAATCAATACATTTAGTCCAACTTTCCCACTTTTTAATACTCTCAGTAAAATAAGATTTGTACAGCTTGTCTCAGCTTCAACCTCATCATTTGATGTTAATCTTCATCCATCCAGCTATTTATTCAAATTTGGGAAGAAAAAGTAATCCCTGGGAGCCAAATCCAGTGAATATGGATGTGGAAGAACTTGGAAGCTTTAGTGATTTGTTTTATCTATGGATGCTCTTTAACATCTCAGGTCATCAGCAATACACTCAATTCAGGGCATGAAACGACATGTAAATTTTGCTTAGAGGCCTCTTCTTTCAGGCTTGAGGTTCTTTTGCATGCCATAAATCTATGACATGGAACCCACAGCTTTACTTCCCTTCCAAAGGAAGCCATACTTAGGATTACTATACCCAAAATATCCATCGAACCTGGCCGGGATTGAACCTGTGATCGTGGGAAATTGGAAGTGAAGGTTATGCAGTTTTGTGGCAACAATCCCAGATGTGTGTGATGGCATTTTTTCAAAGTTTGAATGATTAGCCTGAATAGCTTCCTTCAGTTGATCCAGTAGCTAAGCATAATACTTCCTGGTGATGGTTCTGCCCTTCTGGAGTTAGTCTACACAATGAGAATCCCAGAAAACCATAGCCATGACTTTTCCTGTGGATGGATCCATTTTTGCTTTCTGTGGTGCACTTTTATTAGTTGCCACCCACTGTTTGGAGTGCTCCATCTCTGATGTGTATTGATTACCCATGTTTTATTTACTGTTAACATTTGAGAAACTCACTGGAATTGCACTTAAACAAGTCTAAATGCTCCTGCTGAATATTCATTTGAATATATTTTTGGTCCATTGTTAATAAACACAGTATCCAATCAACAGAAATCATTCTCCATTTCTCCTACCCAAAACTTTACATAAAATGTAATGGACAAGGCCTATTGAGGTCTTTACAATGTCAGCCAACTTGCGTATATTTAATCGACAAGCACTGAATATGGCATTCAGAATTTTTGTCACAATCTCATCAATCATAGTGGTTTTGGGATTCATTGAGCCACTCATCTTGAATAAATGCTCCATGCTTAAATTTAGCAGCCCATTTTTAAACTGTTGAAAATGAAGGGTAAGAATCATTTAATGTGGAATTAACTCCTTTTGCATTATTGTTGGGGTTAAACCCTTCAAAACTAAGTACTTTATCACAGTTCATATTTCAGTTTTATCCATTTTGTAGAAAATGTTAACCTAGCTTGTCATCACAAACAAATGATTACACTTACGATTCAGAAACTTTACAGAGCGCTTCTAAAGGATGATGCTTAATAACAATCACAGTAATTTGGCCATTAGGTCAAAATCTTTTAGAACACTTCTTGTATGTTTGAATTTGAAAGTGCAATTTATAGATTATTCACCACCACCTTTACCACCACTTACTTTTAGATTTAGGTCAAAATGGCCTGTACCTTCTACATAAAATATTATAGTTGCTCTTTCTTTTTTCTCTAAAGATTCCCCATCTCAAATTGGTTGTAAATGCTCTCTACAATCTCTGAAATTATTGCAGAGCAATTCATTAACACGTATGAGTGGGCACAATCACATTTTTTTTCCTGACTGTTACATTATAGGAAAATCTGCCAGGGAAAGGTGCATGTTCTTTTATCTTAGCAAACTACAATATATGCTGATCATAACATGTTTAATTTTTAACAAAATCATTAGATATTAAGATTTGAAAAATGTACATCACAATTTTTACAAGTTTGTTTGCCAGTTCCAATGGTCAAACTAATAAAGGTAATATGAGTATAAACCAGATTCCATATTAAGTCCTATGAATATAAATGTATAACCATTACTTTTTGGAAAGAACAATGATAAATCCAACATAATAGATTAGTGGTAAACAACAAAATTTGCTACAACAAATGAATATAAATAATATTATGAACAATGAAAAAAATTTAAACATTGAGAAAACTAGAATGTCACAGTATTAAATTTCAGGCTATGTTTTTTTTTAATGCAAGTTTTACCTGCGAAACACCAAATTTATTAAGGCTTTGTTTTCCATTAACATGCTGCTCCACTGTACAAAGCTTTCCTTACATCATTTACTACATTCTGCTTACATTTCCAGATGTGCTTACTACTTATGAGTAGTTTCTAGGAGTATTGCATGCTTAGCTAATTTGATTTACAAGGACAAAGCTTTAATTAATTAAATTATGAAATGGCCATGCAATCCCTCCATTACATAAGTGCATGATCTCAAAGTATCCATTGAAACTGTAAAAATTATTTACACAGAAAGAATAGTGAATTTTACTCCCAATTTTGAGCATGTATGAGATGATGCCTAGTTATAAGGGAATAGAATTTTATAACAAGCTGCCTAACAACATTAAAATGAAATTAGGTTTTAAAAAAATGCTGCCCTTACCAATGTTAATTTCATTAATGTTACTCTTGCTAAAGTAATGTATCCTGGCTACATTTTTACATAAAAACACATACCTTTATTAGCACAAAATGGAGCTTAAAACTAGTATAAGAAACATGAAACCCATTTGCTATTTAAATAAGCACTGAGGCTGGAGCTCATGCCACAATTACTAATAATCTTGAAGTGCTTATATGCATTCAAAGTACACATATATGCAAAGAAGTATTTGATACCCCTGTTAATGTAAAAACTAAGAATGTTTCAGTCAAATATATTTTGCCACTGCTGGTTCTCACATACTTGCTGAAATATCAACCAGAATATTCTTTTATTCTTTATGAAATTTTTCCTCAGTATTATCATAAGAGTGAAATATTTTTCAGAAACTAATGTAAACAGTTATGACAATTCAAACATTTAGGAGGGAAGGTATTTTTCTTGCTTAACATTTTATTTAGGGCTGCTTTACATTAAAATTGATATTGGCAACATCTCCATGGTTTTCAGTCCTAAATAATGATATGAAATAAAATTTTCAGTATTAATAAGCAATTATCCATGAAGCTTAAATTTTATTGTCCTAACAATTAAAGAAATGTTTCCCATAAAAGTTTAAGTATTTAAGTTTGCATTATCTCAAAGTTTCACAAACCAATGTGAGTGGCCAATGTTGCTAACACACAAATGGGATAAAAATAATAAAATAAATGGGATAAACATAATAAAAAAAAATAAAGATTCATGTAGTTTTGTTAAGTCTTTTAAGGTTATTGTCCCTGAGGAGCTATTCATTTTCCTCATAAAAAGTTCATAATTATACTATATTTCACTGTTAAAATTCCTGCTATTTAAAACAACACTTATCCTTGCTCTTTTTCAGTTTCTCAAACAGAATGACCACAACACATGTGGTGTACAAGGTCTGCCCAAAAACTTTCAAAATAGCCCACCACAGTAACCAATACCTGCTTTTCTCTCCATAGTCCTTGTGTAGAAGAATTCTTCAGAAATAATATTCCATTTCTTGCATCACTCTATACCATTTCCTTTTAAGTCTGAAAGTATTAAGGTTATATTCTGCACTTGCAGCTATTTTCTGATTTTGAGAAAATTAAGATTCTGTTACAGCAGCACATGTTCGTAAGATTGTGCATGAAACTGGGCAAGATAATATTGATGGAGTTGGTTTTTTTTTAATTGGACAGTTTCATGATATTAGCTCCCATCACCAGCAGATGACCAACTGGTAGAAGTATACTCTGTAGGTGGTTAGAGAAATTTATGGAATACATCTAACAATGGTGTCTCAAAGTCTCACATGCAGTTTTTACTTTTGATGATGTAAATTTTTTCCCATGTGGATAGTTCCAAGGTTTGTAAGTGTGTTTCAATAATTTTGTTTTTTTTTTTTTTTTATAAATTTCATTGTTTCCTGGCCAAAAGTGGGCTGCCACTGCAGATTTCTTTGTCTGTTTGAAATGTTTTTGGTATGGGTCATGAACTTTGATACACCAACATTGGATATATTTGATAAATTTCTCCAACTGCCTATACAGTATACTTCTACCAGGTGGTCTTCTGCTGATGACAGGAGCTAATGTTCTCGAAACATGTCCAATTAAAAAACAACCAAGTAAGTGAAGTATAAATGTCACCAAACTAACATTATATCAAAATTATTTTACTACATCACTGTTAATAGCTTGAGTTCATGTTGGACAAGATATTTACAGAAAACCCTAAAAATGTTGCAAGAAGCTTATGGGAAAGAATGTATTAGTCATACACAATGTTACGAGTTATATGAGCAATTCAAAGTAGGCAGAACATCCTTTGAAAATAATGCAAAACCTAAATAGCAGCAACATCATGTAATGATGTTTCTGCTGAGAAAGTATCCGCTCTGATATAACAAAATTATTAGTTGACATTCTGAAAACAGAAGAAGCTGGAATTAACAAAATATCACTTTATATGATTTTGGACATGCATCACATTGCCGCAAAATTTGTTTTCTGTTTGCTGACAAATTATCTAAAAGAAACACATGTTAAATCAATGCTAAGTCAGTCAAGATCTTTTGAATTGATTAAATGAGAACAACACTTCCTAAAGAGTGCTACAAAAGTTCAGTAACATGATAAAATTTTATGCATACACAATTCTATTCCAGATCATTTTCCCTATACCAGAAAATCACTGGAAGCACAAAACACTACTTCATATAAATGCTTGCAGACTGAAAATGAAACAATTTAGAGTGATGTAATAATGACATATATTTCTGAAGAATCCCTCTATGCAGCATTAGTGGGAAGAGTGAGCATCAATTCATTAGCAAGCTATTTTTTTGTGGGGGAGACAGACCTTGTATTTACAATAGAAGTTAGGTATCTTTACCTTAACAGTGCTTTAGGTTTTCATTTGTAATCCTCCTCACTTTCATTAGAGGTGGCTTTTTTTGGCTTCTGCTGCAAGATTCTTCTTATAAATGACTGCTTCTTCAGAGGAATTTTACACAAAAAAATTACAGAAAATTTGGGATGTCCTTATTTCTTTCTAGTGAGAAATACAATTAAAACCTGTTATTCAGTTTTGCATTTTTATAATTTTCAAACAGTCTGTACTATTAAGCTTGTAAGCACAACACACAAATGAAAAAAACTCCATCTTCTATACTAGTCAATATTTTACATTTATTTTTCAGATGATTTCTTAAAAAAAGGTATTCTTGAATAAATTTTTCATGCTAATTCTATACATGATCATTTTTAATTATCACATCAGGAATTTAAGCATATGGCAACTTTGGGTTCCACAACCTACCCATCTGCTCTGCATTCTTTTGGTCCCTGGCATTGCTGCTAGGAGTAGCACGAGACAACTTGGAGACCTGTGCCCTGTGGCAGATAGTAAGAGAGTCCAGTGCTAGCTGTGCCGCAAGTAGTAGCCCTTTGTGCATCTAATACAACTACTGTAAATATATGTATTTTGAGTGTTATATGTATTGTGTATTGAATACATACTAGGAGTCTGAGAAGGAAGAGTCTAGTTTTTGTGATTAGTGTAATACCTACTCTCAGCTCCCTTAACCACAAGCACAAATTTTCAAACATCATTTCACACAGGCAGCTTTTTATTTTTAAAACACATTTCTAAAAACTCTATAAAGAACTGCCTTAATAATTTCATAACTACTCTGTAACAACATAAAAAGCAAAAAGTGTTTCAATAATTCTCAAACTTTGTCATTTCTGAATTCCTTGCAGATTCTTTATCTTTGCCATTCCTGTAACATCTAACAACAGTCAGTCAGTATGTTCATTCCTTGTCCCTTTGTACCTCTTCTCCTTAATACCTTAATGATATTGGTCATCTTGCTCTTCACTCTTACATCCAAATTTTCTAGAAAGTAATCATATGGAAGTGTGAAGAGTGAACTTTTACACTCATATAATTAAGATCATTTTATGATTCAGTCAAACTACATGTTCTTATTGACTCCACTTATTTGTTTAAATTTAGTAGATGTTTCACAGACCAATGTATGTATTCTCAGCTAGCCGTCGACAGTTGGATAATTCGTTATCCTTTGGGGATGTATAAATTATCTAGCAATTAATGGTTAGCTGAGGATGCAGATAATGGTCTGTGAAATATGCCTAAAGATAAACAAGTGAAGCCAATAAGAGTGTGTAGTTTGAATTAATCTACAATGATTTTAATAATTATATGATTAGCTTCACTGTACAAATTCCCATTAACATTTCAAGTTTTACACTCATGTTACAGTCTAACTTCTTGAAGTAATCTAACATTGTTTCAACAATTTTCTTTTAATTTGGATTACACTCACATTCCAATATCTTTTCTTTGCCTGACTGCCCCAAAGAAAGTATTTTCATGTACTGAGCTTATTCTTCTAAATATGCTTCTATAATTATTACAATAAAGGGCAATGGTAATCATTAACATAATACTCCACTTATTTAAATTCAGAACATGTTTCAGGAGCTCTCAATCCCATCCTTAGATGGCAAGCAAATAAGTGGAGACCTCAAAAAGGTTCCAATATGATGCAATGCAAGTTGTCCAGTGATGGGATATCAAAAACACCCAATGTTTATATTTTTGGATGAAGATCTCCCATGTTGCTAACTCCATAGGACTATCAGTAAGCCTTCAATAATTTGGTTTCCCTTATGAGGTTTTGGTTTTTTTGCCCAAAAATATGCTGCAATTGCTGATTTTTCCATCTGATAATACCTAACATTTCAGAAGTATTCTTTCATCCTGGTTTCCAAATTCCATTTTGTCTTGCCTATCTATATTTCACCACAATCCAAACAATCCATTTGATAAATTCTAAACATCTTGCAAGATGAAATATCCTTGGTTGCATATTCAACATGTTTCTAATGAATCATTCTGCAAGGCCAACCCAATATTATATTTTTTTTTAAAAATACACATGGATTTACTATTTGCTAATGAATGGTATGTATTTTTTTACAATTTGTTGTCCCCTTTCACCCTGGAGTGAATAATGATGCCATTGATATTTTTTAATCTTTTATGGTTGACCTTCCATCAACTAGTGTGTGGTCAAAACCATTGCTAGGAGCAGTGCTGATGAGGTATTGGTATTCTGATTCATATTCTTCTTTATTTAGTGGGATGTTGACCAATCTATGAATTAAGCTGTTATGACTGCATGCTGGTGGGGCCTATGGTTGAAACTATTATTCTTCATATAATTTTCTGTATGTGTGGATTTTCTGTAGATGCCAAAAGAAATGTTGCTCTCTTTTCTGCAGATCTTCAGATCCAGAAAAGTAAAAAAACATATCTCTCAGCTTTCAAAACAAATGTGATTTTTTTATCTTATAGGTTTAGTAATTTCAAAGTATACTGTCGACTTATTTTTGGAATTTAGTAGTATTTAATTCTCATGCATCAACATAATTTTTTTTACAAAGTAAATACAATTAAAAAAAACATTAATTTTAATTATAACAATTAGGAACATTGCCTTCTGCAATTCCAGAAGGCACTAACTCCAATCAAAATTAATTCCAATTTCATTGGCTTCTTCTTCAAAGATTAAGTTCAGTAACTGCCTCATTATGTTTAATCTGTTCCGGTCTTCTACCCAAGCTTTGCAATATTTCCCTGGTAGTCTATTTATTCCACATGCTTTGTTAGGTCTTAACTTTTTAATTTATTCCAAAACTTCACTTTAAGTAATTTTGTTATCTAACAAGTCTATTTTCCATAGATTATCAATATTCAAATTATTTTGAATAACCAAAATTTTTACTCACAAAAGACCCTAAAAAACTTGCACCAATCTATTGGCGGTACCAAATTATCCCCTCCCTTCCATTTGTGCATTTTACCTATCATTGCCCAAATTGCCTTGTCATTCTTCTTTGCTGCCTAGTTTAACTTCTGGCTAAACTTTACTCCCCAATCTTCCTTTTTACCTCTAATAAAAGCACCTGTATCCCCATCTTTCTACATGTTAATTGCCTCTATCTGTCTCCTCTCCTGTTTGTCTCCAGCATTTTAGCTCCCTCTGTACCCTTCTTCTTGTATCTGAACATTCTTTATCATACCAGCTATCATTCACTTTTAATCTGCCCTCAAACACTTTCATTTTATTTCCTGCATTTTTTAACAGTCTCCTCCTATACTAGAAACACATTCAACTTTTCTATCTTCTAATAATGCTGACAAATATCTCCTCCCATATGTTCCACTTGTTGATTTAACTTTGTATGGAACATTTCAGTTAAATCATTTATCCATCTGTAATGTTTTAATTGCATACCAAAATGGAAATTTTGCTCCCTCCTATTATCTTCTATCGTTTGGATCTCCATTTTAATGGGAAGTGATTACTTGCACCTATCATATCCATAGTCTAAAAGCCACTATATATCTATCAGACCTAAGGTATAATGCGGGTGCCAAAAAAAATGTATACACACTTTCATAGTAGATATCTATTTAATATATTTCAAAGCTCGATGGAAAAACTACAGTAATGTGTAGTATGATGTTCTGTAAACAGATGTGCCTCATATAGTATGATAGCATTGCTATGTGAAGGTAAATCAACAATGAACAAATGAAGTCAAGATCATCGTATAATGTTCTGTAAACAGATGTTACTCACATTATATTATGCTAGCATTGCTACAACAAAATGGAGCCAAGAATATTGTTTGAACCATAGAAAGCAATTTTGAAGTGATATTGGAAAAACGAGAATGTTGTTGAAGTTCAAAGGCAATAGGACGAAGAGGTTTCCACTGAGTTCTCCAGTTCTAACTCTACTGGACTTCTACCTATGGGAACTCTTAAGGATGTTGTTTGCCATAGAAAACCAGCTACACTGGCAACACTTCAGGAAGAAATTGAAATGGCTCATGCTGTAATCGCTGAGGAACACTTTAGCAAACGTTGCTCAATCAATAGTTCAACATACTCGGAATTGTATCAATGCCAATGGTGGGAATTTTGAGAATTGTTGTAACTGTAAAAATCTAAAATGATTAGAACTCATCATTTTCTGTTTGTGTGAATTCAGTTTTTTCTTTGCTTGAAATGTGTATACATTTTTTGGCACTCTCTGTATAACACATAATTTATAACACTTTGCCCTATTTACAAAAGTGAATTCTCCCTCCTCATCTTTTCCTTTTACTCCATTATACATTAAGAAGTTCTCTTCACAGAACTCTATTAATTTTTTGGCCTAATATTGAAAACTTTATCATTACTGCAATGCTTCTCTAAATTTGCTTTTATTGGACCCCAGGCATTGAAATCTACACTAATCTATTCTTCTCCTATTTTTGCATTTAGATTCCCCACTAACATTAATTCTAAATCTGTACATTTGTCCTATAGCTCTGCAATGTTTTGTAGCAATTTAATAAACAAATTTGAATCATAAAAGCTTGAAGAGCTAGGTGGATTATAAACAATATCCAAACACACTTGATACTTCTTTCACATACATCATTGAACATACACCACAGCACTATATCACCTCCTAAATTCTTTTCAACCCTAATTTTGAAACTTTTATCTCTTCTCACAAATAGCTCTATGCCAACAGACACCTGATCTTTTCCTATAACCTTAACCTCTTTTTTTCCATAATAATCATACCCAGTAACCTTGATGACAGAATCCTTTAATATCCATGTCTCAACCATTGTCAATACATCTGCCCACTTGATTATCCGATGATTGTCACCATTTCGTATTTTTGCTTAACCCTTCAACATTCCAACATATTGTAGATAAGGTACACATTCCCTATACTAAATCCTTTCTCCCAAACCTATAGTGCTCCAACTTCGCTTTGCTTCTTGTAGGTCTCGCCTCTCTATCTGACGCGGTTCTTCATTCTTCTACCTGCAGACCACACTCAACTCCACCTCTCTCCAGATGTTCAGATGAGCCATAGAACCCAGCGCTTCTCTGTTGGCATCCTCACGCAGCTGTTGAGGAGAATGAGCAATGCATCATGGTGATGTCAGCTGTTCATCCTTTTACAGTTTCTTTTTCTCTGCCGCCTTGGATTCCTGGACTTTGATCCTCTCTGCTGCCTGAGCCCACAACCATGGTATTTCGTCCATTCATGTCCTGTTTCTTTCCATCTAAGAAAAGATTCAAACCCCTAACATATGCAATCTTGCCTTCTTCTCTGGCTTTTTTCATTTGCCTCAATAAAATAGCCCTCCTATATTTCCTTTCTTCTTTCCCATAATCTTGCTTGATAAATATCTTCATACCCCTAAATTTTTTTGAACTTTCCAGCATCATCCATTTAAATTTCAAGGTGGTACACTTCACAAGTATCGGCCTCGGCCTACCTTTTCTACCTATTCTAATGGAGTCACATATTTCCCAGCCCTGTAGTTGGATCCCCAGCCTTTCCTTAAATATTTTTTTAACCCCTTGCCAAGTTTTCTTTTCTCTATTTTCTTTTATTCCAAAAATGGGGTTTACTTTTCTGTTATTTGCCTTGGCTTTTTCCAGCCTCCTCATTATTCCATCATGGTTCACAAGATCTTGTTTCACTCTTTGTTAATAACTTGCAACAATTTCACTTATATCTTTGGTTAATCTGCTTATTCTTGTTCCTAGCCTCTTATCTATCTTTTTCAATTCAGTAATTTCTTCTGATATTCTCTTTAGCATTCCAAACGACCTGCTCCATTTCTGGACCGGGATTTAGTTCCACTCCAATATTCACTAATAATGCGATCAACACAAAGCTGTGCCATATCATAGTCACTTGATCATTGAAGGCATTTTCTCCAACCTTAATTTTTTTTTTATTAAAAAGGCCCATTCTGACACAATATATTTCTGTCGATACACCCATTGTACCCTACTGCGAGTGTAGATATGTCCATCTTCAATCAGCTTCCGCTCGCAACTCTGTATTTTTGGTAACTATTGCAAATATGTAGTCTATGCAGTGAAACCATGTTTTGAAAATGCGTGGGAAGGCTTTTGTTATGTGTGAATCTATTGAACTCATGAACAATAAAATTGGAGAAAGGGGGCTATTCATGGCCAAATCTGAATTCTGTTATGTTTGCCCATTATAGATTAAAAAAAAATATTGAACAATGCACAGTTGGGCTATGTTGGTGTACTCTTCAATTTCATTTTTGGATGTGTTAGTAGTGTGTAACCATTTTTTCAGAAAGACAAATAACTTATTTATTGGTATGCTGGTGAGCAAGGCTGAGGCATCAAAGAAAAGGGGAATAATCAGGCAATATTGCAGCATTACTAATTTTTCTACAAACTGATAAAAACTGTCAATGCTTAGGCTCTCAAATTGCTTTAAATTACTAAATTTATTCAACAACCATTTGGCCAAATTATATTTGAGGTGCATTTATGCTATCTATTATGGATGGGGGCTGTAAATTCTGGGTAGTATAGAGCTATATGCTTTTAGCCTTTTTTCTTTTTGTATTATATGAGTTTTTGTCTGATTAAGAATGAAATTAAAAGATTTAATGAATCCATTCAGGGGATTCTGTTTTATTTCTGTTACTTTTGTGTTTTGTAGTAGATTTTCCATTTAATGTAATCTTCCTGGCTAAAATATACATCTCTGTACTTGCCTGCCTGCATATATAATGGGTTATTGTTTAAAAATGTTAGTGGATGATGACAATTTTATTGTTTTTTTTTCTGCAATTAGTGCAACCAAAGATGTAATTCCGCATGGCAAGAAGTTTGGAATTTATCACACTGATTGTTTGGATTGTGATCAAATATACATAGACAAGACAAAAAGGAATTGGAAACCTGGACAAAAGAACACTTATGAAATGTTACATATAAACAGGAGAAATCATGATTTTTGCACATTTTTGGAAAAAAAAACAAAAACCTCATAAGGGAAGCCAAATTAATGAAGACTACTGATAATTCCATGGGGTTAGCAGTATAGGAGAAGATCTTTATCCAAAAAAATAAACATCTGGTGATGAATTTGACATCCCACCACTATAAAACTTGCATTGTTCCATTGGAACCAAAAGGGATCTCCACATATCTCATCAACATTAGTCGGTTACCAGCTGAGGATGGAGCAAAAGTTCCTGAAACATCTACTGCAATGAAATAAATAAGTGAAATATTGTGTTACCTAATACTGATGCTCTTTAATGCTATAATTGTTCTAATTCACTGTTAACTAACTTTTAATTAAGTTCTCAACATGTTCCTATAACTTTAAAATCATCAAAGATTAACCTTTTGTGTTTTTCATATTGAATACCTGTAAACAGTACCTTCATGTTCTCAAATGTTTCTTTCATTTGGTCTGAATTGCCATAAGAATGGACATACACACACATTCCCATTAGTTGGTCCTAGTGGTGTAGTGATAACCATACTTGCCTCCTAAACCAAGGTTGCAGTCCCAGTCAGGACTGATGAACTTTTTCGGGCTTAAAAATCCTAAGTATGGCTTCCTTCGAAAGGGAAGTAAAGCCATGGGTCATATCATAGATTTAGGGCAAGACAAAGAACCTCAAGCCTGAAAAGAGGCCTCTGAGCAAAATTTGTCAGCTGTTTCATGCCCTGATTTGAATGGGACGCTGATGACCTGAGATGTTAAAGAGCATCCATAAATTTTTTTTTTTAAAAAAATGCATTACCTAGCAAAATGCCTTGCAGACAAGCAATGAGCCAATTTAAGTCTCCATGAGTAGGATCATCTTCAATTTCACAGAACTGCATTAACATCTTTATGTAATTCCAGTAAACTAAGAAATAAAATTGTGAGAGTAAAGGGACTACTACTTCTCTATTTGTACCAGGAAAATTTTTCTGGTGCCAGACATATCTTCCTTTAAAGCCAGGAGTCAAGTAATTCAGCAGATTCCTCAGGCCATTTAAGGTTACATTCTACATCATTAAGTGCAGTATGAGAGAATCACTGTGGTGTAGAGTCATCTTCAGATTTGAATACATCATCTTTAGAGATGTTATCATATTCAACCACATCTTTTCCTATGTTTTCTAATATACCTGGAAGAGGAGGGGCATTCAAGTTTCTTCATGTCGAACTGGCCAAATGACTGAAGTAATATTTGATTACAGAACATATTTATTATTTTTTTAATTGCATTTCTGAACAATGACTAAAATAGGAACAGCTTTAATGTAGTTTTCCGGCTCCCTATGCATTATAAGAATTGCAAACAGCATACATGTTTTCTTTGCTGTTGTCCACAAACTCCCAATGCAATAGCAGCAAACTATATGGTTTTTCTTTATCTTCAAGTTTCACTTAATAAGCATAATAAATTTTTTATGAGGAAGTCACTCAAATGTCACTAGTTTCACTAGTTTGCTTCACTTACTTGGACTTACTTGATATCATATTTTACCATATGATACTACATTTCACTGTGAAAGTCCCTAACTATTCAAATTTATAATAAATTTTCTTTACACAGTCTGTTATGTGCCCATTCTTTACTTACACAATATAAAATTTCTACAAAATTAAAGGAATTCATTAGAATTGTACACATTAAGAACTTTAACTAAAACTATAATTACTGCCATTGAGAAACAAATCAAGAAATTCTCTGGAAATACACAGGTCTGAGATATGCAGCAGCAGCTGTCCAACCTAAAGGCTTACAGGTCTGTACTGTGAAATTTTCCTCCTAGAGAGTGGCACATATAATGCCCTGTAATAAATCTTCAAAATCAACCATCTTGCACTAGGAAAATAGTGTACATGATAGAAGAAAACAAAAAATAGTTCTGAAATCAACATAAAAATGGCACTAATAAGACATATTAGTTTTAAATCATCCGACATCATTCAAAGTAGTTTTTATAAGCATTATGATAGAACATCAATATATGAATGCCAATTCTTCCCAATGTTCAACCTTATTATGTACTAGTTTCTGCAAGCATCACAAATACTCTTCAAAACATTTTGTACTTATTTCTAAGACATCTGGATATTAATATTTACCACTGAGGTAGATGGAAATATAAAATAAGATCTACATTTCCTCCTTATTCTGTGTTTCAGAAATGGTAAATGATAAAAAGATCTTAAATGAATGAATTTGCTTATTAAATATGAGAAGTGAGAATATTTTCCTCCCTGTATATGGTAATAACTAAAGTTTCAATGTATCCTCTTTCTGGTTCTGACTTACTGAGCAAAGATGAATTATAGTTCAGTTCAGTTCAGTTCCTAAAGCATTCTGAAAGTTTGTGAAACAGTCATAAAGACTTTAAAACATATAATTTGTCATATCCTCATCCATGTGCTACCTTGCACAATGGGAGTTCTGTAAAACAATTTACCCTTTTTGGTCAACCTTAAAGAAGCTTTAGTTGGCAATACAGCAGTATTCATTACAAGTATTGTTTAAGTCACTTTACTTTTGTCTTACAAAGTAGTAAGTGCATTAAGAAATCACTACTTGGTTAGGCTCCTTGATCAGAGTGTGAAAAACTTGAGGCAATAAGTCTAAATATTATCAGATATTTTAAATTTTTACTGAATGACTATGAAGTGAATGACATGTATTTCCAAAACCTCAAAGAAACTTTTATATGGCTTAATCCTTTCACTATTACGTACACAATAGTTCCAGATGCTGTTGTTAGTTGTAAAACATGTTTTTATTGTTTTATTATAGTATATTGTTTATATGATATCTGGGATGCATAAGCATGTCATGAATAATTTGCTCTCTTATCAGACATATATATACTAATATAATTTATGACTTACTTATAAAAAATAATTTTGTCTGCATGCTCTTAACATGGATTACCATAAAAATGCTGCATAAGCAAACAGAAACTGTTTGCTCACTCCGCTTCTGACTTTAACAAAAATGTAATGTTTGGAAAGAATAGCAAATAATGTGCACATCATCAACATGGGTGGGCAAGGTCAGCATGTACTCATGAATGGAGGTCTGAAGTTTTTCTCCAAAATCATTCTCCCAGATTGAAGTGCTTTCCAAGTTTTTCTCAGTTATCACCAATGGCAATGCTGGGGAGGTATCCTAAACTTAGGCCTGAATTGCTTTCCTAAAAAGAAATCCTATGCCAATTTATCACTTCATTTATGCATCATCAGTATCCACCGCCTGTGAGTTATCAATAGTGAAAGCAAGTGTTAAATATTACTAAAAAAAATGTGCATCTCATGTAATGCTCCATTGTGCATCGAGTCTTGCAATGAAGCTTACAGCAGCCAGAATTTATTACAAATGAAGGTATGTATGCTACATGTTAATTCAGAAATTTATTCCAGACTAGAATGATTTATAGATTTTTCATTCAATGTAGCAGTATTTATTTTACTACAATTATGAAAGCAGTATTTATTATTTTATCACATAATATATGTGTATGATCCCTGTGGGTCTAATTGCTAGCTTATATTTTATCTAAATTTTAAACCAATGAAGAAATCCTGATAAATGTGCATCAAGGGGCAGTTATAGAGATAAGTATGCTTACTCAGCTAATTCATTTAGTGTACAGTTCAATCATAAATAAAGAACCAACTAAATAGCCCCTTTATTCATGTTAAATGGAAAGTCAGATGTAAATGTAGCAAAATTATTCATAAAAATGTGTTTAAACTGAAAAATATAAAAAGTTATATTTATAGACAATGTATATTTCCTTGTAGTTTGGAATTTAAATTAATGCCTGGTTTTTATTTCACTCAAATATCTTGAAAAATAACACAAGTAAATCACAATATAAGGAGTATCCGTAAATTTGTCACTAACTGGGATTTAAATAAATGCTGGCTGACATGAGGGAGCACAAGGACATTTAAATGGCTAATGCTGAAAGGGTTAAGCAATTGTAGCAATCAGGCAGGTATAATTATTCAAGGGTTCATTTCCTATGCATGCATATCAAGCCCCAAGCTTCCTACTGTTTTAATCAGAACACAGAACACTGGTATAATTAGAAAAGCATACTTTCACTGACAGTGCTGGCTTTCTGTTACCTTTAACTTGCAAATGCACTTGCTTACTATGAGCAGCTATGCTAATGTTACTGTGTAGCTGTGATTCTCCTTGTAGCATTTTCCTAGTTTGCTTTAAGATTGTATAATTTTCTTTTACCATGTCTTCCAGTTTTATAATTTCAGTAATACAACATTGAATAACTTACAAAGACAATACAAATATTAACATATACATACATACATACATACATACACACATATACATACACATATGCTATTGACAGCTCTTATTGCCTTTACATCCAATCTAGAGCAGTGTTTGTTACTAACCATCTTTTGCATGTGTTGGCACTATGAAGGTCCACTGTATGTATAATGAT
Source organism: Metallyticus violacea (assembly GCA_030762175.1). Taxonomy (NCBI): domain Eukaryota; kingdom Metazoa; phylum Arthropoda; class Insecta; order Mantodea; family Metallyticidae; genus Metallyticus; species Metallyticus violacea. Next base: position 107,993,578 of record CM060846.1, on the reverse strand, counting down.
TGCTTTCTCTCTTTGCAAATTCCTCTATGAGGGCATAAGATACCATGCACATATTACAGTTACTCTCTGCAGCCTCAAGAGATCTAATAATTTCCTTCACTTTTAATGCATGAATAATAAAATCAGAAGAATTAGGGAATCCACTGCAACAATACTGATGACTGAGTATAGAACACTGTAAAGGTAAAGTGTAATATTTTATTATTACAACTAGTCTAGACAACATCTAGATTTTTGCACAATTTCTCAGCTCCCCATTATGAATTTTTTTACTTTATTCTGCTTTAAATGAAAATAAACATATACTTATGTATTTAATATTTATTTAATACAATGTAGTATACAAAGAATATATATATCAACATGGGTTTTCAGGGTCATTAAGACATGAACTCATGAGCCATGATTCTGGGGTTTGATTTCTGTTAGAACTGTCCTCCCTGAATGAGGCTTTTTCAGGTTTTCCTCAGTTCTCACAAATGGCAAATGCCAGGGAGGTATCCAAAACTTAGGCCTATTCCTTCCTTAAAACAAATCCTTCCCCAATTTATCATTTCATCTCATGTATCAGTGTCCACCACTTTTGGTGCCTCATTAATAAAAATTAAAAAAAAAAAAAAAAAAATATTGGTGGTTTTCAACCATAGTTCTATCCCAATAAATATAAACCATTATAAAGATGAGGCACATTTAGTAAACAATACAACATATTTTTCTTCTCTTTTAGCGTTTGTTTTATTTCAGTTTCAAATACACTGGACTGTTACACAATTCTTTAGAAATACAGAGCTGTTTACCAACATTATCTCCTTGCAAATATATGGGTTTCATGTCAGAGGCAGTATGTTATTATTGTATCACACTACAGTTCTGTCTCTCTGCTTCAAACTGTCACTATAATTTCATTTTCATTATCATTATCATCAAAATTCCTCCAATGGATTGCTCATTTTGGAGGACCAAAGAGTTCGAAATCAAAAGAGTTCAACATCTCTACAGATGTACAGTGAGGAAGAGCAGTCCACTGAAGTTAAGTGATCTCTTCTTTTTAATAAAATCATGCGATATATGTCATACTAAACACTCATATTGCTTCACTTACTTGTGTGATATTTGGAACCGGTTTCCAAGACCTTCGTCTTCATCCTCGGCCAAGGGTACGACTGGTTGGAGAATCCAACGGCTCTGTCAAGATGAAGCGCCACTCTGGTGGTGTTTTTATGTATTTATTGCATCTTGGCTTCACTGTGTTAGTTTCACATATTTTTTAAAATAAGTTTCTTTTTAAAAAAATGTTTTAATTGATCTCTTCTTTGTTAACTGGTTGGATGTGTCAGAACTGCTTCTTAAGCTTTAACATATACTTGGAATAAATTGTTTTACTACGAGAGATTAATCAAAATATTCCTTAAGAGACCAAGAAGAATGTGGCCATGAATTGATCAGTTAAATGTACTGTCTTGATCTTTAATTTTCCAAGGAAATGTTTTGAAATGCAACTACATGGGTTGTCTTTTGGTCTCAAGTTCTAAGTGATGAATCCTTATTTTATTTTCCATTATAATGGAAAGTCATCTTTAACCTTGTAATGAGCAAGTAACTCTTGATAACATATTTGGGAAATCTTATAACAGACGACAGAATTTTGCAGATTTTCAGATGATAATTTGGGTAGACATAGATTTCCAAAAGACCTACTATAATATTAGTAAAGTGGAAGTGTGAAACCATTCGTCCAATCCACTCCCAATAAAATATAATTATCATGTAAATTTATGCATCTCTATCACTGTACCTTGCCATTACAATTAGTAATGTAAATATTATATATGTTTGTGTCATAAGCTGTAACTACAACATAGGAATTGCAAATAGAAACTTTCTCTGGTGTCTTTGTTTGCAATAGCTGGACTTGTCAACAGCATCATAAAACTTTTTCAAAGATTTTATAACCTTGATGAAGGACTTAAACTATCCAGAGGGGAGGGGGTGTTCCATACTAGCTGGTGGTCCGTTTGCTCCTTAAATTATCCAATGATAATAATATGTCTTATATACATTCAAATAAAGCGAATGAAGTGTGAGGAGGGTAAAACTGAACCAGCTAATGAAAAAAGTGTATTCGAATTTTTAAAGAAAGGTGTGAAGATGAACGTGACTATTCTAGTGTCCCCTAGCCAATGATTTTCAATTCAAATTTGATATGTAAGGAGGCATTCTCCAATTTGGGTAGTCAGTCCATGCAGTTTAATCAGTTCATGCAGTACAGGCAATATACTCAGTGCTCGTTCAGTCTACGCAGTTCACTGTGTACTAGGCAAGCAGTACTCAGTTTACAGTCAAGCCAGGCACTTAGCATTCTTTGACTTACTCAGTTAAGTTCATTTCAGTGCAACTCAGTTAAGCAGTTTGCAGTATTTGTCTGAATGTTTCATAAGTGGCAACTAAGTTTATACCTAAAGTAGCCCAGTCTATCAAACATGAAAACACCAAAGGACATATCACCTGTGGTGCCTCAAAAGTAAGGGGCATTAAAAACTATTCATTCATTTATACCAAAGAAAGCAACAGAATTTGGACATAATAAACCTTGTGCTTATACATATTATGTATTGTTGCATGCTCATTTACACCATTAAATTCCCCTTCCAGTCCCATTGAGCCCCACTCAATGAAAGAGCATCACTCTTAAATATTGTTGCCGCTGTAGCATCTGCAACAACACCGAGGTAACCCACAATCAATCCAGAAACCACTTCATAAATTAGCTCACCAACATGAAACCTACAACAACAATTTTCCCATATTAAACCACTTCATAATTTCATCACCCACCTGGAGCCACCTACAACAGAGAACTACTTCAAGTATGATTTTAGGGTACTCAACTGCAATATACCGTACTCAAATAAACTGCAATAAGTACCCGAACACAGATCAAAAATGTGTCCAGCTAACAGAAGCTTTACCAAAATGCATATGTAACCTGGTGAAAAAATGAAGACTCAAATGCAAAAAGCCAAAAAGGGACTTAAAACAAAGATAGGAGTGAGTCTACAATAGAAAAATAGGCACAGATCCAGTAGGTTGATAGCGCCCTCTCCACAAATCCTCAAAGCCATTTTTTTTAAATAGTTTAAGGCTGAATTTCAATGTTGAAACATCAGAGGCAGGGGCAGTGTAAGTACTGGTGACAAACAGGAAAAAGTAATAAGTTGGGAAAAGTAACTTATTTTGGTAAGGAAGCATTCAAACCTAAGTTCAATACATCCTCAGCATTTGTTATTGACCAGGACTGAGGAAAACCTGAAATACCTCAATCAAGGAAATGCAGACTTTCCAATGCATTTGTTCTTTAATGACCTCAACCACCAATGTCAGTCTTGATGTCTAGAATACCTTCACTTTTCACTGGAATTTCACCATTATTTTAGTTTCTGTTACTCCCTAAAAACATGAAGCTGCTCCTACCTGGCACCCATTCTTCTATTCTAAATTCACTGAAAATATACATAACACACCTGGTTGGTTGGTTGGTTGGTTGGTTGGTTGGTTGGTTGCTATTGCAAATGCCAATTCTCAATACCTGATATGGCATTTAAATAAACTGAAGTTACAAACAAGTGAGGGAGGTATTACTGCAAGTGTCTCACATATAAGGAAGTCAATAAGGCAAATGTTGAGCAACAATGAAGCAGCTTTTAAGAAATAGTGCCAATGAATGGAAAAGGCCAGTCTGTTCTAAAGGTATGACACAGATGAACAAATGTTGGTAAACCTCCAAAAATGCTACATTAGCATGAATGAGAAATAAAAAATAGAATACATGAAAGTAATGAGGCCAAATGTGAAGCGACGAAGATATTGATGTAGCAATGTTTAAAATTCATACTATAATTACTGATATAGCCATAAACCGCAATAATACTTCTGTCTTCTTCTAATAGCAGGTCTGGAATTTCATCTAATTTGCTTCCTAGCAGTCCAGTATACGGCAGAGATGTTCTTGCGCTTCTAGAGCACCTTATCAAGTTTTCTGGCATGCAGTAGGTGTTTGCCGATATCCTGCTGGTTGGTTCATTATATAGTGTACATTTTTCTGACTTGAAATGCCTATTTTAAGGAGGTGGGCACCCAGGCAGTCATGTTGTGTTATTCTGAAAACTGTGGTTGCTTCATATCCAGGTTTGTTTTTGTATTTTCCCCCAGTTCTGTTGGATGTTTTTCCATGGTGTGTTTGATGCTAGTATCTTTGTTCTGATTTTGAATTCTGATATACTTTTCAATTTAATTTGTCGTCCTATTGCTTTCTTGTCCTCTGCTTTTGTTGATTGAAGTAGTTTTCCTCCCTGCTAGGATGTCTGCTATTTCAATCCCTATTATTCCACAATGTGAGAGGATCCACTGGAATGCTATGGTTTTCTGAATATTGCTCAGTGATCTGGTTATACTCTGATTTCTTGTGTAGTAGATATTTGATTTTGATTGGAGTCTGATACTGCTGCCTGGATTGCTGCTTTACAATTTACCAAAAATACTGCTCTTACAGGGATACTACATGTAAGTAGAAATGGTGTTATAAACACAGAGCGTAGTATAAAGAAAAGGACTAATACTGCAGGAAAGATTATATAATAATATTCTTGGTTTCATGAATTTGTGTATTATAATAATAAGTGGACTTATATAATCATTACAAATGATGATATCTGTGTAAGGAAATTGCAGAGTTCAAAAATTGTTTGACTATTTTTATATCCCAAAGAAATATACATTGCACCATGCAATCATATGGTGCAAAAAAATTTGTCAACCATATCAGTAACTAATTCAGCTATATATCCAAACAAAAGGCATTTACATCAATACGCATATTGCCAAAACTAATGTGCACAATTCAAGGATCATCCCTAACTCTTTCTAGTTCTTTCTCTGCTCACTTTCCCCCTGCTGCAATGCAGCTCAAGGATATATGGGGTCATTATATTGGTAACCTTCAGTTACACAGTTCCAATCGGCACATGTTGCTAGAAAATCCATGGACACCACCTTAGCTATAAGATTCCTTTCTCTGAGTACAAGAAACAGATATAACCCAAAAACAGATACACGTAGAAAAATCAATCTGACACAATTGGCTATGCTATTCTCTCATGCAGGAAAATGTTCTTAAGTATTACTTGGAAAGAGCTTCTTCTAGTAGCACTCTCAAAATGAACACATTGATTCTGTTGGAAGGAATGTAATTCTGCAGAATGTATTGGCAATCAGAATGTATGCTGCAACCTTTTATAAAACCGCTTATGTGTCCCACACTGAACAAATTTCTTTATTCCTATGGTACATTTTTTAAAAGCAAAAAAGAGAGTTTAATTGTTGTTAACTAGTCAATAAGTGTTGATGTAGTTTTTAGACTAGCGATGCCTTAATGATGCCAATAGATAGTTAACTGGTAAAGCATTAATTAGATTAATCAATGTTATTATGGGGAAATTTCAATTATCTCCAGCTTTGCATTGATAATGGCACAAATAACTGCTTAGTTATGACATCAGAAGTACAGAGTGCTTTAAATTTTTAACTTATGCCATTATGGTGTGAAATTTCCATTATTTAATTATGTTTTTATAACCCTTTCTGCAAAACAATTGAGGTTAACCCTTCTGCAATGTGATTGGTATCATTGAGAAAATATTTACTTTTAATAATGCATCAGCAAAGAGAGCAGTTTTTAAGAACTTGGAGGCATGCATTTACAGGCCTAGAGAAGCATGACTATGTATTGCAATTCACAACATGATTAGTCATCATTGTACCTCTCTCAAAAATGTCTGGTTAAGTGACTCGGCATCAGAAGCATCCTACCTAATATTAGCTTTAGGCAAACTCATTCTCTTGTACTGTAGTTCACCAGGCCACTTTGTTTACACCTGCACTTTCTCATAGTTGATCTTGCAACTGCCAATGAAATATACTGGGAGTGCTAAATGCACAGAGCTGAAGAGTAGAGATGCTATTCAAGTGCTCCTGTGTTTAAAGGAATAAATGAATTAATTTACCATGGGAGTGGAAGTAGATGTATATAGGCCAAATTGGGAGCATTAATAAGGTGAAGTTACACAAGAGCTCAGTATCTGAATGTGCCTCTATACCTATTTATTACAATAAGGTGAAGTCAAAGAAAATGTTAATAAGGGATGAGAGATAGTCCTGTGATTCTAGTATTTTAAGGAAATGTGATGACTGGAGGAATGGAATTAAACCTGGCCTGATTAAGGCAGGAGAAGATGTTGAGCTGCCTGGAAGGTATCAAAGAACAAGAGGAATTAGAAACGAGGTGGGACTGTTGAATTCTAAAATGGAAGCTATGGAAGAAACAAACTATAAATATGACTTATTGTTATTGGGAGTGGAAGAAAGAAAAGAAGTTTGGCTGTATCAGAAATTGCTGGAAATTTTGTCAGATAAATTGGGTCTAGAATTAAAGGGATGGGAAATTGCAGATGCTTTCTGAGTTAGTAGGCAGACAGGGAAAAGGATGATAATAGTAAAATTACATCAGTTAAAGTTTCTATAAAATTCTTTGGTGAGCAAATAATCTAATCTGAAAGGCCATAACATTTTCATTAACCGAGATCTCACCTTTAATCAACAGGTATTGAGAAAGCAGTTGGTGCATCAAATGAACGAAGCCAGGGCAGCAGATAATTATGGACAGATGATCAGAGAACAGTAGTTGAAGAGAAAAAGGAACCATGGTGTATGGAGAAAAAAGGAAGGAAACTAGCCAGCAATGTGTATGGAGCCAGAGACCAGCTGCCATGAAGTCTACGTCATCCAGTGTTGTCAACACTATGTAAAAGCCTGTTGGAAATTAAAGGAACAATAATGTCCAGGCAGGCATACATAATTGCTAGGGCATGATGCAAATGGGGGGAGAAATATGAAGAAATTGCATGCATTCACATACAAAGTCAGTTCTGAAAAGGATGAGAAAGTAGGCTAGATCTTAAAATTCTTTTTGGAACTGAGGGTTATAAGGGGGGCTATGACTATGGGATTTTTAGGAAATCTGCTGAAAAAAGTTCACTTTTTGGGATAATGGTGACATGGTTAAATGAAGAGGATAGCATGTGCCTCTGGGGCTATGAATCTATCAGCAAATCAGGCTTGAGGAGCAAGAAGAAAAGATAGTGTTGGGAGTGGGTTTGGTAATTGGTAAAGAATGGAGTAAAATAGTTAAAAAAAGGAAGTCATAGTTGGAAATGGTTATGTGGAAAATAATCCAGGAATTGTTATTAGGTATAAGAATAGTTAAAGCAGTTCAGCAAAATCAAAATTTTATGATCTAGAGCTTCTTAAAAAGTTAGAACAGATGGTGTTGAAAATCAGAACATTATCCCACAATAAGATTATTGCTAATAGGTGATTTCAATGCAAGAATGGGGTGTTTGAAAGCAGATGAAAGCATTGACTGGTATGTGGATAGGGATGACTTCAAAAAAGATCTGAGGAAAAATAAAGACAGTAAAGTGAATGATGTAGGTGTTAAACGTTTAAACTTCCATGTGTACAATTCTTTATTTGTTTTGAATGTTTGGTGAAAAGAAGACAATACTGGAGAGTATATATTTGTTAGCCCAATGACCTTGTGTAGCTTGGATATTGCAGAAGTTAGTGTCATGAAAGTACTAAATGTAGCAAGTAATAGTTTTCACTTCACAATATTTATCAGGATTGAATACAATATTCATTTAAGATAGTAAATATCCCAAGCAGAAGCCATCTTGGAAGAAAAATGGAAAGATATAAATTGAACGAGTATTATAACCTGTTAGATTTGGAAATGGTGACAATTTGCATTATGTGTATGGAAAAAGAAATTTTAGAAGAGCAAATTGAGGTGCCAGTGAAACTGTATGAACTTATTTTAAAATGGGTGTGGGGTGGGAAAAAAGAACCATTTTGGAGGTAACGGCAGTTTTAACAAAAAGACTGGTTTGATGAGTTTAAAATGATGAGAAGATTAGTGAAGGAAGTGATTATTCCTTGGAGAGAAATCAATGAGCAGAGTGGCATTGCTGGATATGAAAAAAATTACAGGGAAATGATAGAAAATAAAATGCAAAAGATGGGTAACGAAAGACTGAAAGAACTCTAACATAAAATCAAATATGGTAAGGAACAATAGGTCTGGGAAGTTGTCAAGTTATGTACAAGAGGCAGAAGTGTAAAGTTTTCCATTCGTTCAAATGATTGAATGAGTTATTTCAAGAGCTTGTTTGTAAGAGTTGATTGTGAGCTTATGATGGATATAAGTTTGGAGATAAGCCATTATCATACAGAAGAGTTGAATAGTCCATTTTTGGAAAGAGAGATTTTAGAAAATGTTAAAGTTTCAAAAAGAACAAGGCAGCTGGAATTGATGGTTAACTGATAGAATTTTTTTTCAGAATTGGTGCAATATTCATGATAGAATGCAGAATTTAAAAGTTATTAAATTTTATTAAGGAAAAGGAAGTTATTCTGAAGGGTTAGCCAGAAGTTATTATACAACCCATCTATAAAGGTAAGCATAACAATGAAAGTTTGAGTAGTTACATTGTGCTACTATCCAATTTCAATAAGATTTTTACTGAGATTCTGGTGTCGAGATTACAGGGGTTGGTAGAAGAGAAAGTTCTCTCCCTATTTCAAACAGGCTTTTTAAAAGTTTGTAGCATGATGGATAATGTGATGGTATTAAAAAACATAAATAAATGCATTAGTAAAAAAACATGAGAGAGTGTATTAAGTAATGTTTGTTGATTTAGAAAAAGGATATGGTCAATTATTTGGGAAGCCCTTTGGTAAAAGCTATGGAAAAAAGAAATGATTTTGGGTGTGATTTGTTTATTAAGTGAGTTATATCATCGAAGAAAGTTCTATATTAAGTGTGGAGAAGGAAAATTACAGATAAAGTTAGTTAAGAGGGAAGTCTGAGACAGGGAAACAAATTCAGTCCTATATTATTCAATTTATTTATAGATGATGTTTGAGATGTTGTATAAATCTAATGTTTACATGTCTGTTGTTAATAATATTGAAATCCCAGTTTACTATATGCAGATGACCTGGCAGTTTGCCCCTTGCCAGTAGTTAGATTAAGGAAAGTAATTATGGAAATTCAGAGTTATTTTGATGAGTGAGGACTCCAATTAATCAAGGCAAGATAAGATAATAGTTTGTAAGAAAGACCATAAATTTGAAGGGAATTGAAAAATGGTTTCTGAATGGTAATAAAAGCAGTTAAGGAATTTAATTATTTAGGCCTGAAAGTCAGCAGCCTAGATAACTGGGAAAACAAAAATTGCTAGCATTATCTAAAGTGATTCTGCCATTAATCTGCTCAAGAAATATCTATATATAGCCCTAGTAATGAGGATGATATGGTTTGAATATATCATTAAGCTTCTAGCACTCAACATTCCTCTCCCAGTATGATTAAGGGATAATTTTTAAAAGGGACCTTATTCAACAAGTGGTATAATTAATTAGTTTGTTTTTGCTTATAAGCATTCTTTTTCTTTGTAGCTTTGTAGTAGATATTGGACATCTCTTATTATTCACTTCTGTACTTCTGTGTTTCCATACTTAAATCCATATAAAATGCATATTTAATTAATTTAATTTCAACAAAATGCCAATTAGTTTTGTTTATTAACCGTTCACATACATTTTATCTTCACACCATATGAAAACTCTCCATACCTTCCTACATTGAATAAGAATATGAAAGATATTTCAAAATAACTCCTCCCCCATTTTAAAGCTTTCCTGAATTCATTCTTTTCTCTACTCCATAGAGACTTGAAATAAAAACAGAATATGAATAAAATTCTCCTACTCTTTACAATTAAGACACACATTTGATTCTACCCCATTCCTTTATTATTTCAGTTGTTTAACCCCCTACCCCATTCCTGTACCCTTTCAATTTCCATAACCCCAGATGAAATCTCTCTCTTTCTTGTTATCTTCTTATAATGATAAATATAAACCTACTACAATGTGTCTTGCCTCACTTCTGTTTTGTACACTAATGCACTCCTTTCCCTAGCTTGCAAAAGCAGCATTAGTTAGCAGAAGGGGGAGAATGGTATAATTGTCGAATAAGGTCCCTTTTAAAAATTATCCTTACAATTATACTAGGGCTGGAACCATCTTCTGGAAACAATAAGACTGTGACTAATATGATAGGAAGGACAACTCCTTTGGCTATCCTGAAGGAATTTCCATTTCTAGAATATCACCTGCTTTTGCTGTGCTAGTAGGAACACCTAATATTGATTTACAAAAATTAGAAAAATTACCATATGAAGTTTCTTCCATGTATCATATACTCCCCAGAGTTCTGCACTATATGACTATCTTATGGCTTTATAAGGCTTTTGTGAAATCAAGATATATAACAATTATACTAAATTCCCTGTACATCTGGTATACAACCTGAGTTAGAGCCACACCACATATATTGTATTAATATTTTAACTTAGTTATATTCAATAAATTCAAGCTATATTTTGTAATTAATTATAATGTAACTAAATGGAGTTAGTGTGAACATATTTAATAAATTCTATTAGGATATAAATGTCAGCTACTGAATAAACCAAGATTAGAGACAGAAGCATATAATTTGGAAGAATAGATTTTGCATGGATGTGAACTGGGGTATTATTTTTAAAACAACTTAGGATAAATTTTAAAGAAGGATGCATTATGTATGGAAAACTGGAAAGTTGGTTTCCATTGTTTAATTGAATGTGAAAGGGTAAAACGGTATAATATCTTGAATGGAAAATGGGACAGATTACAACAAGAAAAAGTGGCAAGAAAAATTTTATCAGATAAGAAAGTAAGGGGTAAGTCCTCGCCTAGGAGTTGCAGGACATGTAGCTGGTGATGGGGCTCATGAGCCTCTGGAAATCAACAGGCTATACTGGCAGTAGCTTGCTACCAATAGGAGCACCCATGCTGGGAAGGCTGTGAGGAGAGGCCAGACTAAGAAGCAACTCAACCTCATCACTTCATAATTTCAGCCATCCATTTTTCATCCAATTCCACCTTTTGCTCATTATTCATCCAATTTCAAGGTGTCATGCAATCCATGCTGAGGAAGTGCATGGTACATGAAAGATGTGCAATAAACAAAGCCTCCAGAATATCAGGCAACCTTCAAGGGTATCTAGCTGTATCCAGATATGTGGGGCTCTGCTGGGGCTGACTATTTTCCCTAGCTTCTCATGGGACCTGTAGGAAACCACTCAGAAAACTAATAATTCACTCTTGAGGACCATATCTGTGAGCACTCAGCTGTTGCAATTTCAACCCTCAAGGGTATGATCTCTTCTGAGGGGATCTCGGTCAAAGAACCTAAGGGCCCCAGCAGAGGTACATCAAGACTCAGCCCTAAAGATTCTCCAGATCAACCTCCAACTTAAGAAGGCGGCTTCTGCTGCATTCTGTAGTGCATTCAATGAAGAAGAAATAGACCTAGACCTGATTCAATAACCTTGGATAAACAGGGGCCGATTTACAGGACTAGATAAGTGTAAAAGTTAATACATTATGGCAAGGGAAATCAACCTAGAAGATGTATCCTTGTCCATAATGGAATTCAAAGCTTACCTCTTCTAGAATTCTGTTCCAGTGACATCACCACAGTGAAAATTGACTGCAACATAGGGGGAGGGAAGAAGGGCCTATTGCTGAGCTCAGTCTATCTCCCCTTTGATGGCAGTAATCCACCCACCACCAGACAGCTGAACCAGTTGGTTGCACATTGTACTCAGAGAGGAGACCAGATCATCTTTGGTTGCAACGCCAACTCCCATCATGAAATCTGGGATAGTAAGCATATCAACAAAAGGGGTGAGTACCTTTTAGATTTTCTGCTCTCTCATAATTTATAAATACTTAATGTCAATAACAAGCCTACCTCTGCTAATCGCATTAGGCATGAAGTTTATTGACATTACGTTCAGTATGGAGCATATTGCTACTCAGATTGTCGAATGGAGGGTCTTGGATTAACTATCATTGTCGGATCATAACTAAATATCTTTAATGTTAAAGTAGTAAAAAATGTCAATCTATACAGGAATCCCAGGAGAACCTGATGGGAGCCCTATAAGCTGGATCTCTCAGGTAGGATTGGGCAGACTAACAGGATTAGATCCTTCAGTGATATCAACAAGTTTGCCTACCTCATTCAAGAGGCCATACTTGATTGCTACCATGATAACTGACCCATACAATCATGGATCAAATCCAAGAAGCAGTCATGGTGGACCAAAGACCTTCACCAAAGAAGGGGCAGAATGAAACATCTCATAAACAGGGCAAAACGAACTGGTGACTGGGGGGCATATCACATAGCCCTCACAAGACTATAATAAAGGGATACATAAAGCCAAAAGGTCAATTTGGCAAACCTTGTCAAGGAATATCTAGCCTATTAGTGGCCACTAGACTACACAGAGCCTTGGCCCTCAGACCTATAAACCCCATAGGAACAATATGCAAGCTTACGGGAGGTTTTACGAGCTCAGCTGAAGAAACACTCAAAGTTCCCTTTGAGGTACACTTTCCTGAGTGCATCTTTGATGACATCTGCAAATCCACAGTCCACTGCAAAAGCCCTAGACCAGGCACATGGAAGGACTGGGAATTTGCAAGACAAATTGTCACTACTCAAAGTGTAAAATGGAATGCTAACAAATTCAACCCCTTTAAGTCACCAGGCGGAGATGGTATTTTTCCTTCCTTGCTGCAGAAAGGACCTGACTCACTCAATACTCTTCTCTGCAACCTCTTTTGAGTCAGTATAGCCTTCAGCTATATTCCTCAGGCCTGGAGAGCTACCAGGGTAGTATTCATTCCTAAGCGCAGTCGTAATAACTACGCCGAAGAAAAGCCTATTGACCAATCAATCTTGCATTGTTTCTTTTAAAAACTGTGGAAAAGACTGATTGAAAGATACATCCAAAGGAGGGTGCTGTTGATGATCCTCTCCATCAAAACCAACATACCTATCAGTCATCCAAGTTTTACATAATGGAGCTGCACAGCTTGTCAGCAGACTGGAGGATTCCATGGCAAGGAAAGAAATAGCCCTAAGAGCTTTACTAGACATAAAGGGTGTTTTGACAACACCTCTTATGAGTCTATGGTTCTGGCTGCTCAGAAATATGAAGTCAATGACACCCTTTGTAGGTGGATAAACTCCATGCATAGGAGAAGAAATATTACTGCTAGTCTTCTTGTGGAAATGAAACGAATTGTAGCCACAAGGGCCTGCCCATGTGGATGTTTTCTTTTCCCTCTTCTTTGGAGTCTCGTGGTGGATAGTCTACTCCAAGATATAACCCAGGAAGGGTTTTACATACAAGGCTATGCAGATGAAATAGCTGATGATTTTTGGGAAATTTCCAAACACAGTATCAGACATGATGTGCAATGGGCTAAGGAAAATTCACAGCTGGTGCAAGCAGGAAGATTCATCCATAAGTCCTAGTAAAACAATTGTCATTGCATTCACAAAAGGAGGAATCTCAGGGCTTAGGTACTCTTAAAGCTTGGTAGTTTAATCTTGGAATATTCTGAGTCAGTCAAATATCTAGGTCTTGAACTGGATAAGAAACTAACCTGGAAAAATCATATTAATACTATTATCTGCAGGGCCAAGTGGTCTCTTAAACCACCAGATGCACTATCAGATCCACTTAGCCATTGGCTTTATGTTGCTATAGTTAGGTGCCAGATATCTTATAGCGCCATTGTGTGGTTGTGGATAACTTTAAAAACCACTATAGCAGGTAAGTTTACCAAGCTACAGAGATTAGCATGTCTTTGTGTTACAGGGGCCTCCATCGAACTGGAGACTCTGTTAGGCCTCCCTCCCATGGACATTTATTTACAAGCTAGGCTCATGGCTCATCACTTGGTATGTACAGGAAATTGAAGAAGCAGCTTTGCTAGAACTGGGCATACTTCCAAATTTCCTGGATATTCTAGAACTGAGGATGAGGTCAGACCTAATGAATACTCAATACTATAATTTCCCTCCATTTAGGGTTACTCTCAGATCTAGAGACCACTGGATGGAACTATGCCAAAACAAAAGGTATTCAACTTATATAGTACACTGATGGATCTTGCAAAGAGTTACAATTCAGTACAGGAATATATGATCAATTTCCAAGGACTAATTTCAATACAACCCTTGGTAAACATTGTACAGTTTTTCAGGAAGAGATTTATGCCATCCTGAACTGTTCCTATGGAGGACTGGAGAAGGGTTATTGGAGGAAACGAATTCTCATCCTCACAGATAGTAAAAGTGCACTAAAAGCACTTTCCTCCTACCAGGTGCAATTTAGATTGGTGTTGGAATGTCAAAATGCCTCACTTTCCCTGGCATCCTGCAACAGGCTTGAACTGCATTGTGTTCCAGGGCATCATGGCATTTTTGGGAATGAAATGGCAGATCAGCTGGCAAAAAAGGGAGCTGATGCACCCTTTTTCGGCCCTGAGCCCGTGGATGGAATTCAGTACTTATACTGCTTAGACCACAGACAAAACATGGATTGGGGATAAGGGTGGCAAATCTATCCTGGACAGATTCAAACTAAGAAATTCATCCTTGGCCCTAGCTAGAACCTCTCCTCATCCCTTCTGCAATTAGATAGAAGAGGCATGAGGAAAGTAATTGCACTAATTACTGAACATGGTCACTTCAGAAAACATTCTATGAAAAGTGGGTCTCTATAAAGATGAACCACTTGCAGATTGTGCAAACAGGACAAGGAATCTGCCTTGCATATCCTGTTTGAGTGTCCAACCCTGGAAAGAAAGAGACTAGCTCTCTCTATAACCAGGGAAGATCTGGGAAAAGATGCCAACATTGGAACCAAAATATTGCAACTTGTTCAAGGAATGGATTTTGGTAAACAATGAAGGCATCCCTGTTATGCTGGTGGATTTTAAAACTCCATCAAATCCCCCCAATATCTAATCTAATCTATGGGATAAGTGGAGAAGAAGTATAAAGAAGGAGCTTGAGGGCACATGCAGTGATGAAAATTAGTAATTCATATTTTAGGGATTCTCTACCATACATATAACCTGGTGGTTGGAATATGGGAGGCCCTCAGTTTTGGTGCTGCTGAACTTGTGGATATTTTGTGTTTAGGTAAATTATATTATGTAAATTAAATTGTAATTGTATAATTTTGTAACCTATACTTGATATTTTGAATAAATTCATTCATTTTTTTAGTCGGTCCTGGTGGTGTAGTGGTACTTGCCTCCTAAACCCAAGATTGCAGGTTCAAACCTGGCCAGGATCGATGGATTTTTTCAGGAGTAAAAATCCTAAGTATGGCTTCCTTCAGAAGGGAAGTAAAGCTGTGGGTCTCGTGTCGTACATTTACAGCATGAAAAAGAACCTCAAGCCTGAAAGAACAGGCCTCTGAGCAAAATTTGTCGGCCGTTTCACGCCCTGAATTGAATGGGACACTGATGACCTGAGATGTTAAAGAGCATCCATAAATAAACCAAATCAATCAATCATTCATTCAGAAGCATATAACATTTTTTTAATGGTCTTTGAGAAAGCTCTGCAAAGATTTTTAATTCAGTGTTATATCACATCAAAGTCACAAAGACAATTAACTTAAGCACATCTTGAGGAGCATTACTGGAAATAAACTTTTATTTCATTATCAGACCATACTCTGAGAGGCCACCAAGTGCATCTTCCTCAGGATATGCATAACACATTCTGCTTGAACTTGCTACTACTCACAAAAGCAGTTCAAGATGATGCCTTCATAAAGTAGAGAGACTTGCTGAAAGTCAATGATGCTTACTGGAGACAAGGATGAGAATCTAGCAGTCAGAGCAAACTGTAGTAAGAGATTTGGTTGCAGAAAAAAGAACATCTCCCTCCCTAAAACTGTTCAGGAAGCAGTACAGAAATGTGATTACATATGCTTCCCAAATGCACATCACCTTCAACTTTATCAACATGGGAGCCAAAGTCATTAAGATACAGACTTGTGAACAGGCTGATTCCCACCAGAACCATTCTCCTTAACTTGAGGATTTTTCCAGAATATTCTTCAGTCCTCATCAATGGCAAATGCCTAGGAGGTACATGAACTTATGCCTGGAATGCTTCTTGCTCAAGTAAAGTTATTTCCCAACTTATCATTTCAACTATGTATCACTAACATTCAATAACTATGAAGCCTCAATTGTGCAAGCAAGGATTAAATAGCGCTTATTCTTAAACTGATGACTACACTCCCTACAAGTGGTACTGCATTTGAACAGATCTTTTACACTCTTCCATGTCACAACTTGGTTAATTTCCCATGAGGACAAGGTGCAGCTGATAGGACTGATATAATTCTAATTGTTGATAAAATAATACAGAGGTTTTCAAAATGTAAGAACGGAATATTCGATTTTTTTCTCTAGATGTAGGTCTGCATTTTTTTGCAAAACCCCTGAAATTTTATTCTAAACTTATATATTCCTTTTTATATGCAATCTACAAAACATCAGTACTCCCTTTTAAAAGATGATTTCAACTTTGCTATTGACTAAAGTAATCAAATGGGTTTAAAAAAAAATTCTTTATCCTTATTCCCCCTTAATTCCAACATAACTCCCCATTCCCCAAAACATCACTCTTGTGTTTACCTCTAGACAAAAATGCATACATAATTCAAAATAATCCAGCTAATTTGAATAAATTGTGTTTCAAAGATGAAGTGACACACATTCTATTCACAGGACTGCAACTGAAAATGCAGTTCCCATTATGGCCTAAGTATGAGAGGCTGTCCGTAAAGAAACAAGCTTTAAAGTAGCCCTCAAATGAATATGCTCACTTTCTGCTCACAAGCACTATATGGAGGTGTTGGTCAGAAGTAACATGCCATTTATTGCATCACTCTACAATGTTTCATATTCAGTCTGCAAGCATATATGTGAAATAGTATTCTGTGCTTATGGCAATTTTCTGAAGATACTGGAAGAACAAATGCATCAAATTTAATTTCAAATTCAGAAACATGTTTACAGAAACCCTAAAATGTTGCAAGAAGCTTATGAGTAAGAATGTATGAGCTGTACACAATGTTAGGAGCGGTATGAGTAAATAAAGCAGGCTCAACTTTCTTTGAAGACTATGCAAAACCTGGAGAACCATCAACATCTTGTAACAATGTTCATTTTGAGTAAGTGTGTGATCTGACTTGGGAAATCATTCATAAAATAGAAGAAGTAGGAATTGAGCATATCACATAATTTTGGTAAAAAATTCAATGTGATTCAGGTTGCTGACAGATAAACAAAAAGAAACACATATTGAAAGCAGTCAAAATCTTTTGAATTGATTTGATGAGGATAAAAAAACATTATAACACATGATAATTATTTTAGGATGCAAAACTGCTTTGGTCATTACTGCCTGAACACAGTATAACTAGACAAATATAAATTAAGAATTAAATAAAACTACCAACAGTGGAAATACTGTGCAGAAAGCAATTGAAAACAACATGAAGGCCATTGAAATTATAAACCCATAAACAAATAAGGGAAAAAATGTAAAGCAATGCATAAAGCACATACAATAAAATTACACAACAAAATTGACTTAGAATATACAAAAAAAAGAAATTGTCACATATAACATGGGAAGACCTGCCTTGCTCCAGAAACAACAAAGTCATTTGCAAGAACACCCTCAAGAGATAAGGCAAACTCTGAAAGCCGCTAGAGAGTGACAATCAATTAAAATGTGATGCACTGTATAGGGGTGGCCACAATGTGGTAACACTGGAGGAAGTGCACCTTAAAAAAGTGGTGGTTACTAAAAATACAATGCCCAATTTGAAAACGAGCAAAAACTACTACTTCTTGATGAACAATGTGACAAAAGATAGACCACTAAAGGGGGAAGATTTGCTTTCTTGAAGTTTTTTCTCAGAGCAAATACCATTCTTCATACTATTGTGAGAGAAGGGCTATATATTAACACACACTAAAATTCTCCAAGTAAATGTCTTGCTGGATTGTGGCAGGGGCTAAAAGAGATGATTTTGCTGTGCCATCTGCAGCCTGAATATGTGGGCATTTAGGTGTTAGGCTCATGCCCTATACAAAGACTGACCTTCAGTATAGATAAAATTACATCCCTCAAAAGAAAGAATATCATGCAGAAAATGTGGTCTTGTACCTATTGGGTGATACCTATATTATTGTATGTATGCCATTTCCAGTTAATCAGAGAGATGTTTCTGTGCATGGAGCAGAAATCAATTATACAATAAATTTTTATAAGCTGTGCTTCTCACATGCACTAAAATAGTGATAGAACAAAGAAACAGATTAACTAAAATATGAAATGATCTGATCAAACCAATTTTGTATGCTTCATACATATGCTACAAAATTGATTCTAAAGTCTATAGTAGCAAATTTTTTCTTTATTCCATGCCAGTTCTTGAAAATTAAAATATTGTTTAGCTGCATTATCTCCCATAACACCAAATCAAATGGCACACTATCAAAATGGAGATTACTATCATGGTGATGATAGTTGTGGTTTTTGGTAAGCAATTAATCTCTCATCAACTGCCACAGTCCTTTAAAAAAAAGTGCTGGAGATGGTGATGGCTAGATTCCAGTGGATTACCATACAAGCATGCAGTTGGGTTACTGACATGTTGAAGTATGTAGGTAACAGCTTTCTGTCCTAGCACATGGAGTTCATATTAAAAACTGCAATGGAAACTGAATAGATTGACAGCTAATGGTGTACCTATGTAAACACAGGTCTTGCAAAACTGTGCATGAAAGAGGCAAAGCTTAAAATTTATTCAATACTGACCCAATTGTTAAAGAAAACATGCTGCATTACAATTGCTCAGAATTACTATGTTCATAAAGGAGTTTGGTAGTGAGTATTTTAGTATTATTAACAAGAATTTTTTTGCAAAATATGCAAACAAAACAACTTTTATAGATGTAATTTTATCTATACTTATGTTTCAAGCTCAACATAAGAGCTTGAAATGATTATGAAGTGTCTACATTTTTGGCCACAGCTTTATGCAATCAATTGGAATTTTTAACCCATTTATGTAAAATGATAGCAAGTGCAAATATCACCTTCAGCAAGATAGAAAACCATAATTTTGAAATGCACTTATTGAAAAATAAATACAAAACTTTGCAAACCAACAATACAAAAGCATTCTTTGCCAAATTATGACTTGAAATTAAAATGCATAAAAAATAACATAGGATATAACAAAAATTGTGTTTCTTTTGACAAAACAAATGTTATGGGGAGGTATGTGGCAAATGTAGTGATTGGAGTATTATCACATGATGAATCTCACAAAAATTTTCTACTGACTTGTGAATAGTTACCAAAAGTGACAAAAATACAACTGCTCTCTTTGAAAATGTAATTTCTCCTTTATACTCTAGTGGCATAAAGCAAACAAATTTGTTTCTTTTCATTACAGATGCATGTCCATACATGGTCAAAGCAGCAAAGAAGATTCAAGCTCTGTAACTGAAATTTATTTACTTGACCTATCTAGCCCACAGCCTTTATAGAGTTATACAGGAGATTAGATATTTCTATAAGAATGTTGATAGTTTCATCTCGCATGTAAAGGAAGCATTTTTAAAATCTCCCTCCAAGAATATTGCAATTCAAAACTTTTCACCCTTTGGGGAACATGGTTAAATGTGATTATACACTATGCAGAACACTAAAAAAAATAATATCAGTAATTAATGCAACAGAGGAGTTCCACTATGGAAACTATAAATTCTTTAACTTCAGAACAACTGTTGCAAGATATTTTGCACAGTGCTAATTTTAAAATTTGTCCAAAGGACGATCTTGTTAGTCACTTGATCTTATAATGTCAGAAGCTTTCAATGTAATGAAAATATTACATACAATCAACCAAATTGGAAATATCGACATTCTAGATAATAGTAAAGTTAAGAAACATTCTAGCAAAAAACTGTACCTATTTGCAACTTCATACTATATAAAGATGTTCTAAAATTTCTCAACCTGACTTAGAGATGTTATAAAGATGGCTAAATCACTATGATAGTTGTTAATATCATCCTTTAGATGACATGTTGCAAAGTTTCAGTTGTATAAGTGTAGTCATTTGTTTGTGATGATTGTATAATCAAACTAATGTTAACATTTTCTACAAAATAGATAAAACTGAAATATGAGCTTTGATAAAGTACTTCGTTTCGAAGGGTTTAACCCCAAAAGAAATACAAAATGAGTTAGATTCCACAATGAAGGATTATTCCGCTTTGTTTTCAATGGTTAAATACGGACTGCTGAATTTAAGCGTAGTACATACATTCATTCAAGATAGATGATTAGCACTAAGGGCATCCCAAAACTGTTACCACTGATGAGATTGTGACCAATAATTCACAATGTCATATTCAGTGATTGCTGATTGAAGGTACACAAATTGGCTGACTTTGCAAAGCCCTGGATGGGCCATGTCCAATATATTTTACATAAGTTTTGGGTATGGGAAAGTTTTCTGCTTGATGGATGCCACATTTATTAACAATGGACCAAAAATACATTCAAAGGAACATTTTGCAAAAGTATTTAGATTAGTTTAAATACAATTTCAGTGAGTTTCTCAGACGTTTTGTAGCTATAGACAAACAATGGATTCACA
This sequence comes from Metallyticus violacea, assembly GCA_030762175.1. Lineage (NCBI taxonomy): Eukaryota > Metazoa > Arthropoda > Insecta > Mantodea > Metallyticidae > Metallyticus > Metallyticus violacea. The sequence continues at coordinate 107,972,774 of CM060846.1, read as the reverse complement.
CTACACACCAGAGATGAAGGAGCAGTCCAAACAGTGGGTGGAAAGAGATGAAAGTGCACCAAAGTTAAGCAAAAATAATTCCATCTGCAAGAAAAGTCATAGATAAGGTTTTCTGGGATTTTCATGACGTGGTGCTCATAGAGTACCTCCGGAAGGGTAGAACCATCATGGGAGGCATTGCACTTCACTATTACACCAACTGAAGAATGCTTTTTTTCAGGCTAAACTCCCAACTTGCTAAAAAGAAAGTTCTCTTTCATCACAACAATGTGACACATCTGGGATTACTGCTGCAAAGTGCTTCCATGTCTGCTGGATTTGGCTCCCAGAGATTACCTTTCATTGCCAAACCTGAAGAAATGGCTGGGTGGGTGAATATTCATTATCAAATGATAAGACTGAAGCTCAGACAAGGTGCTTATTTTTCACAGTTATACAACTCTTATTTGACTGAGAGTATTAAAAAGTTGGAAAATCATTGAATTAAATGTATGTTCGGCGGAGGAGGAGGAGGAGGAGGAGGTAGAAGAATAGAAGAGGAAGAAGAAGAGGAGGAGGAGGAGGAGGAGGAGGAGAAAAACTCTTAAATCTTGCATTTTCTTGATCAGGCCGAGAACTTTGAGAATGACTCTTCTAAATAATATATTCAGTCATGACAAAACTTCTGAAGTTGATGCGTTAAAATGTAGTGTGATCTTCTGTTCTTCAAACTTGCACCTATTACTTTGAATTTATATTTTACCATAATAAAAATATTTTACATAGCCATCAAAGGAATTTCACTTTTCAATCACTTCAAATGCACTGCAATGCAGATGTTTACAGATGATGTCAGTATGCACATAAGTTTTCATAACTATTTTATTACTTCCATTTGTATAGATGTATTTTAACAATCTATGTTATTTAATACATTTATTTAAAGGTAGAATAAATTTGTGTTATATGTATGGATGATTCTTACATCAGTAAGAGTATTATTTTATGCAAGACACTGGTTTTATTATAGTCAGTGTGTGCCAGTAGTGTTTACATTACACTGTAAAGTTCCCTTCATTTCATTACATTTACTTAAATATTATTTGGCCTGTGTGCGGGAAACCATACAGCTCTCATGGCAATCTACCAGAGTCTAATGATAACATTCAGAAGCAATGAATGTGAAATACACACAAATAACATCTGAGAACAAACTTAAAATTAAATAAAAATCTTGGGCAAGTTGAACAACATTGTTTTAAATATAACGTGCCCTTGAACCACTCGTTAAAATGAAATATAGTCAAAATATATGTAGTATATAAGTCTCTGAAGTACAAATTCAACAAATGTGTTAAATTTTTCAACTCTTTAGGCCTTAATTATACATCTTTTATGTGCTCCTGTCCTTTCCTATTAATTTTTAACTAAATTTAACTTCCTATGGAGGTATTTTTAGAATATGGTCTCTCTCTTAACATTATCAAAATATGCCAATTCTTATTAAGCAACAGAAAAAGAAACAGATGTTAAGAGAATAAATTGTATTTATGAAGCTGTAGACAATGGAGTGGTAATATATCCTACATTAATGTATTCAACCTGTTCACACTAACTCCATTTACTTACATAACACTAGGACATGTTTTGGAAGTTAATTGCTTCCATCATCAGCTGTTGACCAACTCGGCCAGCAGCTTATGATCAGCATGTCCTAATGCTATGTAAGTAAATGGAGTTAGTGTGAACAGGTTGAATGCATTAATGTAAGAAACAGATGTGTTTAAGATCAGTAGACAGTCAGTAAACAGTTCTGAGTTTGAGGATCTTTTTACTATCTTCAATAACATACCTTCATATAAAGCATTTAACTATTCAAAACTGGCACTTTCAATTCCAATAAGAGCATATTTTTTTTGTAAATACTAAAATGAAACATTCCAATTTTTATTATGTGCAAACTATTGACTGCTCATAAAAAAGACATTCTGAAGTACTTCCTAATAGTTCTTTAGTGCTACATTTTTATACCCAAAGCAATAATTAAAAAGTTAGTGTATTCATAAAATGTTCATGGTGATTGGAAACTATTATAAGCCTTGAAAGCTATTAGAATAATTTTAGTCGTAGGTTAGTCTTGTATTACTGACTGTTAACATGCCATTACTTAATACAAACAAAATAAAATAACAGGGTAAATAAAATAACAGATTGAATAGATAAATAAAATAAAAATAAGCAAATAAAATAAAAATAAAATAAAAATGAGCAAGTAAAATAAAAAATAACAAAATAAATAAGGAATAAATAATAAAAACAAAAGGAAGGAACAGAAGGAAATTTTAATGGAGGGGTAAAAAATAAAAAGTGAAAATAAAATCAACTCAAAACATAAAATGTGAGAAATAATGTTTAATGAAATAGTGTTCAAATACACAGCAGAAATAAACAAAACTGAAGGAAAAGAAGAAAACCTATATCCTATAACTGACAATGAAATGTTTTTTTAATACTTAAGACAGGCACAATGATGCAGTTTGAGTAGAATATACTAATTATCCAAATTAAAGCAGGAATGTACCAAGAGGCTTTGGAGCTGCTTATAACCATTCTGAACAATTAAGAATCCTTTCTTTGGCACTAATTGAACATAACTAACTAAATATGTGATTACTAAAATAACTATGAAACATTTTAATATATACTTTTCCTCAAAATTTATTAATGACTGCACCAGATCAAAAAGCATCTTCATCCATCCATAAACAAATCAAAATGTACCAACAAATTATAGTCACTAGTATACATTATTTAATCACCCTGACCAGCTTCCTTATAGCTTTAAATTAAAGTACATAATAAATAACCAGCTTACAGTACAAGTTTTAGTTATCTTGCAGCATATACGTATTATGTAACAAGAAAGCTCTTACAATGATTGACAAATTTTTAAGTATAGTAGAACCCCATTTATCTGAACTTTGGTCAACCAAAATCCAAATTACTGAAACACCTGTCTCACTCTTTTCCATACAAGATTAGATTTTAAGGCTGAATGTCATTTCAGTGCAACTTCCCCTCCATCCTTGGTGCAGATATATAGGCATCCTATACTAATGATCAACAGATAACCTTTCTGTGATGGAATGTAGAATGAGGGTGTCCTTATCAGATACTTCATCTGGGTTTCAAATGTTAATTTACCTAACAGGAGAATAAATATACCTCTAATGTGGAATTCTAGTGAGAATTGGTACTTACCTGCAGTTTGAAACTTTATTCCAAAGTGTACAAATCTTTACCATCCATATTAAATTGTGAGTGAAATGGCTAATAAACGGAAACATATGGTGATCAAATTGAAGAGAAGCTTAAAGCAGTGAGAAAAAGTGTTAGGATATCAATTGTTATGGACTGGATGAAAATGAAACTCAAACTTTAACTTCAAAAGTGTACAGTACTAGTAATTTTTTTTTTTTTTTTTTGAGTAGTGTTTAACGCCCGTTTTTACTACTGAGGCACCACAGGCGGTGGACACTGATGATACATGAAATGATATATTGGGAATTTTTTTTTTTTTTTTTTTTTAAGGAAGGAAGCATTCCAGGCCTAAGTTTAGGTACCTCCCCGGCATTTGCCAGTTATGAAGACTGAGGAAAACCTGGAAAAAACCCCAGTCAGGGAGGATGGTCCTGGCGGGATTCGAACCGCAGACCTCCCGCTCACGAGTCCGTGCCTTAACGACCTCGGCCACCCGTGGCGGTCAGTACTAGTAATGACAATAAAAGTATATCTATATTTACATACTTTAAAAATTATTACAATTTCTGGAATTTGTGGTTTATCTGAAATATCATTTACCTGAATTGACTTCCACTCCCATTGTTTCCATAAGTGGGGTTCTACTGTACCACTAAAAATTTTAAATTTAAGTTCTTTGGCCTATGCAGTAAACTATAAATATCACAGCTAATATGTTAAAGAACTAAATTTACAATCTAATTTTATATCAGAAAACTGAGTTACATCTGCTTTAAAAATAAAATATATTAAACAACTTAACAAATAATATCAAATTATCCTTACCAGTGGTTCTCAAACTTCTAGAACACGGACCACATTTAAACATCTTTTACTGTCATGGACCCCTAAGGTTTAACTAAAATTATAAATTTCTAATTTTGAATCCTAAATATATAAAATACAGAAAACATCAATATTAATAACTAATAATATATGATGGCATAACATTGTCATTAATTTTAATTTCTGAATGAGAGGGATGGTGCTGTATTCCACTTACAAGTCATGATATGAGGGCTGATCAACAAAGACTGAGAGTGATTTTTTCCTGTAGCTTCCATGATAGTTTCGTATCTGTAACATAAATATTTGAAAAGAGCAGGTTTTTATGTATAATGTTGGTAGGCGGCAGCACTCTCGTATTGGTAGGTTGGTAGTAATGCTATATTTTGTAGACCCTATGTGCATTTCGCCTACCAGACAATGGAGGTGACGCGAGAGGAGCAGTACAGCGCAATGAAATTCTGTGTTCGTTTAAACCATACAGCCACCGAAACTTATGAAAAGCTGAAGCAAGCGTACAATGAAGATGCACTACCTCATGCAACAGTGTTTAGGTGGTTCAAGGACTTCAAAGAAGGCCGACTTGTCAGTGTTAAGCAAGGTGGGCCTGGTGTTTCGGCTTCTGCTGTGACTGAAGTCAACATCAACACAGCTGCTGTGATTATCCAAGAGGATCGGCGTATAATATTACGTAACCTCAGTGAAGTATTGAGAATTTCATATGGCAGTGTGTTTACAATTATGCACGACCATCTCCATATGACCCGAGTTTGTGCTCGTTGGGTGCCACGTCTGTTGACTCCCGAACAAAAGGCTGTGTGAATGGAGACAAGCCGTGAGGTGCTGCATCTCTTTGCTGATGGAGGGGATGAATTTTTTAAATCGATTATCACTGGTGATGAGTCATGGCTGCATCATTATGATCCTGAAGGAAAACAAGCCAGCACAGTGTGGAAATCACCAGGTTCTCCAACACCAAAAAAGGCAAAAGTTGTTCCATCTGCAGGGAAAGTGATGGTGATCACATTTTTTGACTGTAATGGAATGATTTACCAGCATGCAGTTCCCCCTCACACCACTGTTACAGCGGCATACATGTCAGTATTGGCTACACTGAGGAAGCACATTGCAAAGAAACGACCAGAGCTTTCTCGGACTGAGTGGCGACTTCATCATGACAATGCACGGCCTCACGTCGCAAATCAAGTCATGCAGTTTCTGGCTCGATTCAACATTACCTGTGTACCACATCCACCTTAGAGCCCCGATCTTGCACCCTGCAAGTTTTTTTATTCCCATCACTAAAGGCAAAGCTTAGGGGTATTTGATTTGAGAACTCTGAAGCAGTGCTCAAGAAAAGTGAGGCGATTCTCAAGGACCTGACAAAGAATGGCCTGCAGCACGTGTTCAAGGACTGGCAGAGACGCTATAAAAAGTGCATTGAAGTAGGAGGGGACTACTTTGAAAAAGATCATGTAAACATTGAATTGGAGTAATAAACATCTGTGAAAAAAAATCAGTCTCAGTCTTTGTTGATCAGCCCTCATATATTGGGCTTAATAGGAGAGATTAGTTTTCTGAGTTCTTATTCTTAGTTTTGCTAATGGTTTCTATATACTTTTTTTAGAAAAATGAGTGCAGAAAATGCTTTTTTATGCAAGCTAGTTTCACAAAAGTCATCAATTCCTCCTTGGCCTTCTTTGATAGCCCTTTGTGAAAAGAGACAAGTGGTGCCCCAGCCTATGCAGTTCGCTGCTGAAAGATGTATGCTATTTCCAGAGAAAAGTATGACTGTACCATATAAGTATTCTTTCAGTCCACATTTTTGGTTTACCTATTTGAAAGCTCCCTCCAGAACAAATAGTCACCTTATATTTTATTCTTATTTACTTTATCTCAATAAAGACATGTAAATTTGTATATCTTTCATTTTACCAAATTCAATGTTTGCATCTAAACAGTGAGCCACACAAACCCCAGGAGGCCCGCAGATCACAGTTTGAGAACCACTGACTCTTACCAAAGCAAAACTACAAAACATGCTGTGTTAATAATTTGCTAAACAACATTTATCATGAAATACAATGAAAACACATTCTTTATTAACAATTAGTTGCTCCTATTTTTGATAATATCATTCACTGGGCATTATTTAATAAACAATGATTCTGGAAAGAAGCATCTTGTAGCCAGAAATTAGCCCTTTTACCATCACAGAATATATAATTTTACATATAGATTTTAATACAAATATCAAATGAAACTTCTCAGTCTTCAGTTCTATCACAATCATAATGGATAATAAATAAATAATTATCTGGTTCTAAATGCTTAGTGAAATATACTTTGAAAAATGCTTAGTGACTAGTTTTGACTAGCACTGAATCACTACCTTAAAGAGTGCAAAGTCTTTTCTTGCCGGGAACCCAGGTGCTATAAATTTTTATGGAATTTTCCAGGGTGCTGAATTATACTGAACCATTCTTAACACTAACCATGCTCATGCCCAAAACCCATGCCCATGCCCTTGTCCATATATACAACCATAACCAATCCCCTCTAAATTCTGAACCTTCACTGACAAACCATATTGAATATAGCACCAATGTCACACCTGATACATATGTAAAAATTGTCCCTAACACTGACAATGTTCATAATATTCTCAATATTAATTCAATTTGAAATCGAACACAGTGAAACACGCACTAATAATCTTTGTGAGTCGGAATATTAAGTGCGTGTTTCACTATGTTCGATTCCAAATTGAATTAAGTGAAACCAGAAAGAGTGTTCTAATATTCCGACTCACAGAGATTATTTATAATATTCATTTACCCCAAAAAGATTGTACCCAAATATGACCTTCAATGGAAACTATCAACCCTACTCCTTGTCCCATATCCCTTTCTTGTTCTGCTATTGTATCTTCAGCTTTAGTATGTAGCATTACAGCTATTTTAGAGGATACTAAAGACTTAGAGCATTGTGGACCAGTTCTTCAAAATGTGGAGCATTAGTGCATGTGACTGTAGAAGATGGATACTGGTAATTGCACTGTAGCCTAAGATGGAATATATAAGATAACTGGGAATAGCACTGTAGAAGTAGATTAAATATATAAAGATGGTGGTAATAGCACTGTAGAAGGAGCAAATAATGATTCCGGTAATGGCACTGCAGAAAAGAATGAAGTATATGCTTGAAATGGCACTCTAGGAAAGAATGGCATATTTGAGGATGCTGGTAACAGTTGAGAAATGAGTGAATGTTCACAAGTTTCTGATGCTGTAACAGTAGTTACGGTTTGTGAAGATGATTGAATCAGTTCAGAAGATATGAGTGAATGTTCAAAGGTTTCTGAATCTAGCTCTGATAGTTGTGCCATATTAGTGTTTGATACTGAGGCAGTACTTACAGATTCTGAGGACATGGGCAGACGATGGGAAGAGGTACGTGAAGTTTTAATAGATTTTCTCCTTTCACTCCCAATTTTTCTTCCCTTTAATTTTTTACTTTTAGTTCCTGTACTTACTATAGCAGTGTGTAAGGATTTTGAATCTAGCTCTGATAGTTTTGCCATATTAGTGTTTGATACTGAGGCAGTACTTACAGATTCTGAGGATATTGGCACATGATGGGAAGAGGTATGTGAACTTTTAATAGTTTTTCCCCTTTTACTCCCGATTTTCCTTCCCTTTAATATTTTCCTTTTAGTTCCTGTACTTACTGTAGCAGTGTTTAAGGATTCTGAATCTAGCTCTGATAGTTGTGCCAAATTACTGTTTGATACTGAGGCAGTACTTACAGATTCTGATGATATTGGCACATGACTGGAAGAGGCATGAGAAATTTTAACAATTTTTCTCCTTTTACTCACAATTTTTCTTCCCTTTAATTTTTTCCTTTTAGTTCCTGTACTTACTGTAGCAGTGTTTAAGGATTCTGAATCTAGCTCTGATAGTTGTGCCAAATTAGTGTTAGATACTGAAGCAGTACTTACAGATTCTGATGATATTGGCACATGATGGGAAGAGGTATGTGAACTTTTAATAGTTTTTCTCCTTTTACTCCCAATTTTTCTTCCCTTTAATTTTTTTCTTTTAGTTCCTGTACTTACTGTAGCAGTGTTTAAGGATTCTGAATCTAGCTCTGATAGTTGTGCCAAAATAGTGTTTGATACTGAGGCAGTACTTACAGATTCTGATGATATTGGCACATGATGGGAAGAGGCATGAGAAATTTTAACAATTTTTCTCCTTTTACTCCCGATTTTTCTTCCCTTTAATTTTTTCCTTTTAGTTCCTGTACTTACTGTAGCAGCATTTAAGGATAATGAATCTAGCTCTGATAGTTGTGCCATATTAGTGTTAGATACTGAGGCAATACTTACAGATTCTGATGATATTGGCACATGATGGGAAGAGGTAGGTGATCTTTTAATAGTTTTTCTCATTTTCTTCCCCATTTTTTTCCCCTTTAATTTTTTCCTTTTAATTTCTGTATTTACTGCAGCAGTGTTTAAGGATACTGAATCTAGCTCTGATAGTTGTGCCATATTAGTGTTAGATACTGAGGCAGTACTTACAGATTCTGAGGATATTGGCACATGATGGGAAGAGGTATGAGAAATTTTGGCAGTTTTTCTCCTTTTAATCCCAATTTTTTTTCCCTTTAATTTTTTCCTTTTAGTTCCTGTACTTACTGTAGCAGCATTTAAGGATTCTGAATTTAGCTCTGATAATTGTGCCATATTAGTATTACATACTGAGGCAGTACTTACAGATTCTGAGGATATTGGCACATGATGGGAACAGGTATGAGAAATTTTAACAATTTTTCTCCTTTTACTCCCAAATTTTCTTACCTTTAATTTTTTCCTTTTAGTTCCTGTACTTACTGAAGCGGTGTTGGATTTTGAATCTAGCTCTGATAATTGTGCCATATTAGTGTTAGATTCTGAGGATATTGGCAGATGATCGGAAGATATATGTGAACTTTTAACAGTTTTTCTCCTTTTTCTTCCAATTTTTCTTCCCTTTAATTTTTTCCTTTTAGCTTCTGTACTTACTGTAGCTGCATTTAAGGATTCTGAATCTAGTTTTGATAGTTGTGTCATATTAATATTTGATGCTGAGGCAGTACTTACAGATTCTGAGGATATTGGCTCATGATGGGAAGAGGTATGTGCACTTTTAATAGTTTTTCTCCTTTTACTCCCGATTTTTCTTCCCTTTAATATTTTCCTTTTAGTTCCTGTACTTACTGTAGCAGTGTTTAAGGATTCTGAATCTATTTTTGATAGTTGTGCCATACTAGTGTTTGATACTGAGGCAGTACTTACAGATTCTGAGGATATTGGCATATGATTGGAAGATGTATGTGAAATTTTAACAGCTTTTCTCCTTTTATTCCCAATTTTTCTTCTCCTTAACTTTTTCCTTTTAGTTCCTGTACTTACCGAAGCAGTGTTTAAGGATTTTGAATCTAGCTCTGATAGTTGTGCCATATTAGTGTTTGATACTGAGGCAGTACTTACAGATTCTGAGGATACTGGCATATGATTGGAAGATGTATGTGAAATTTTAACAGCTTTTCTCCTTTTACTCCCAATTTTTCTTCTCCTTAACTTTTTCCTTTTAGTTCCTGTACTTACCGAAGCAGTGTTTAAGGATTTTGAATCTAGCTCTGATAGTTGTGCCATATTAGTGTTTGATACAGAGGCAGTACTTACAGATTCTGAGGATACTGGCACATGATGGGAAAAGGTATGTGCACTTTTAATAGTTTTTCTCCTTTTACTCCCGATTTTTCTTCCCCATAATTTTTTCCTTTTAGTTCCTGTAGTTACTGTAGCAGTGTTTAAGGATTCTGAATCTAGCTCTGATAATTGTGCCATATTAGTGTTTGATACTGAGGCAGTACTTACGGATTCTGAGGATACTGTCATATGATGGGAAGATGTTTGTGAAATTTTAACAGTTTTACTGCCAATTTTTCTTCCCTTTAATTTTTTCCTTTTAGTTTCTGTACTTACTGTAGCAGTAATTAAGGATTCTGAGGATGATGGTAATGGTTGAGCAGTTATGAGTGAATGTTCACAGGTTTCTGAATCTAGTTTTGATAGATGATCCATATTACTGTTTGATACTGAGGTAGTACTTAGGGATTCTGAGGATTTTGACTGATGATTGGAAGAGGAATGTACTCTTGTAACAGTTTTTGTGCTTTTATTCCCACTTTTTCTTTCATTAACTTTTTTCTTTTTAGTTTCTGCACTTATGGATTTTAGGGATGATGGTAATGGTTGAGCAGATATGAGTGAATGTTCACAGGTTTCTGAATCTAGTTTTGATAGTTGTGAAATATTAGTGTTTGATACTAATGCAGTACTTACAGATTCTGAGGATACTGACAAATGATTGGAGGAGGTATGTGAAATTTTAACAGCTTTTCCCCTTTTACTCCCAATTTTTCTTCCCCTCAATGTTTTCCTTTTAGTTCCTGTACTTACTAAAGCAGTGTTTAAGGATTTTGAATCTAGCTCTGATAGTTGTGCCATATTAGTGTTTGATACTAAGGCAGTACTTACAGATTCTGAGGATACTGACAGATGATTGGAGGAGGTATGTGAAATTTTAACAGCTTTTCCCCTTTTACTCCCAATTTTTCTTCCCCTTAATTTTTTCCTTTTAGTTCCTGTACTTACTACAGCAGTGTTTAAGGATTTTGAATCTAGCTCTGAAAGTTTTGCCATATTAGTGTTTGATACTGAGGCAGTACTTACAGATTCTGAGGATACTGGCATATGATGGGAAGAGGTATGTGCTCTTTTAATAGTTTTTCTCCTTTTACTCCCAATTTTTCTTCCCAATAATTTTTTCGTTTTAGTTCCTGTACTTACTGTAGCAGTGTTTAAGGATTCTGAATCTAGCTCTGATAAATGTGCCATATTACTGTTTGATACTGAGGCAGTACTTACAGATTCTGAGGATACTGTCATATGATGGGAAGATGTTTGTGAATTTTTAACAGTTTTACTCCCAATTTTCCTTCCCTTTAATTTTTTCCTTTTAGTTTCTGTACTTACTGTAGCAGCTGGTTGAGCAGATATGAGTGAATGTTCACAGGTTTCTGAATCTAGTTTCCATAGTTGTGCCATATTACTGTTTGATACTGAGGCAGTACTTAGGAATTCTGAGGATACTGGCAGATGATTGGACGAGGAATGTAAACTTGTAACAGTTTTTCTGCTTTTACTCTGACTTTTTCTTCCATTGACTTTTTTCTTTTTAGTTTCTGTACTTATGGATTCTGAGGATGATCGTAATGGTTGAGCAGATATGAGTGAATGTTCACAGGTTTCTGAATCTAGTTTTGATAGTTGTGCCATATTAGTGTTTGATACTGTAGCAGTACTTAGGCTTTCTATGGATGATGGTAATGGTTGAGTAGATTTGAGTGAATTTTCACAGGTTTCTGAATCTAGTTTTGATAGTTGTGCCATATTAGTGTTTGATACTGTAGCAGTACTTAGGCTTTCTAAGGATAATGGTAATGGTTGAGCAGATATGAGTGAATGTTCACAGGTTTCTGAATCTAGTTTTGATAGTTGTGCCATATTAGTGTTTGATACTATAGCAGTACTTAGGCTTTCTATGGATGATGGTAATGGTTGAGCAGATATGAGTGAATGTTCACAGGTTTCTGAATCTAGTTTTGAAAGTAGTGTCATATTAGTGTTTGATACTGTAGCAGTACTTAGGATTTCTATGGATGATGGTAATGGTTGAGCAGATATGAGTGAATGTTCACAGGTTTCTGAATCTAGTTTTGATAGTTGTGCCATATTAGTGTTTGATACTGTAACAGTACTTAGGCTTTCTATGGATGATGGTAATGGTTGAGTAGATATGAGTGAATGTTCACAGGTTTCTGAATCTAGTTTTGATTGTTGTGCCATATCAGTGTTTGATACTGTAGCAGTATTTAGGCTTTCTACGGATGATGGTAATGGTTGAGCAGATATGAGTGAATGTTCACAGGTTTCTGAATCTAGTTTTGATAAATGTGCCATATTAGTGTTTGATACTGTAGCAGTACTTAGGCTTTCTGAGGATGATGGTAATGGTTGAGCAGATATGAGTGAATGTTCACAGGTTTCTGAATCTAGTTTTGATAGTTGTGCCATATTAGTGTTTGATACTGTAGCAGTACTTAGGCTTTCTAAGGATGATGGTAATGGTTGAGCAGACATGAGTGAATTTTCACAGGTTTCTGAATCTAGTTTTGATAGTTGTGCCATATTAGTGTTTGATACTGAGGCAGTGTTTAGTGCTTCTGAAGATACTAGCAGAAGACGGGAAGAGGTATGTAAATTTTTCATATTTTTTCTTCCCTTTACTGTTTTCCTTTTAGTTTCTGTACTTACTGCCAATGGCCTTGGATGTGATTTCAGCCAGTTGACATCTTGAAGATCCAGCTGATCAGCCCCAGATGTCAATAGATTGCTTGCATGGAAGGTAATCGTTGATGCTTGAAGTCTAGGAGTAACGGAAGGACTAGGAGTAACTGTCATTCGGGGAACAGCAACTGTTAGTGGTTTACTGCTGGGAGGATTCACACTTAGTAGTGATAGTGTCTTAGGAACATTTGTGCTCAGATCTGGAAGTGAAGGCAGAGGTGTGTTAGGAATGGAAGTTCGGGAGCTATTCAGGCTAGGTGGAGCAGCTGATAACTCTGGTTGGCCATCTGCATCTGCTGTCATCTGAAATCACAAGAAATTTACAAAAGTTATCTAAAGTATACATTCCAAACTAAATTTACCATCAAATGAAAGCAGCACTGGATAATAAAAATGTCATATTATTCTGCTTTTTAGGAGCTGCTTAAATCGAACAAACAAAATTACGTAAGTATTTTATTTCATTCAGAGATTTTTAGATCTTTTACTTCAACTTTCATATATAACAAATAAAAGATTTATATGACATTTACAGGAAATCACAGCTCATCAGCATTAATACACTCTGATTCTCCTTTAAGAAACAGTTCTAACTATCTTCAGATTTCCACATATTTGACCTTCAGTGGTCTATATGTATGAGCAACAAATCATATACATGCCCTTGGCATAAAAATTCACTGATCCTCATCATTAATGCTAACAGACCATGGCTCTTCTTTAGAAAAAAAGAAAAAAAAAAAGATTTCAGTTATTTTTTTTATCTCTAATTACCATATTCGAGCTGCGACCTCAAACTGAATTACATTTAGGTACAGTCTTTTTTTTCCAGCAAAGTACTTAACTACACTCCCAGAAGAGTATTTATTCCTATTTAAGATCAAGTACATACACCTTTTTTTTCCTTCCCCTTCCCCTCCAGAAAAACATCATATGATGAGAAGTTTGTTGAAATATAATGGACAAATGTGAATAGGGGCATTGTATCTTAAAAGATTTAGAAACGGCAATATCAAAATATATATGTGGGGAAGCAGAGAGTATGTTTCATTGGTTGATGCAGTGCAAAGAAACAAATAATTGGAGAGAGGGTATGCAGGATCCAAGAATATAGAAAACAATATTGTAGCAATAAAAATGTTGACAGAGGGTGGGAAAGAAGTAGGAGCATGAGCACATATTCAGGAAGAGTAAGGGGAAATGAATTAGGAAAGTGAAGAGAGGAAAAGTAGGTGATACAGGGCTCTAACTCCTGTCGACGACCAGGGAGTAATGACATGTTAGGGCCCCAAGAAAAGTTGGGTTAGTCTCAATTGTAAGAAATGTATGAATCTTTTGTTATACTTTTTGTAATGAAAGATTGAAATAAAATAAAAAATACAATGGACAAAATTGACAAACTAAAGCCCAGCTCATTCCTTGGAAAAATGCCACTACTGAAGTCCAAATATGCCTTTACTTGAAATATTTCTCTTGTTGCATATTACAGCACTCAAACAGCTTCCTTGTCGTTTCTCTTTTGTAAATTTTTTTTTACCATTAATTGTTATTATTGCAGTTATTTTAGAATTGCAGAAAAAATATTTATACCTCTGTTATTACAATTCAACATAAGCAAGTAAGGGAATAAAATAAAGGAGTATACCTTAAATAAAAGCTAAGTATATTACCCCTTTCTAATGTGATCCTTCACTCTGCTTACAAAAACATTCTGCAACAAAGGGAGTATATTTAATTGTGATCAACTCTGATAATACAAGGGTGGTTTGACAAGTAACTTGGTTTGCACAATAATAGAAAGCAATAGCAACATGGTCATAAAGTTTGCTTTCTATGTATCAATATTCTATGGTTACAAGTCATTCTGATGTTAACTATTGTTTGGCAGTTGTTTAAACACAAGTGTTTCCAGTAACAGTGAAAAATGGATAAAATTGGAAGTCACAGTGCGATTCAATACTTTTTTCCGGAAGGGAAAACAGTAAAGGAAATGAATTAGAGATTTTGACTACATTGGGTGATGCATGCTCTTCTTATGAAAATGTTCCACTTTGGATGAGTTCAATCGTTGCAGAACATGCATCAAAGATACATCTCGTTCTGCAGCTCCAACATCAGCTGTAAGGCCAGAAATCATAGACAAGGTCCATGATAATGTTTTGGCTTACAGGTGAGTGAAATTACACAAGTTAGCAGAGGCCATGGGCATCTCAAATGAGCAGATTCATTTTATTTTGCATAATAAATAATGAATAAACTTTGTCCAAGATGGGTACCAAATTTATCATTTTGCAGCAAAAGTGAGATCGCATTCAAACATCAGCAGAGTGATTGAAATGTTTTAAGAATAATCCAATAGATATTTTACAGCATTTTGTGACTGTGGATAAAATGTGCATTCAGTATTATACCCCAGAAATGAAACAGCAATTTGAAGACTGTACAAGGCAAAATGCATTCCATCTGCTGGAAAGGAGATGGCTTCAGTTTTTTGGGAAGCGAAAGATATCCTCTTGATTGGCTTCTTGGATAAGGGGAAAATATTACTGGAGTTTACTATGTATCACTTTTGGAGAGACTGAAGACAGCATTGTGGAAAAATTTCTGCAAAGGACAAAAAAGATAGTGTTTCACAATGACAATGCACCATTGCATTCAAGCCATATTGCTCAGGACAAATTAACCAAATTACAATTTGAAATGCTTCTGCAACTACCCTATTTACTTGATCTCTTGGATTACCATCTTATCCTAAAACACAAAACTTTCCTGGCTGGACACAAATTTAAATTACATAAAGAGGTCATTTATATAGGAAGTAAACCAGTATTCTGGGGTACTCATAGAAAACCACTTCCATGAGGGGGAAACATTGGAGCAAGTGTGTTGATGTTCAAGGAAATTATATTGAAAAATAAATGAACTTGTTCTTTTTAATATCAGACCAAATTACTTATCAAACTACTCTCATAGCTAGCAATGATAAAGCTAGAAATCAAAAACAAGATAAGAGGGTCACTCTGAAAGATTTGAGAATGGACAAAGAACTTTGACAAGCCAATGCAAGTTTTCCTAGGTTTAGATTGAAGTTTGTTACAGCAAACTGTGCAGGTATGAGTGCACTCCAAAAATATGTGGTATCGGCACTTGCATATATGTATGTGGGTGTTGCTGCACCATATGCTAGGATGGATCTCAAGTGAGAGCATTTCCTTGCTATGATTCATTACCATTCTAAAGTTAAGGGAGAGAGAATGCCTTGAAAGATTGCACCCTGCATTTGGGGATCATTACCCTTGCAATCCACTACATATCAATTGTTTGCAGATTTTAAGATAGGAAGGGACTGTCTACAAGACAAAGATTGCACAAGACAATCCACTACTGCAACAACAGATGAAAATGTGATGAAAGTAGAGCATATGTTGCAGAAAGATCAATGTTGTACATATCAGATTCAAGAAGCAAAGAATACTGGATCAGCAGCAGTGAAAACAATCCTCAAGGAAAACTTCAAGTCAGAAAGCTCTGCCCCTCACCACCTTACAGATGAGCAGAAAAAAGCACATCAAATTAGTACCAGAAAATGTTGGAAAAATTTTATGGAGGAATATCAAAAGCTGGATATATCAGTTTGATTCCAAAACTAAGCAACAATCATGAATCTGGATCTTCCCTGGAAATGATCCCCCAAGAAAATCGGGGAAAGAAAGAAATGTTGGCTTAAAGATGATCTGTTCTTTCTTTTCAGCTGGTAGCCACATTGTGACACTTTCATTTTAAGAACAAAGAAACTGTCACTGCCAGATGGTACACCACAAAATGCCTGTTCCAAGTCTTCAATGTACTGAGAACAAAACATCCTAAGACTGTTTTGCAAAGAATCTTGTGCACCACAACACATCTGCCCACAATGCACTGGAAATAAATCAATTTCTGCATGAGTTAGGAGTCTTAGCCCCATCCTCCCTAAAGTTCAGATCTGGCCACTAAGTGACCTTTCCCATTTACCTAAAATAAAAGAAAAATTAATGATCAACAATTTTAAACACCTGAAATAACATCGGTTGCATATAGCACGGCATTCAGCATTTACAAAATATTTTGAATGGATGACATGGTATACAATGCAATAGAGAATACTGTGAAAAGAAGGAATGATCATGTTGCAATTTTTTAAATTTACTGCTTTTATTCTCAAAATTTTCAGAGTGATCCTTGCATGAATCTACTTAGCAAAGTCATGGCTCTATGGCAACCACATATATTTTAAAAGAAAGTAAGTCTAAGAAAAATAAACAAATTTCAACAAGACTCTGAATAGGAACTTCTGCATAAAATGATCCTCCAATCAATTTTTGGTAAATATCTTTATACCATATAAACAATGTAATACAGTTTTTTTCACACTAACTCCATTCACTTACATAAAATTTGGACATGTTTCGGGAGCGATCCCTCCCATCTTCAGGCTGTTGACAAACTGTTGTTAAACGTGGCGGTTGGGTCTCTTGATGTTCTTGGGGTGGCATCTGTTGGTTCTATTAGGAATTTGCTGAGTTCATCCAATGGAGGGAAATCGAAGTTCATCAAATTATCATTATTTTTTGTAATGAAAATGTTTTCCCAAGTGGAAAGTTCTATTGCATTATGAAGTTGTTTAAGTAGTTTTATCTCTGGTTTAATTTCATGATTTTTATTCCAAAAGTGCGCTGCTATTGCTGATTTATTAATTTGTTTTAAGCAAATATTTCTGAAGTGTTCTTTTTTCCGGATTCCCAAATTCCTCTTCGTTTTTCGTTGCGACAAAAAATACATTGGAAAAACGAAGAGGAATTTGGGAATCCGGAAAAAAGAACACTTCAGAAATATTCGCTTAAAACAAATAGATAAATCAGCAATAGCAGCGCACTTTTGGAATAAAAATCATGAAATTAAACCAGAGATAAAACTACTTAAACAACTTCATAATGCAATAGAACTTTCCACTTGGGAAAACATTTTCATTACAAAAAATAAGGATAATTTGATGAATTTCGATTTCCCTCCATTGGATGAACTCAGCAAATTCCTAATAGAACCAACAGATGCCACCACAAGAATATCAAGAGACCCAACCGCCACGTTTAACAACAGTTTGTCAACAGGCTGAAGATGGGAGGGATCACTCCCGAAACATATGTCCAAATTTTATGTAAGTGAATGGAGTTAGTGTGAAAAAAACTGTAATACATTGTTTATATATATACCACTCCATTGTCAACAGCTTCGTAAGTACATTTAATTGAATCTTTATACCACTAGTAAGGCAGATAATACAACTACTTCAAGTAATATAAAAATGTCAAAATAATAGCTGCAGTTTTTATTAAGTACCAAGAAAAACCTGTTTTATGCACTTGGGATGGACAAGCTTATTGAATGCTCCAAGCTACTCAGGCACCAAAACACCATCAAAGACTGGCAGAAGAGTTACTGTAGATTAATGTTACATTAATAATTCTATTTGAGTTTATAATCCCACAATTCAAAAAATGACGACATTTTGACAAAAAATTGGCAAGAGGGTACCAAAATCTCTGCTGCTCTGACTGCAGATTTGAAAGGAATATACTCCTACTATCTCTCATGTTCAGGACTTGAATACATTGTGAGCTATATTTCTTATATAGGGTGATGGTCTTTAAGCAGGCCATCTGAATAATGTGGCCATTATTAGTGATAGAATAAAATTCTTCAGACAAAAGTTGCTTGACTTGAAGAGGAACATAGGTTGGTTTTTTTCCATAATGATGTCAAAGAAGTGTAAAAGTCAATTTTCCATTATTTTAATGAGTTGATGTGTTTGATAAAGAAACTGATCACTCAAAGAGTATTGAGATTTTAGATTACATTATATTCAGTTAGTATCAGTGATATTTTTTGACATACTGTTAAGTGATATCTATCACATCTTCGGTTGCACAATTCTCACCACCCACAAACACACACATTGGAGTTATGGTACGACTTGTCCATGCACATCCTGTGATGAAAACCATGGATCACATATTGTATCACATGTCCTTGCTACTGGTTTTCCTTAGTCCAGTTCTGTCCAGCAAGGCAACGTCAGTATAGAACTCTGAGTCTATTTCTCCCTTCTTTGCTTCTCTTCTCTCTAGATGTCTGATGTACTGCTCCATAGATATAAGTAGCATTAATCATCTTTTAGTAAAACATTTGAAGATGCATACTGTATATATATATATATATATATATATATATGTATGTGTGTGTGTGTGTGTGTGTGTGTGTGTGTGTGTTTTGAGTCATTTGAAGTCAAGCAGAATAAGCACACCATTCATCTTATTGGTACAACATGGATTGCCATATGTTCAGAGGAATGTTTTGTAATAATTGTAGCAAATTACTATTAAGAATTGTGAATTCTTGTTATTATCAATAAAACAGGAAACAATTTTTCAATGATTTACAAGCCCAAAACACACACATATATAGGCCATGGCTTTTTTATGTCCATTTCTTTCTGCCACCGTAGACCTTCAACTGGGCACTTGTGCATATTGCGAAGAGGAGTCTATGGTTTGCAAATGAAGGTTCATCTCTAAAGGAAACCTTAGTCGGGAACATTATTGTAGTAGCTGTAAGCACCATTTGGTGAATTATAACTGATTTCCAAGGTCATAGCTATGTAGCTGCTGATAAAGTAAAATGTTGAAAGGGTGGAATTTGTAGAAATATAATAATTGCAGAACACCTGTTGACTGTATCCAATCTCATTACAACCGATCTGATGCAGACATGTGCATATGTGCCACAACTGCTAAAATGTTAATTGCATTTCCCTCATTGTTTGCTGTCTTCTGTCTCTGGCAGCTTTTATTAAGCACACTATGAGTGTCTAAAAATGTTTTATGTTTGTAATGCAAGATCATAAAGGTGTGGTACAATTCGTAGATATTAGAAAATATAATAGCGCTGCTGCTTTAACCTGGTGATATTTACCATAAAAGCAAACTACATCAGCTTTCTTGGCCTTAATATTATGCATTGTGAACATCTGGGTAACTTTAGGAAGGCATTTAATTGTTACTACAACATACTACAGATTGAACATAGATGATAACACAAAGGGAATATATGACTTGAATGTATGTATACATTTTATTTGTGCATACTACAGATTGAACATAGATGATAACACAAAGAGAATATATGACTTGAATATATGTACACATTTTATTTTTAATATATTATGTTGGTTGCAGTTGCCCAGACTTACAGTACAATAGGGCAACCAAGTAGTTAGCTGGTTACTTGAAGTTAACCATTTCTCTTAGTCATAGCCCTTTAATTATCTTGAATAATCTCAAAAAAGTCATATGCATGTAAATTCTATCTAATCTGTCATCTAACACACTCTTATGCTTCACTTACTTTGAAACACGGTTGGACCGGTTTCGAAGAGAAATCCTCTCCATCTTCAACTTGATGACTCAGATTAGATAGAATTTACATTTAACAAGCTTCATTGTGTGAGTTCCAAAAGAATTTTTTAAAAATTTCTTATTTCTCGAAAATTCTTAAATGAGTCGTATGCATCTTCAAATGTAAAAAAATAAAACAAATTAATCCATTTAAAACAATGAAACTGACACCACCAACTATGAAAAAACCTAACAATATCACATTATATGTCCCTTCAAGTTAAGCAAGTTGAATTTTTTCCATCTCTAAAAATAGCAATGTTATTTTAAGTGCCTCATCTGTATATGTACAAAGTGCCTTCTCTAGAGCATAATTTATAATTATTAGTATATTAAGTAAAGGGTTAACATAAAATGTTTGAAATATAAACTTTTGTAATATGTGATCCCAAAAAGGTTTGATTATAAACATATTAACAGAAATTGCTTGATAAATTGTTACACCATGACAATATCAACCATTATGAACTGCAGTTTTATTTTATGTTTAAGATGCTAAGATCACTAAAGAAACAAATCTCATCCAAAAGTAAACTATTACCTGCTTCAATTTTTGAGCTTCCTTTGCTGCACGGTGGTCAGCCAAGAGTAGGTCAAAATTTTTACTTCTGCCTGAAACTGCCCTCCTCATAGATAATGAATGTGACTTGCATGTTAAGGATCTTGTACAAGGTCTATTGTTCTCCCCAATCCAAACACCACAGTGCTTATCAGGATCATACTCCCTTTCTTTTATTGGTAAACACTTTCTGTCAACTTTTGGTCGCCTTCTCACAGCACTAGCTGCACTTTGTAATTGTGAAACTGTATCTACACTGCTGCTGAACATGGTTGTTTGAACAGTTGTTGTTACTGCTGGTGTTGAGGGCCCATGACTGTGTGGTGAATCTATAGGTGTAAGTGACACCACAGGCTGCATTACTGGAGACCTTAGGGTTGCTTCATTTTCATATAAGTCAACTGCCTCATCAGGAACCTGAGGGCTATCTACAGCTGCTGGAGAGCTAGGAGTAACTAGAGGCCGCTTTGATTTGGTTTTGCATAATGTTCCTTTCTTGTTAGTGGTTTTCTTGGCTGCACTATGCTCTGGTAGTTCAGGAGTTTGCTTTGCATCAGAAGGTATTTCTGAATGCCATTTTCCTAGAAAAGAAATTCTAAAAATGTATTTACAAGCGAAAAGTGTAACCCTCATTAAGATTAACCTAATGGTCCTTTATTTTTCTCTCCCAAGGTCCTTAGAGCAGAAATACAAATAACACCACTACCCAAATATTATACTCAACAATTAAGTTTATTCCTTCTTTCACGCTCATGTAAAACATACAGAAGCATGATTAATCAACACAGAGTCCAAGGTTAACTTTATGCTGTCATCGTAATATCTGAAAAGGCACACCACAAGAATGCATGCACATGCACAAGCACATATACACACCAGTCAATCCTCTGCTAGTAAAGTAAACAATGGGCAGTTTGGACAGTCACAAAACAAACAAATTCACATGTTATTGATTTTCTGGCATATGTGTGGATAGATGCATGGCTTTGAGGCACAGAAGAGAAAGAATAAATGGTTACACAAATCAAACCAGAGTTCATTTGTGACTCAAGATAGGAAACGTTTTTACATAGTGCGGGAAAACTTCAATAAAACCACCAAGCCATTTGTCCCCAACAGGAATTGAATGTAGGCTCACCATTTAGGAGACTCACAGTTATTGTCTAAGTGACAACACTGGACTAAATAGGAGATGCATAGAAATAAATTAGTGATTTTCGTTATCAACAATTATAAATGTGGAATTTTCAGATACAGAAAAAATTAAGCTTTAGCAAATAATTGCAGAATATATGCATAGCAAAAATTATTAGGACAGCTATACACATAGATTTGGGATTATATTCTGATTTCATGCATTCCTGAGATATTCATAGTACATGGTCTACTCAGCCTATAACACTGTTCACATGTTTGTCTGTAGCAGCTTTGCAACTATTATGAGGATATGTTTTATGATCATACATTCTTTACCCCTAAAAGACATTTATTAAAGAAGAGTATATCCCATAATATTAGCAACGATAAAATTCTTATTGTATAAATTATGCAAATTCCATAGATTTCAGGCAATGTGCTTCAACATATACTTGCACAATTCAAATAAATTTCAAGTCCTTCCTCCAAAGAATAAGACAAGCAGGAATATGCAACAGAATATCCATTGTAAATGAACCCAGATGGGTAACTTTATAAAACATCACTCTAAAATTGAAACTATTTTACTTTACACCATGATGTCATGACCATTACACATTCTTAGTTATCACATTTATGTGTTGAGAAATAGTTCAACTACTTGTAGGCCTTAAGTGTTTTCTTCTTCTCGTTTGCTCACTCTTTCTATCTGCCTTTGAAAAAAGCTTAGCTATTTGTTAACTGAGATGAAATTCTAATGCAGGCATGTGCACTTAACAAAATACTATAAGCTCTATGTAATTCATATAGTACTTTATCATTATTAACTTTGGAGAATACTTACTATAATGTAATTCCAATCCAAATGGGTGCACTGTTGCCTCACACACTTCACAAACAATTCCAACAAATGTTTCCATCTCTGGACATATCCCATATAAGCCCATATCTATAAAAATAAATGCAACAATTATATATTTACAATCATTGGTGATTTAGGATATAGTCAGTTTATAGCTATAGTTTGATGAGATGCATCTCAGTTATTCAGTTCCCTGCACAATAGAAATGAAATACCTATGCTCTTCTCTTTATAGTTTCCCATGATTAGTGATAATGTTTGCTAACTTATACTTCCAAACAAGTTAAGAAGACAATTTCCTGAATTCAGAGAGGGTATTACCCAGCATCAGTGATATTTGGTGGGGAATGTTGCACTATGGGATGACGTGTTTCCATTTTTGTCAACAAGGGGTAAAAACCAGGGACAGACAGTATTTTGGAAGGTATTAAGCCTGTAAACACAATGCTTTTAGTGGAAGGCATTGAATCTTTCAACAAGATCTAGCTCTTGTTTGTACGGTATTGACTACTCAAGCATTGCTCAAGACTAACATAGTAGAATATAATGTCAGTCATATGAAAGATGAAATATTCAAACCCACTTAACAGACTGCAAGACTTCATTTAAATCTAACCATTACAGAGCCTTTACATCAATTTGCAGTGCACATTCCTTGTTATTGTCATTAATTAACTTCATACAGTCACTTAAACCCTATAACAGTTTGCAAAAATGAGAGCTTGTACACTATCCTAGATAAAAGAGAGATGGAGAGAGAGAGACACACAGTTTGTTAAGTTTTGTGATGGTATTGACTGCAAGACTTCATTTGTACCTATGACTTCAATAAATGCAAACAAATTTTTCAGTTAAAGAAATATGGTTGAAGTGTTGTGGCTTCTGTTGTGTGCTAAAATGTGCTTTATGGAGTGTGCTGTAAACACCATGAAGCATGGGGATCTTTAAGCTGAATTGTAATGTGTTAAGAGATAATAATTAAAACAATTTAAACCCTGTATAAAAAGGAGAGGTTAAACTTCTCTAGCAAGTATGTAATAAAATGCAAAAGTCCATTCATAAATTGTTAATAAATACACAATAAGAAAATGTACATTGTTTACAAAAAAGAAGAGTTTAATCTTCTCTATTAAGTGTATATAATGTAGGAAAAATCACTTATCATTTGTTAACAATAGAAGCAAAATTTAAACTGATTAGAAAAAGGTGAAGGTGAATTCTCTCTAGCACATTTTTTTTTTTATTAGCGTTTAACGCCCGTTTTTACTGCTGAGGCACCACAGGCGGTGGACACTGATGATACATGAGATGAAATGGTATATTCCGAAAGGATTTTTTTAAGGAAGGAAGCATTCAAGGCCAAAGTTTAGGGTACCTCCCCAGCATTTGCCATTTATGAGGACTGAGGAAAACCTGGAAAAATCCTCAGCCAGGAAGGACGGTCCTGGCAGGATTCGAACCCCAGACCTCCCACTCACGAGTCTGTGCCTTAACGACCTCTGCCACCCGTGGCGGTCTAGTATACATACACACACACACACACACACATATATATATATATATATATATATATATATATATATCAGAATAATTCACTGTCTCTCATATCAAGTTAAATAAAATATGTTTTTTTCAGTATGTGTGCATACTGACTCTAGCTGGTGTGAGAAAAAGGTAAAATGGAGAAAATGATAATTAGGGAAGTTGGGTTGCTGGGATTTATAAAGTTCTGAAAGAAATATAACTGAGCGAAAAATTAGCAAATATACCAGATTAGATGTTTTTGGAAACAGTTAAGATACAGAATACAAGACAAAGATAAAGGAAAAGTTTCGCTAGTTTAAAAATACACGAACTTGCATAGAAGTTTGAAACAGGATTAGGGTAGAGCAAAAATACATTGAAAGATGTAATAAATGGGAGAGGGAAGGTTTCGCTTGGGAGTGTTTAATTTAGCAGGACTTAGGAGTGCATTAAGAATAGGAATATATACTATATGCCTCAAAAAGTAGAGTGGTAATACATCATATTCCAATTTGTGAGAAAGCTCAAGAATGGAGTAAGCAAATTTGGCTTAAAAAATGTTATTATTTGCCATTGAAAACTGTTGGTATTAAAATCTTGAATGGTAAAGGGGATAAGAATATTATAAAGATAGGTAATTATCTGTGAAAAGTAATAGAGAAATGGATGAGGAAGAGATAAAAGCAGAGGGAAAATGACATAATTTAGGATTGCTAAAGATGCAGCAGTGGCCAAATTATTAGACTAAATTGAATTTCAATCAAAAAGTAAACATATTTCAGTGTTACTCCGTATGAAAGAGATATTTGCATGTAACAATGTATAGGGAATATGTAAGAATCATTCAGGAACATTTTAAGATGATTTGTAGCATGTTTTGTTACATATGTTGATATAACTGTTGCAGTTGTTGTAAGAATCCATTTTTTTTTCCTGTATATCTGTAAGTGCTTAATCATAGTTTCTTGAATATTTTAAAGATTTATCTTCAGTAACTTTGGTTTTATTGAATGAATTTTATTTCACCAAATATTACAATTAAATTTACAACAAAATATCTAAGAATTTAGCAATACCAAAATTAAGGTTTTCCCATACCTTCAGGTTATATGTATAGTAAAGAAACCCTAAAATAAACTACCACTTTCACAACTGTGTGTGCCTTCAAGCTCCTTCCTTATACATCTTCTCCACCTTTCCTAAGAACTCCCGAATCTTATTTTCTCTACCCTCTTTAGTTTTATTGAATGAATTTTATTTCACCAAATATTATAATTAAATTTATACTAAACAAACAAAATATCTAAGAATTTAGCAATACCAAAATTAAGGTTTCCCCATACCTTAACCTTCAGGTTATATGTATAGTAAAGAAACCCTAAAATAAATTACCATTTTCACAACTGTGTGTGCCTTCAAGCTCCTTCTTTATACATCTCCTCCACCTTTCCTAAGAACTCCCGAATCTTATTTTCTCTATCCTCATACCTGACATTTTATTGCCACTATATTCAGTTATAGTTTTGTCCCATTTTTCATTCCGGAAACCATCCCTCCACCTTTTTACCATTTCACATTCTATTAGTCAATGGGATACACTATTCACTTTTCCACAAATAATTTTTTCCTAATGCTTTTAAAAATAATACCCTTGTATGCATCCATGAAGATCTATTCTTCCAAATTGATCAAAATGTTCTATATATTTCTCCTATCTGCAACTTCTTTTAACTATTTTACATAAGTCTTAAATAACTTTTATCCTCAAAGCTACTAGCCTCATCTCTTGCTTCTTTTTATCTTACACCCTCTACCTCACTTCTTTCCAAAATCCACTGACCTTTCTTTAAATCAGTGACCACACATCCCCCATTCCAATTTATTTTAATAGTTTCCCTACCTCCACAAATCAACTCTCTCTTCCCAGTATATAACGTTGGTACTTGGCATTCTTTTAGTACATTGTTATTATCTTATTTTAAACATCTGTGTCAATATTTTCAAGATTCCCTCAACTATTATGCCTTTTTTTCCTACTCCTCCTGAAATTAAAATTTATTAAAAATATCCCAATAGACTACATAATATACTATATTCAAATATACATACTTTATCAATTCATTACAAAATGAGATCTAGCATAAAAATTATACTAATCTTTCTTAAAAGATATTTTCTTGCTAGAGTTGCTTGTTTACATTCTGATCCCAAAACACAAATCAGTGGAAATCAGTGCCCTGATTTCAAAAATGAAGTTTATTTTTTTTTATGATATGTGCATATATGTCTATGGTGCTAAATTCATTCAGCTTAAGAAACATACTGCTACATTTCATTATGTTATTCTAAATCTGTTGTTGATTTTCTTCCAAACTGGCTCACTTACATCCTCCCACATGTTTATGTTAATACCCCCAGCACTTATCAGTTTTGTTCTATGGGTCAGGTCTGTCTTCTTGTGAAGTATTTATGTTTACATTTACAGCTATCATAAATCTCTACTTCAGTAGAGCTGAAAACTTGTGTTAATATGCATGTTTGTCTTCTACATGTGTAGTGCTAAAATAAAAGTTTGAGCATGACTTCTACATCAAAATTACACAGGAGACAGTGTCCACAAAGTCCTCAGAAGTTTTGTTACATTTGTGGGTGTTATGTGTTTGATGGAAAGATAATGTAAAATAGACTCACAAACAAAAAAACTATATTACTCATATTTCAAAGAGAAATTGGTGATCAGGATAAATCGTTCTCACCTATGTTGTAACAGTTGTGTTGAGGGATTACATTATTGGTATGAGTAAAATAGAAGGCAATGCCGTTTGCCAATACAATGATATGGAGAGAGCAGCAGAATCACCTTGACAATTGTTACTTTTGCATGTACAAAGTTGCTGGCTACAACAAAAAAAATAAGGCAGGAATTAAATATTCAAATCTGAACTCAGATACATGGCCTATTCTCATAGACCCGAGCTACCCATACCTACACCACCAGCAGACCTCAATTTTAGTGAATCTGAAAGCAGCTCCGTGACTTCTGAGAATGATTTGGTTTCTGGTCCAGAAGAATTTGACAATTCACCACAAGAGTTCAATCAATTTGAGTTAAATGATTTAGTGAGGGATTGTTACTTCATAATGGCAACAAGTTAGCTTCAATATTGCTTGCACATTCTATGAACCTAAGACAGTTTTATGAAACTCTGAAGCATGTTCTTGAGAAAATTAAGTACTGCGACCATGAATGGCAAATATGTAGTAACTTGGTCATTGGTCTGCTACTAGAACAAGGAAGGATACACAAAATTCCCTTGTTTTTTTGTAAATGGCATAGCAGGATGGGGGACAAACATTGGGAAACTGACCAATGGCATGAGAGGCAGCAACTGGAATCTGGATAAAAAAAATATTACTAATGTGCCCCTTGTTTATCGATCAAGAAATTCTAATCCCTCCATTATACATAAAACTTGGCATGATAAAACAATTCGTGAAAGCACTTAACAAAAGTTCCTCTTCCTTCCAGTACCTATGTACAAAGTTTCCATCAGTCACAGGCTAAAATCAGAGAGGGAGTATTTGATGGACCACAGATAAGGGAATTGATGAAAGATGTTAATTTTACCAGCTCTGTGAATGAATTTGAAAAAGGTCCATAGAATGGATTCAGGGAGGTTGTTAAGAAATTTCTGGGCAATATGAAAGACACTCAATACAAAGAAATAGGCTGGAAAATTTCAGACTGCTCCGCTGTAATATGAGTTTGAAGGTTCATTTCCTCAAGTCACATCTTGACTACTTCCTGTCAAATTTAGGAGCTGTCATTGAAGAGCAAAGTGAAAGGTTTCACCAGGACTTGAAAGATGTTGAACGACATTATCAGGGATATTGGGACATACATATGATGGCCGATTACTGCTGGTGTCTTGCAGGTAATGAACCTACTCGAGAAAATCATGTATACTGCAGTTCAATGGGAAAAGAAAAAGGAATACACAAGATAACTAACATACAGTCTCAAATTCAGGTATGCTTTCATGTTATTATTCTTCATTTTCTTTAATATTTGTGTGCAATATTTTTACAAATTTTACAATTATATTTTCATTGAACATGTCACATTGCCAAAACGAGATGTGCTACGGAAAAATGGAATGTATTTTTGACATCTGTGCACCAAAATTAGTAAAAGTCACCTATTCTTAATCGTGTTACAGAAAAAAGTTTTCATTTGTAACCAAGTGTTATTAGTATATTGGTGGCCACCATATTGCTGTATTATACTATCTTTGTTTGTCTTATCTGACCTATTGTACTTCTAATATTACGTTTCCCTCTAGCTTCCTCTTAATCATTCTTATCCATTTCTTTCTAATTTTGCCCAAATAGTTCCCTATCATTTTTATATTTTTCTCTCCTTTTACAGTTAAAATCTTTCTAATTTGTATTCCCTCATCTAATTTCTTCCATTTTTGTTGCCAAGCCTGTTCTTTCCATAACGTTTTCCTACAGAATAATAAACAATGAAAACCTGTATTGGTTTATCCACACATTGGTCCTACTCTTCCTAGTTCTGCCCAACTCACCATCCTCAGGAAACATTTTGGAATCCATAACTTCTCTACAAAACATTTTATGTACATCAATTTTTGTCCATCCCTTTGACACTCCCCAAATTCCTACTCCATACATCTTTGGCTCAACCACAAACTCATATATTCTTTCTAGCCATTCCAATGGCAACGTGGGAACTATATGCAAACTAATTCTGACAGCTTTCATAACTAATTTACCTTTGGCTTGTGCATATTTAGACTACACTAACCATCTTCTGTTACTCATAAATCTCACTCCCAAATAATCAAATTCTTTCACTATCTCTATTGGGTTTCTGTTTATAGACCATCTCTCATCTTTCCTTAGTTTTGATTTTTTTAAATACTATTAGCTTTGATTTTTTATTATTTTTCCTTAGACCACATTCTGCATAAAATCTGGTAGTTTCATCAATGGCATGCATAATACTATCACAATTACTGCTCCTGATAATAGATCAGTGAAAAGCAACTTGTACCTCCTTCTTTCCAATAATTGGACAGTGCCTATTATTTTTCATGATCCTATTTAAGATAGCTATAAACAAATAATACTGGTTTTTGAATTGCGGGAATTTTCACAGTGAAATATAGTATAACATAACAAATTATTATTGAGGAAATCACTCAAATTTCACTAATTTAGTTGCACTTACTTGGACATGTTTCAAAGGCGATTGCCTTCATCGTCAGCATGATCCCAATGTCCGCTTCCCCGCGTGGTATTCAGATGTTGCTCCGTAGATTTTATGAACTTTGTGATAAGGTTGCTATTGTTTGGAAGATCAAAATTAACCAAATTTTCTTTGTTTTTATTTATGAATATATTTTCCCACACTGTCAATTCTATTGGTTTTTGAAGAGCTTTTAAGAGTTTTGGTACCTTTTGGAATTCGTGGTTTTTTTGCCAGAAATGGTCTGCCACTGCTGATTTTTCCATGTGTTTATATTTTACATGCCTCATGTGTTCCTTAAACCGTATGGAGATATTTCTTTTTGTTTTGCCTATATATTTCATATTGCAATCTTTGCAAGCAATTTCATAATTGCCTGATTGTTTTTCTGGAGGAATTTTGTCTTTTGTGTTCGTTTTTAGGAGGTTTTTTAAACTACATTTGTTTACTGGAGCCAAAATGATGTTTGCCTGTTTAAAAATTTTTTGGAATTTTTGGTGTGCCCATGGGTGGAATGTGAATTTTTTATATATCTGATCCCCTTTGTAGCCTTTTAGTGTGGTGACATCTTTTATTCGTTTTTTCTTTTTGAATTTTTCTATTTTCTTGTTGACCAGATCTGTTGTGTAACCATTTTTTTGTGCTATCTCTATCATTTTTGGTACTCCAATTTGTATTCTGTCTTGCTTATTGGAAGGTTTGTTAATCTGAATGTGAGGCTATTGATTATTGCATGTTTATGTTGTATTGGGTTGAAGCTGTTGTTTTTTATGTAATTAGGGTCTACAAAATAGAGCATTACTACCAACCTACCAATACGAGAGTGCTGCTGCCTATCAACATTATACATAAAAACCTGCTCTTTTCAAATATTTATGTTACAGATACGAAATTATCACAGAAGCTACAGGAAAAAATCAGTCTCAGTCTTTGTTGATCAGCCCTAATATGTGGAAAAGTATCAAATCCTTTTACTTCCAACAAACTCATGTACATATCTGCCAAGAATGGTGTTAGTGGATTTCCCATTGCTAGACCCTTCTTTTATGTATAACTATTCCTCTGAATGTGAAGTAGGTTTGATTGACACAAATTTTGGTGAGGTTCAGATATTATTCTATTACTTTTCCAGGTAGGTTAATTGAGGTTAGCTATTTCTATATTTCTTACAGTTTCTTTGGGGATGATAGGAAACAGAAAGACCACATCATAAGAAACTAGCAAATCCCTTTCTTCCAGTTTCACATGTCTCATTCTATCTATTAATTCTGATGAGTTCATTATGTTTGGCTTTTGTATTTTGGTAATTTATTTCAAAGGCAAATGGGTAAATTGTATGTGGGTGAATTTATTGTGTCTACAATAGGTCTCATTTTGCCAGGTTTATGTGTTTTGGTAGGCCATAGATTATCTCATATATTCCTCAATAATAATTTGTTATATTACACTATATTTCACTGTGAAAATTTCCACTATTCAAAACGAAGTATATGATAGTTTGTGCACAATGCCAGCAGCATGAACTCAAAGACATGGCACAACCCATTAAACATAAATATTATTAACGACAGAGGTGATGAGGCATGAAACAACAGTTAATTACTTATTAAGTTATATATACATCTCTCACCATGCATGTACACATACAAACACACACTGATATATAATGATTAAGGAAAAATAAAATGGATAACCTGGTCAGGTGATTAACATATAGAAAAACCTAGAACACACACACATACACACTATAAATATATAGAACCTCACATCTTTTGTCTCCCCCAGTTTTCCTAGATACTAATATTTACATTTGAAATTTCTTCTTCCTTAAGCCTGAACATGTTAAACATTTACAACAATATCTTAATTTTGATATCAATCATCCTCTGCATACTAAATGATCTATTTCTTTTTTCTCTTTCAATCTGCAGTCACCATCTTTGTAATAACTTTTCATCTCTTGATAAATCTTAAAAACCTAGCACAAAAGTTCAACACCAAAAATATCCTCCCTGCTTTCACTATTCTGCATCATCCCAATACGCCAAAGATTTCGATGCAAACCCAGAAATTTAAACAAGAAATTCATAACCTTATATCATTTATATCCCTGGTATTGAGAGCATCAATCTTACTTTGAAAGAATGTCTTGGCATTTTATTAATGCATTCATACTAGAGTGATTTTTCTTAGTTTGTATTCTGCCTTACTTTTAGAACACTCCCAACGTTAAAAGTATACGTTGCCACAGCGTATCTCCATCCTAAATGCCCTTCCCAACTGGCCCTATACCCATGCCAACACACTAAATGAAAATATACATGTACTAATTATCCAATGTCAATCATTCTAGATTACTAATTTAGCAAAAGAATTTAAGAAAATTTCATTTGCTAAATGTGCTTCCAAGAATGATGTACATATATCTTGTAAGTTCTGCAAAGCATTTTATATTGGTTTAACATCTACAGTTGTTTCACTCCATATAAACAATCATAGGCATTCTGTTAAAAAGAAATCTCTCCTACCAGTAGTTAACTTAGCTGTGACTGTAAGGATGTTGATGATGATAAATTTAACACTTATAGATGCTTTACTGACTGGTGTCCCTGCAAGTTACCTTAAAGATAAGAGAGATAGCAGCATTTTTGCATAAAGGGCATACACCACCGGTTTATATCGCATGTTAATATCTCTTTATAATAATTATTTTGTTTATATTTATTTATTAATATGTTACTATTACTGATTTTGCTCTCCCACCCTTTTCCCTTTCATAACTTGTTTTGGCAATTTCCATGCAGTATTACCTTCGAGATTCAATATTTACTTTTAACACCTTTTGTTATCTACTGCCTCTATAGAACACAGCTGTTGAAATATTACACTAATTTTGCAAATGTTTTAGTGCTTGCTTCTCTAGTTCTTATTTTTAACCATATTGTTCTTTCTCAATTACTTTTTTTTTAAGTTTTGGTATGTATGCATATATATTTGTTTCAATATAACAGTGTGGGTTAATATTCCTTCTCCAATAAACATTGCATCTCTTATATTCTTAATTAGATGGTGAGTTGATGTAATATTCTTATGCTCCACTTACCACTGAAGTATACAGAACATGTTTCATAGGCCCAAAATTCCAGAAAATACTCAAGAGAGTTTGCTATTACATTGTCCCCGGTGAACAAATTCAGCTTAAATAATCTGCTCAACTCTGGTGATAATGATAAAGTACCTGATGAGAAGAAACCAACAAACTATAAAATTAACTGCTCGGAATGCAACAAAGTATATTGTGGCAAAACAAAAAAGCATTGGAATTAGGCTAAAGGAACACTGGATAAACACCAGGTACAATTAGATAGATAAATCAGTGGTTGAACATCACTGTTGAATAGATAAACATGATATAAAAATGGAAGTCAAATTATTGAAATTTACAGATAGATCTTTGGAGCTCGGAATATGGGGGAAAATGTTTATAAAAAATATAGATAAAATTATGAACTTCAAGATCCCAACAGAAGACCAATTAATCCAAAAGTTCATAAAATGTCTATGAGAGCTACACCAAGTCCATCCAACCATCAACGAATCCGGCAGCAAGGGCCTGTGAAACATGTTCTGTATAATTCAATGATAAGTGGAGCATACGAGTATTGAGTGGTATAAATAAAAGCAAGCAGTTATTCAAATCTCACTAAATCCAAGCAGTTGCTAGCTTTCATATAAATAAAAATGTTTCTCCTCAATCTCCTGGCGAGCAAGTGCTTGTTATCCTTGATTGCTGAGCAGCTGCACACGATTGGTTTAAATAAAAACAAGTTGCTTGCCTTTAGTAAGCAATTGCTTACTATTTTTATAGACACCTTCATAGGTAACTCAGCTTGCTCAACTGCAGTTTAGTACTATGGCGAAGTTCATGATGGTAGTTCTGAGCAGAAAATAAAAATTTATACAAGAAGCAGGGACTTATTAGCTAGTAGCTATAAACAATTATACCATTTTAAAACAGAAAATGTAGACTGGCTTGCACGACACTTTCTTACAGAGGCAAATGTAACGCGAGGTGGAGCTCTTAACAATGCTGAAAAGATGCAAATTTTTTTAAGATATATAGAAGATCCTGGGTTTCAAGCTGCTGTTGCAGAGGATCTTGGTGTTACACAGGCTATGGTCTCAAATACATTCTGGAAATTGTTAATGCAATCAAGGATAAAGTTCTTCAGGAAGCCAATGTGGAGTGGGTTAGAACAAAATTTCCAAGATGCAATTGGTGCAAAGGATTGTACTCATATTCTAATAAGGAAACCAAATATACATTAACAGGAAATGAGTTCCCAGGCTACATGCAGCGCAAGTGAAAGATTTATGAATGTTGTTGCCAGATGGCCCGAGTCTATACACGATTCTTGAATATGCAAAAATTCAGATCCTTACACAGCGATGGTCTTTAATGCACTGCTGCTAGGTGATTCTGGTATGGTGTTGCACATGGTTGATGGCTCTTTATCAAAATCCTACAACTCCAGAACAGAGAGCATACATTAGGTGCATTACAAAGGAGCGGTAATCATTGAATCATGTTTTGATCAAGTTAGAGGTTTCGGATTTTAGAAAATAAGATAAGATTGCCCAACCAGAAAATACCTTCGGTAATAATATGCTGTATGACTCTGCATAATGTGGACAAACATCTAAAAGAGTAGAACTTTGACATATCTAAACTACAGGATGATGGTGATACTCCAAGAATAATTCACTTGGTGTGACTTTTCACATCACTCTATTAATAACTCAAATTTCACAAAGATATTTCAAGTTTATAAATCTTATCACTGTAGCTCTCTGTGTATGAATGAATGAATAGTGTTTAACACCCATTTTGCTACAGAGGTATCACAGGCAATGGACACTGATGATACATGAGATGAAATGATATATTGGGAAAGAATTTTTATTTTTAAGGAAGGAATCGTTCCAGGCCTAAGGTACCTTCCCTGGCATTTGCCATTTATGAGGACTGAGGAAAACCTGGAAAAAACCTCAGTCAGGTAGGACAGTTCTGGCGGTATTCGAACCCAAACCTCCTGCTCACAAGTCCATGCTTTAACGACCTCGGCCACTCGTGGCAGTAGTTCTCTGTGTGGCATGTGTTCATTTGTCACTGATTTATATCTACATAGATATAGAAAAGAATGAATAAGAGGGTGTATAGACAAGAAATAATTGCTAAAAAAGTGTGACCTAGCAAAAACTAATTATATAATTAGGTACCAAAAATGTGAGTTTACAAAACCTCTAAAAACTAATGACCTAAAAGCTAACACAATTTATTAATTAGCCCTAAACATTTATAAAACAGGAAGGAATTTTTCACTTTCTTAATCTCTCATTTCTTTCTCCAGTTTTAATGCTTCTTTTGCAAGCTTTAATACCTCAATTTTCAGTTTGCCTTTTTCTTCTTTAGTTATTTCTTCTTTCTACTTAAGCATGATAACTGTCCTCTCTCATTATCAGAAAACTGATAGATAAACAAAGAGATATACAAATGATGCGCACATGTGTAGAGCAAACATATGTACAAACCAAAACTGGATTGTAACTAAAGAATATCCTATAAAACTGATTCTAAATTTAACTTACTATGAAATAAACTCCTTACATCCTGTACAGTTTTAGTTCATGATAACACCATACAAAATTTGGAATTACCTATTTTTACATAGATTTTAATCACTTAATTGCAGAGGACATCAATAAAATGATGCAAAAACACAAAAGTACAAATAATCCACTTTCAATATATTATTTGGCAAATGACAAGGTTCTTAATACCATAATACTAAGGAAATCAGGCCTTAAATTTACGAAGGGGCGAACGTCATCTGTTGAAAGTTGGGCAAATCAGGCCTTAAATTTAAGAAGGGGCGAACGTCATCTGTTGAAAGTTGGGCAAATCTGGATTTTCATTTAAAAATTTTCCAAAGCTTGTAATTTCATTTCTGTTATTTAAAATCTGTATCTCTATTTAGTTTATTAAATATATGCATAACATGAATAAGTATATGCATAATTTAAATGCAGCAAAGATTTAAATCACCTACTGATGTATGCATATTTGTTTACTCAGCTGATGTGCATTGGTGAAGATCACCAATCATTTGCTTGGTCAGCTGATAGCAATTGCTCAGTGAAGAGGGGAAATTTATGTTTATACCAAATACGAGCTGATGCTCGATTCTCTAATTGTTGCGAGTAATTGCTTCCAAGCAATTTCTATTTATATCACCCATTAAACTTACTCACCAGTTAATTAAGAATATATTAGTTTCTTCATGTATTAGTTCCAACACAAAATTAGTTTTTAATTTATTTCAACTCTTACTATATTCTCCCAGCAAAGCAATACTGAATATCAGTTATCCATTCCACTTTCAAATAATAAAGATGTGACTAGATTATCAGTGTATACTTTTTGGGAGTGTATAAACTCTGGAATCTATGCTCAAGGACACCCAGCAACATAATTATGCTTCTGATCAGCTGGCAACAGACAAGTTTGTGGTTTGCATAAAGTGCATAACATAGAAATTAATTCTAATCTCCCAAGTTTTGTTTACAGATGCAGCTTGGTTACACTTACATGGATATTAAGTTTGCAAAACTTTTGAAACTGCAGTTCTAATAAACCTAATCTGCTCCACAAGAAACCCCCTTCATGACCAAAATATGGAGTGTGGTGTGCAGTTAGTGGCTATGAAATTATAGGTCTAAATATTTTTTATAAAAGAATTAACGGTTACAGATGTACATGTCATTGTGTAACAATTTTTGATTTAATTAATTAACTATGAGGTCATGTAGTTTTGCATTTTTCCAGCAGGAGAATACCACAGAACACAGAACCAATGTTTCCTTATAGATAACACATGAGGTGATCAAAGAGAGAGTTATTAGCAATATTATTAGCTTGCTCAGCCCTATGATCCTACCTAGAAAATGCATGATCTTGAAACATGTAAATGGGGCCTTTATATGTATAAGAAACCCTGTGGATTGTACTAGTAGTGATTATCATTGGTGGATTCTCTCATGCTTGATTGATCACAAGGTAGATACCGGACAAAAAAGTTGGCCTACCCCCTTAAAATCCATTCATATTACAGTTATAAGTGAAATTGCAAGCCTAATGGAAATGTGTGGAAATAAAAATTTGAGGCAGTGAAAAGAAAAAAAATGTTACAGGGTTATGGTGTTGCTAAGTCAATTGTTTCAGGCAGATGAAAATGAAATTCAAACATACTACCAGTAGAAGGACCTAATTCAGGCTTCCAGCCACTTCATTTCTGAACTGATAAATCCAAGTTAAGGTATGAGACATCACACATTGAGGTATTAAAAAATACAGTATTGCTACCAATCCCTCAGGACACCAGGCAGCACCCTGTTATATTTACCCTTGCATGCAAATGGGGATCTTTGAACTTTTATTTCCACAATACTCATAGGACTTATACTGGGCAACCAAAAACCGAATAACAGAAACCATTCAAATAAGTTAAATAATACAGGACAGGGAATCAAATGGAAGAGATCTGTCTCAAATTGCCCTGACACTAGGATCATACCAGTTGATAATAGAAGTGGGAAAAGTTGCCTCAAATGTAAACAGGCTGCACCTCACAAAAATAAAATTGTCAGATTCAGCAAAAAGAAAATTTAAGAAGCAATGGCCTAACCTGATACTGGGGACTTAAGGCAATTAGAACAGGAAATACATGCTCGTTCCACTCTACAAATATTAGTAATTATTAAAAGAACTTTATCTAAATTAAAGTTCAGATAGCAACATATGCAAGTCTGAGCAGGTTTGAACAATATGTGGTGTCAGCACTTCTGCATATGTGTACATGGGTGTTACTGCATCAGATGCTAGGATGGATCTCAAGTGAGTGCATTTCCTTCCTATGACTCACTACCAATCTAAAGTTGATTAAGAGAGAGAGAAGACAGTCCACTACTGCAACAACAGATGAAAATTTGATGAAAGCAGAGCATATATTGCAGGAAGATCATCACAGTACATATTATCAGATTCAAGAAGCTCTGAATATTGGATTGGCAGCAATGAAAATAAGCCTCAAGAAAATTTGATGTCAGAAAGCTCTGCAGCCACTGCATTCCCCACCACATCACAGATGAGCAGGAAAAAAAATGTGCGGATTAGTGCCAAATAATGTTGGAAAATTTTGATGAATATCAAAATACACATTCAGCATAATGGGTGATGAAAACTGTATATACCAGTTTGATTCGGAAACTAAGTGACAATCATCAGTCTGGATCTTCCCAGGAGACAATCTCCCAAGAAATGTTGGCTTGAATATGATCTGTCCTTTCTTTTCGGCTAGCGGCCACATGGGACAGTTCCATTTTAGGGTCAAAGTAACTGCCATTGCCAGATAATACACTAAAAAATGCACAATCCAAGTCTTCAATATATTGTGAACAAAGTGTCCTAAGACTGATCTGCACAGAATCCTGTTGCACTATAACACCTCTGCCCCCATTGCACCGGAAACAACCATTTTTCCATATGAATCAGTGATGTTTCCCCCATCCTTCCCAAAGTCCAGACGTGACCACAATGTAAGCTATTCCTATTCCCTAACATAAAAGAAAAAAAATTGTGATCAACGATTTAAATCACCTGAATGCATACAAAGAATGTATTTGCACTCTATTCAAAGAAGCATAGTGTTTAGCATTTATAAAATGTTCTGAATGGATGAGAGATTGTATAGAATGCAATAATCATATCACATTTTTTAAATTTTATTCCTTTCATTTACAAAGCTTTCAGAGTGATCCTCATACTAGACAGCAGTATTAAAGGACAAGCACCCTGAATCTTAAATACCTATTGGATGCAGAAGTTAGGGACATATTGAGTGAGATACTTAGAGAGTAAATGGACTCCTGAAGGAGACACTGTCATTCTTAAAGACTTGCTCTCTGCTAAAAGGAGCCCTCATACATTATGAGGATTAGAAAACTTGCAGTTGGCTGATGAAAGATCTGAATGAGTTAAAATTCAAAGAGTATTTGATACTAAAGAGTATTGGAAGTTGAAGACTTGCCAAACCTGTAAGAGTAGCCTTTAGTAGCTTTGAATGTATTTGAAGAAACTTTTATGAAGGATGATTATACTAAATTCAGGGATAAATACCAAGCACTGAAAAATATTGGACAGGCAGACAGACTACAGGTGGTACAGCAACTCATTTTTCTGGTTGACTAGGTATCATGCCAAAGCCATTAAGGAGGTGAGTATGACAACCTATACTGGATCAGACATGGATCAATTTAAAATCCTTGCTGATCCTACAAGCATGATGTTGCTTACGCTCAGAGAAATTGCATCCTGAGGGTATCACAGGATGCCATGGAAATCCAGTAATTATGGTAATCCAGCTACTGTCTTATACAATTGTGCAGAAAAGATCAGTAGTTCAAATAACTCTCACACTGGAAGGCACCAACAGCTGCTTTAAGCTGAAAGTATTGACTAGCCCTTTACAAAGAACCTTGAATTTACACGGGTAGAATAATAGAATTTAATAATACTAGGGAAACATAATAAGCCCCAGTTATATAAACCCAGGACTTGCACTTATATAAGAAACTGCTTGAAGGCAAATTCACTTTTGAGATTTGCTTCAAGGACATGACAACTGTCAAACTATTCTTAATAACACATTATTGGAAAGGCAGTTCTATTTCCCATACAAATAGAAGAACCCACAATCTGAAATGGCAAGGGACCTTATAAATTACAGACAAAAGCCTAGGAAAGGGGTCATGCTCAGAAATGATGCCAGCATTCGCCATACCATAATAGGCGAATGACAAGACATGACATCAATAGACAAGGAAAGCTGATATTAGAATACTTAATGATTACTCTCGTCTGTCAGATCAGACTCACAGTATGTTTTAAAATAGGGTTAAAAATCTTTTGACTCAGTGACTCCCAAAAACTTCTGAATGGGCTTCAAGGAGTTCCAAAGAACATCATACATTCACCATTAGTCTTGGAGTTTGTTGCTGACCACTTACAACAATTCTCCTATCCTACTACTATAATTGTCCTACTAAGTTGACTAAAACTTCACAACATTCCTTAGTGGAACAAAGAATAAAGTGAATTAGTCTTAACACTAAAAGATTATTCAACCCAGAAAACTGACGGACAACCGGGCCAGATAAAAAAATGAAATCACTTAATAGAATCGTAAAATAAGAAGGGCCAAAAGAAATGCACAGAGAATACACTTAAAGTGCTAAATTCTTGAAAATTTTGACTAAGAATGTTCACAAGCTAACAGCAATATTAGTCCCAATTAGAGACTACAAACCATGTGGGGTAATAAAAATGTTCAGGGTACATTGCCTGGGTCTTTAGAAACTGAAGAACTGTTACCTGGCTAGAGCAGTAGTTTACCAGTGTGGAATAAGATGGGCTACTAATACACTTGAACCTTTTAAATCAACCAGGCCACACCAACTCATACCTGTTCTACAAAGCAAGGAACTGATATAATTGTGTTCCTGTTGTGTTATATACTAGGAACCAGTTTTACATTTGGGCATACACCAATGTCCTGGAGGCAAATCAGGCTGGCTTACATTACTAAGCTTGGCATCCACATAACACAGATGCCAAGGCTAATAGACCAATTAACCTCTCATCACTCTCATTAAAGACAATGGCAAGACTTCAGGTAATACGTATATTAGGGATTATGTATTAAATAATATCCTTTATGTGGATACAATTTTCCCATTAACCTCTTGCTCAATGGCTATTTAAACCCCACAATTATTCCCAGATACCCAATAAACAGATCTAGGTATTTAAATTTCTGCAATTTAAATTTTTGCACATTGCAGAACAAACCTTTATATTTTGCTTATTTTTTATCACATTCTAATGAAACAAAAACTGAATTAAAGGATATTAAATGCAAATGATCGAAGCATTACTGTATTTATTTGCAAAATGAAAAAGAAAACTTGCAATTTTGGAGTGAATTTTGTGTGTCCAATAGCGATTTGCGGGGTTAAAAGTGTTCTCTACTTTTTTTCTCTTGAACGCTATTACCATTCAACACTCATGTTTATAAGCACTGCAAGCTCTTAGCTGAGCCAGCACACAGCACGTAATAAATAATGAAATAATTGATGTAATGCAAAGCAGCCAAACATATCACTTCAGAGAGTAGGTTTTTATATACAACACGTGTGTGACTGTAGAGAAGTGGTTGAATCATATGTTGCATTTGCATGGCACATTTAGATTAGCGTATTATGTTTAAGTCAGCTATACAATTTTCAGCTGCTGAGAGGGACAAATAAGCAACTTGATACTGGAATCTCTTCTTGGCACCATATATTTGGGTTTGATTATTGGGAATATTTTTGTTTCAGCTGAATACTAATCAGGCAAGGTTCACTTGGCAAGGAATTACAAAGTTATGAACTTGTTATTGCCAGTTCGAATCATGATTTCAACCAGTGAGGCAATGTTATGTATTACGAAAAACCATTGTGGCACAAAAATACACGATTTTCTGATTAGAACCTTTAGTGTACAGCCTCCTACAGTCGGTCCTGGTGGTGTAGTGGTTACCACACTTACTTCCTACGCCCAAAACGCGGGTTCGAACCCGGCCAGAATCGATGGATTTTTTCGGGCGTAAAAATCCTAAGTATGGCTTCCTTCGGAAGGGAAGTAAAGCCGTGGGTCCCGTGTCGTACATTTACGGCACGAAAAAGAACCTCAAGCCTGAAAGAGAGGTCTCTGAGCAAAATTTGTCGGCTGTTTCACGCCCTGAGTTGAATGGGACGCTGATGACATGAGATGTTAAAGAGCGTCCATAAAAAAAAAAAAAAAAAAAGGCTCCTACACAGCTCAGAAATAATAGTCAAGCAATTGATGTTTTACCATGTTTTTACTGCAGATTTAATAGCTCTCATAGTTACTGAAACAAAGGTATATGAGCGTAAAGTGCACAAAGATCTGACCTCAAAAGGCAAATATGTTCAAACCATAGAAAATTTCCAAAGTACAGGCTCTGAAGAGATGGGAAGTGGAGGTGCATCAGCTTCCACCCTTGACTTACATTGCTTGGCATAACAGAAATGTAATTAAGACTTTATCTAATTACAGTTCGAAAATTTTGATGCAGGATACAGGAAAGCTAGATCCAAAACTAAAATAACAATTTTCAAGCCTGATATTATGCATATGGGTGGTGTTGATTTAGTAAATCAGGAATTACGAGCATATCCCTCTTTACAAAAACCTGTAAAATGGTACAAAATCTTATTTTTTCACATGTTGGATATCACCATATATAATTGCTTGGTAATTTGGAGAGCTCTAAACCACAAAAAACAATGACATATCTGGTTTTTGCATTTTAATTGCTCTCAGCCTAATTGCAAGCTACCAAATTCAGAGGTCTGTACACAAAGGGGTTACAAATTCTACAACCCCTGGCACCCTCAGATTGATAGAAAAACATTTCCCCAAAAGGATTCAGTCTACGGGAAAGAAGTTGCGTCCATTTCGGAAATGTATGATATCCACAAAAGGGGCACATGCAAGGAAACCAACATGATTTGTGGTGAATGCGGAGATGAGCCCTTATGTCACTACCCATGCTTCAAGGTGCATCATTCAAAACACAACTTTTAAACGTTAGGTTGAACAATTTTATAGAATTCATTTCAGTTTATTTCTTAAAGAAATATTAAAGAATTACAGGTTGAAAATCATACAATTTGCAGTGCTTGATGGATATGTATACATGCCCATATCGCTCTGGACATTTATACACATCCATATATGGGGATTTATTAGGAAAATCCGTTTAAAATGCACTGCTGTATGCAGAGACAAGTGCAAAAAAATCTCTGCATTGTTAAGGAAATGATGCAGAAGTTTCTCGTGATATAGAGGATGCTTTTGCTAGAACCTTATCCAAGGTTACACTCATAGCTGTAACCAATAAAGAGGTACCTTACAAAGTTTGCTGAATAAACTCCACGTACAAATTTAGACCATTTTTGTCTCCATATAAATGGTCTTTCTGTTGTGGATGGCTTGATTGGGGGTGTCAATAGACAGCTATCTCATAAAGAGTATGCTGATATAGTAATACTTATTACAGGGAAATTTCCAGCACAGTTTCTGCAGTACTACAGGTAGTTCTGGAAATAGTACAAAGTTGGTGTGAGAAATGTAAATTATATGTTAAAATAAAACTTTTACCCAAGATCTAGGGGATTGAAGGAATTACTCATGAGGGGTAAAGATACAATTTGCAAATGAGGTTAAAAATCTTAGCCCAACTATAGACAAGGGATTTGCCTGGGAAAAACAAGCCTGAGCATGTATCAACAAAGCTTATAAAGCCTTTTGGACCTGTATAAGCATGTTTAGTAAAACCTGGGTATGAGTCTAAGGTAATTTATTGGATTTATGCTGCCTTAGTTTGGAGGCCTAGAGTCAAATTATAGACCTGCAGAGTGCAACAATTTAAATTATAAAGAACTGACTACATTGGTATTACTGAGGTTTTATTAAGCATTTAACATCCAGCAAAATGACAAAGTCTTTCATTACAATGAATGGAATGGATGAAATGATGCAAATAAGTCCAGTCTTTAGCATCTAATGTTACCTGGTATTCACCATTTCAGGGTAAAGGAATTCTACGAAATAAACTTTATAGAACAATTAATATATTTTCATGATCATTCTATGTTTTCTTAATTTTCATAAATTTTAGCTATATTATCCTGTCTTCATTATCAAATAAAAATGTTTAACTGCTTATCTTTGAATGGCCAATATCTTGACAGTTTATGAACCATTCTACGAGCAATTATTTTAATTATCATTGCCTTCCCTTCCCAGGAAACATGTCCACCCCTGGGATTGAATCTATGCCTGCCAGTTGACAAGTAAACTTGCTACCATCTGAGCCACAGCTGTGGACAAAGAGACTTTCAGGGCTTCTCCTACAGCTACAATGGATATTCTTCTGGACCTGCCAGCACTTCATACTTGGATAGAAGCGGAGCCAAGGGCTGGATTAACAAAATGCACTAAGAATTTAAAGACTATATGCTACAGGCATGTGAATTTTACAAGGCACACATATCTAAACAATATTCTGAATATGGGATTTGATAAGATTATGCCAAGAAAATCAGTGATGAAAATAAATTCATTGTCATTTACCCTCAGTACAGTGAATGAAATGAAAAGATCAGAATTAAGATTATTCATGGGTTAATTTATTTCACAAATGGACCAAAAATTAATTAATCAAGGAACTGGGGCAAGTGCATTTTGCTATTGTAAACCTACAACCTTGGGAAACATGCTACTATATTTCAGGCAGAAACTTGCCATTTTGTTGATTTGTTTTATTTACAGACCCTCTTTAACAGCATTGCCATTTTGATGAATATATGAGAAATACAGGGAAAAAAAAAACATAAATGAGCATATTACTATTATTTCAAACAGTCAAGCAGCCTTAAAGGCTCTTGAGACTGACACAATTATATCAAATGAATATAACCGTACCCATACCCATGACCAAAGATGAAGACAAAGGTCTTCAAAACTGGTTCCATATATTACATAAGTAAGAGAAGCAATATGAGTGTTTAGTATGACATATATCACATGATTTTATTCATATGACTTGACTTCACTGTGTTAGTTCCAGATATTTTTTAAAAAACAATTTCTTTTTTTAAAAAACGTTTTAATTCAGGTTAGGTTTTTCCAACCGTTAGGAACACGACTCAAAGAGAGAAAAATATTGTGTCGAATAACTTGGAAATATGGAAGATTCATACAATAGTTACGTGAACTTTAACAACAAGTTTTACAATTTGAAAAAAGAAATAAACTATGTAAAACTCAAAGAAAAAAGTAGACTCATATTAGCAGACATTCGCTTTCTAAACGTATGTCTTAAACACAACGCATGTCCTACCTTTGCACAGAAAACTGTGAAATTCAACCATAATAGTTGAGAAGAGCTAGCAGCAGAAAAACAGGTAATTCAAATGGAAAAAACCAAACATTATGCTAAACTAGCAAATATAGACTTAAAACTATAGGATTTATACCTGCTCATTTCATAAAGGTTAGGAAGTATTTTTGGGACAATTTGATAAGAAATACATTGGAGTACATACAACTTCTCGTCAAGAAAAACGTTAGCATTCATAAAAGAAAATTTAGCAATTGGAATCAAAATCCGGAAAAAATTGAATATTCAAGAATTTCAAAACCAACACAGAACCATGTAGTTAACTTATCTAAAAAAAGGTTTAATAAAGAGGAGTTAACCTTTCCCAATAAAGGTTTAAAAATGTGTGTTAAATATTCCAGTAACATAGAGGATTACATAGTTATTTGGAAGTTGCTATGGGAAACTTAAATAATAAAGAAAAAGAATCAGAATAAAATCAGAAACAGCTTTCAAAGAAATCAATAGAAAGG
This sequence comes from Metallyticus violacea, assembly GCA_030762175.1. Lineage (NCBI taxonomy): Eukaryota > Metazoa > Arthropoda > Insecta > Mantodea > Metallyticidae > Metallyticus > Metallyticus violacea. The sequence continues at coordinate 107,927,800 of CM060846.1, read as the reverse complement.
TATCACCAATAACTAATATATACAGAAACACTATAAAATCACTAAATAAAAAGAGGTAGTGTATAGAAAGGCAGATAAAATAAAATAGTAAATCTGGATGAGGACGAATATGTTTCTAGAGTGCAAGAATTGCTTAAAACACAAGAATTTGTTCAAATCAAATCAGATCCTTTGAAAGAATGTAGTAAAGCATTAAATGATGCCATACAAACATGCACAGTTATTCCAAACACAACTAAATACAAATTAATCCAATAATAGCAATGATATATGGTTTACCCAAAATTCACAAACCTGGAAAAAGTATGCGGCTTATTATCAATAATATCAATACTCCTTCATATCTTTTAGCAAAATGGTAGACTGATAAACTTAATATGTTTCCAAGTTTTCCCAGTAAAAGCATAAAGAACTCATTTAGACTAATAGAGAAGATTAAGAACATAAGTTATTACCATCCGACACATTAATTTCTTTTGATGTAGCAGCATTATTTCCAAGTATACCAAAAGAAAAACTTTTACTTTACATAGATGAATGGTTAAATGATATTAGAATCAATGAGATACATAAAAAAGAATATATTAACCTCACAAAAATTTGCATAAATCAATCATTTTTTACATTTAGAGAAAAACGTTATAACCAAAAACCAGGACTTACCATGGGTAACCCTTTATCATATAAACAATGTATACAGTTTTTTTCACACTAACTCCATTCACTTACATAAATTTGGAACATATGTTCCAAATTTATGTAAGTGAATGGAGTTAGTGTGAAAAAAACTGTATACATTGTTTATATATATATACCACTCCATTGTCAACAGCTTCGTAAGTACACTTATTTGAACCCTTTATCAGTTTTTTGGCAAACCTCTTCATGAGCAAATTTGAGATGCACATTACTTCTGCCTTTCCACACTTTTTTAAGATTTGGTATAGATATGTGGATGATATTTTTTCTATAGTAAACAAACATCTGATTGATGATGCATTAAAGCTGCTGAATATACAAGACAGGAACATTTCGTTTACATATGAAACAGAAAATGATAACATGTTACCATTTTTAGATATTAAAATTATGAAGAACCATGAGAATCTGAGCTTTGGGATATATAGGAAAGATACCCATACAGATAATCATATCAAGGCAGATGGTTTTAACCCTTTAACACACAAACATGCAGTTTTCAACAACTTAACATATCATTTGGTTAATTTACCAATAAGTAAAGAAGAGTTTAGAAAAGAATACAAGAAAATAGAAGAAATGGGAATTTCAAATGGCTTTAATAAAGATCTGGTACATAAAAAGGTGGAAAGATTTAAAAGGAAAAAACTTATCACAGAGATATCACATTATCAGCAGACATAGAAAAACCAATTTTTAAAAAATTCACATATCACCCAAAAGCAATGAAAAAATTTCAAAATAGCCATAAAAGGTTTCAATATAAAATTAGCACCCATCAACAGATTTAATTTAGGAAACATCTTGAAAGATAAAACAGCTGTAAACACCCCAGAAGAGAAAAATGAAGGGATTTACAAAATAATACGTGCAGATTGTGAAAAGATCTATATTGGAAAAACAAAGAGAAATATAGGCATATGTTTAAAAGAGCATTTCAGGAACATAATATATAAACAGACAGATGGATCAGCTGTGGCATATCATTTCTCGACTGAAAGCCATGAGATTGTGAACAAGGTGGATTTATTAAAAAGAGACTCAGGGACATATAGAACTGGATACTTGGGAAAAAATTTACATTCATAAACACAGAGATCAATTGATGAACTTTGATTTTCCAAACGTAGAAAACACCAATTTTAAGTATATAAAAATACCATCAGGATGGCGCTTCATCTCTACAGAGCCATTGGATTATCCAACCAGTCGTACCCATGGCCGAAGATGAAGACAAAGGTCTTTGAAACCGGTTCCAAATATTACACAAGTGAAGCAATACAAGTGTTTAGTACGACATATATCACATGATTTTATTCATATGACTTGGTTTCACTGTGTTAGTTCCAGATTTTTTTAAAATACAAGTTTCTATTTTTAAAAAATGTTTTAATTAATAAACAGTTATATCAAGACTAGTCTGGAAATGTTGTAAAATCCTGGTGACACTGGATGGCATGGACACCAGGTCACAGGCAATGCTATAAGTCCTTTTTATCTTCCTGAACCTAGGCTTGTATTGTCCTCTGGGTATGTATTCCTTGTGTTACTACAAGTCCATTCCTGGATTCTCCTTGGATTATGTCTGAGGAGTATCAAAGAATACTGTATTCCGACAATCATTAAGGCTGCCGTTAAAAGGCAAGGCTTGGGAAATGCTTCAAATGGATAAGTCAAGCTCAGAGAGTGAGCCCACTAGCATGTTACCATTAATTGCATGAACATCTCTACAAGATTGGCAGGGAAATTGATCCAATTTGCTGCAGAGGAAACAGCACATCTGCTGTGTCTTTGTGAACACCTTGCAGCACAAAGAGCTAAATAATTTAATCATTGATTCATGAAATTTTGGTCTCTATTCAAAATCTGAATATTAGTGCTGGAATTCTCAGAGAATGAGGAATGGAAAGTACAATACATCAGTTATGGTGTGCATAGCAATAGCCCTCGCCATTGACAAGCCCCTTTGATTACTAACACTGAAAGATTTATTGTATAGGATAAATCTCAACACTTCAAACTAAAAATAGCATCTGTGAAGATATTATTCAATTTCTTAAAAAGAATCATGAAGATCTATGAATAATTTCATAATCATAAATTAGAAAAGTGGGAAATGGCTGGCAATTTCATCTCATTGTACGACATGGATGAGTGCACAATTCTTTTGGTGCAAATAAGTATTTTATCAGGCATTTCACTCCAGTGTTACAAGTTACGAGTCTGTGAACCATCAACTCTTTTGTTGCTGGCTGACAATAAGCATAGGTTCCACGGCCCATGAAATTACCACCACCCACTAGCTAACCAGGATATCTCAATTAAGTGTACTTACGAAGCTGTTGACAATGGAGTGGTATATCTATAAACAATGTAATACAGTTTTTTTCACACTAACTCCATTCACTTACATAAAATTTGGAACATATGTTTCGGGAGCGATCCCTCCCATCTTCAGCCTGTTGACAAACAACTTTTTTAACCAGAGATAAAACTACTTAACTTCATAATGCAATAGAACTTTCCACTTGGGAAAACATTTTCATTGCAAAAAATAAGGATAATTTGATGAATTTCGATATCCCTCCATTGGATGAACTCAGCAAATTCCTAATAGAACCAACAGATGCCGCCACAAGAACATCAAGAGACCCAACCGCCACGTTTAATAACAGTTTGTCAACAGGCTGAAGATGGGAGGGATTGCTCCCGAAACATATGTTCCAAATTTTATGTAAGTGAATGGAGTTAGTGTGAAAAAAACTGTATACATTGTTTATATATATACCACTCCATTGTCAACAGCTTCGTAAGTACACTTATTTGAGAAAGAGCAATGTTAACACACAAGATTTGAACCCAGTGGTGTACGTGCTTTATGCACAAAATATAGTTGATATCTATTTATTTCTAAGGTAACTTTCAGGAATGTGAGTTGCTAACGCATCAATAAGTGTTAAACTAAACATCATCAAAATCCTTATAATGGGACAGGGCATGCTGAGCAACTAGCAAGAATGATTTGATTTTGACAGAATGCCTATGATTGTTCATACGAAACAAAATAATAGATGTTAAACCATTATAAAATGCTTGCACAGCTTACAAGATAACATATTACAACATTCTGGAAGTACAGTTAACAAATAAAGCAATTTTAAATTCTGTGGATAAAGTGGAGCTGTGGAAAAATAATATGTCATAATTTGCTCACAGGTTTAAGGCATTTACAATATGAGCCTATAAGTGAATGGGGTAATTTGGATGCGGATAGGTTGCAGCAAAGTATCCTTTTAAGGTTAGAGTGTGTCCTAAAAGTATGATAACGTATTGTTTATAAAACAACATTAATTAATATTACTTAAACGAACATTCTTCTCCAGCTGCTTACCCTCCTTCGGAATTAGAACTTACACCCCCTAAGGCTTACAAGCCAATGCCTGGGTGAGTTACCTGTCGGAGAGCAAATATATTTGAACATATATAAAGTGCACAGACATCTTGAATGGGTGGTCTGCCAATGTCAGAGCCACCTTGAAGACATCACAAACACAGAATAATGCACACACACACACACACAAAGAGCTTTAAAGATGGTTAATTAGTGAGCTGGAAAGTTAATCCATAGAATACTAACCTGGATTTTTCTCTGTTCCAAAATGAATTGGAGAAGGAAATCCTCATCAGGTTAGTTGGCCACAGGATTTGAACCTGGCACCTCCTGAATACAAATCCAAGCATTACCACCTGAGCCAATCTATTGGTATTTACTCTAGTTTTAATGGAAGAAAAAACAAATAATTTAGTTTAATGGTAGGATATCAAGTCTATTTTACAATAATATAAGTCTGTAATCCTCCTTTTGATTTATGTTTAGTTTTGTGTGTTACTTAGTGAGAGCCACAAATATATACCACACATTTATTTTATTTACTTGCAAAGCCAATGAGAGGTCCAAATTAGGTGTGCCATAATCTACGATCTGCTGATTTGCATTCCATGACTTTAATTTTGAGCTATATTTCTTCTGACGGCTTCAATGCAGTCCATATAAAAAGTGTATTTTTTTACTTTTATACCAGAAAACAAGCAGAGATTTCAAATCATCCTACAATGGGATTACTACCCATAATTTGCATTTGCGCGCGCGCGCACACACACACACATATATATATATACTGAGCACTTCCAAATATCACAAATCTTAATTTGGTTACCTAATTTTGAGGTTTTGTTTATACAGCGTTCTTAAATATAACTCATAACAGATGGCAAATATGACTGGTATCTCAATTATGTAGCGACCAATTCACTTTCAATTCCCATGCTATGGGCCTGTTAAGTTAATTTGGCCCATGAGAACGTAACCTCCAAATAAACAAACAAAGACTAAAATGCAAAAAAATAGTAGAGAGTATTTACCTTTCCTAGGCAGCAACATGCAGTCAGATTCTCGAGGCGGCCGGGGTGGATCAGCTGTAAGCAAACCGCTAAGCCGATTAGTAAAGGTTAACGTGCTAACAAATGTGATGGATTAAATGTTACCTCTAAAAACATTACTTCTATGATAAAACTACAACCGTATAAAACCACTTACGCTCTGGTTCTTCACGACCAAAAAATTCAGCCCAAGCAGACCAAGGCTGCCCAAACAGCTGTTCCACATTTCTTTTAGTCCACCTCTCCCCGCTGTCTGTCACCCTTTCAGGGAGCTCCAGAAGGTCTGTTGCTGCTGTTCCGTCCATTCTGACGTCAGCGTCAGTTTCAGCTGATTGGTTTTCGCCTATATAACACAGATTACAACATTAGATTTTGTAGTATAAAATGCTGAGAACCTCTGTTTAGTAAAGCTGACTCTAAATGTAAAACCTTTCAATAAATAGATGTAATATGAACAAGTCTCTGGTTTGCCGTTTTACTATGCCCATGGTACCAATAGCGCATTACAACTGATCACCTCCAGGTTCTCCTAGACCAGCAGAACTAACGCTCTCATTCGGCTTATGTGGTAACAAGTTCTGTAAACCTTCGGATTGCCAATTATGCCTTAGGCCAGGTTGCTTTTAAAAATTTACAATTTGTTAGTTGAATTCTTTCCGACAATAGATATTACTATATAACCGTTACTATGGAGTAGATTAATGGTGCAAATACACTTTCTGATTCCAGGGTATTCATTCTGAAATTACTAGACCACATTCTACAATTTTTGATTTTTGAAATGTTAATAGCTCTACAATATAGAACACACTAACTTGTACAGATAGAATTCTCACAAGTAAAAGAATTTCATCTTCAATCATTGTTAATTTGAAGATCGTTAAAAAAAAAACATTATATAATGAGTATGCGCAACATTCACAATTTAATTACTGCTGCAGAAACTATGAAATAAAACTGCATAATGCGTATTATGAAAACTCAACAGCTCTATATTTCCTTAACAAATTGTATTTTAATATACGTTCTAAATGCACAATGAATCTCACTACTCCATCAGAAATCATAAAAATAATTAGGTCATTCAATGTAAAAAAAAATGCATGGGGAGGGAAGAAAAAAGTGCCAAACTCACAAAATGTACAGCTAATGAATAAAGTACATTGTTCAGTTGGTTATATAGCAGTTCCATATTATAAGGAACATTTATGCTAACTTGCACTTGTAAACCTCTGCATAAAAAGGGGACAATCGTTTACCATCAAACTATAGATTTATTTAACTTTTATCCACATTCCCTAAAGTTCTTGAAAGAGTAATATAATGTATTCTTAATTACTTGCAATTAAATAATATTTTAACACCAGCTTAGAATCACTTTAGAAGAGTATATCAATAAACAATATCTCATACACACTCACCAATAAAATAATAACAGCTCTGAATAAAAATTATTTTGCTGTAGAAATTTTTTATGGTTTAACCAGAGCCTTTGTTAGATTAATCATAAATTTGTTAAGCAATTATCCTTCTATGACATAGAAAATTTCTCAAATTTTTCGTTTGAGCCATATTTAATTAAAAGAATTTAAAAGACTTATAAAGCAATATATAACTATACAAAGCGTGTTGGGAGCGCTACTAGCACAAAACAACCTTGCGATAGTCACATGCTAAGCACGCGCGAACAATAATCACGTGTCGATAAGAATTATTATTACGAAAAGTATTTGCACCTTAGGATAAATATTTTGTCTTATATTTATATATTTTTTTAAGTCGATTACGTTCCCAAACACCTAAAAATATATGACATTTCAAATTATCCCCCGGGTCAGCTTTAACTAAAACGTACCATTACTCTGCGATGCCTCCATTGTTTGCTGTATCAGTTTCCGAATCAGCTGACGTTTCTTCTCCTGATTGGTCACTGCTCTCCAGTCCTGGATTAATTACTATACGTTCAATTTCTTCTTCCACGTGTTTTGAATAAACTTCACCTTTTGAACTGAAATTTTCTACTCATCGTAATCATTGATATAATAACAGTGTTTGCCAATATATTTAACATTGCCAGGGAGACATGGTCGCCACATTTTCATTGGCAGCACGCTGATGACCTGAGATGTTAAAGAGCGTCCATAAATAAATCATTGACAGCATTTTTGTTTTAATATATTCCATATTAGTTCTTTGGGATTTAAGTCACAATGATAGGAGAAGCCAGCACCTTCAAATAATTTGTCAATAGAATGGGTTTGATTCAGCCTATATGGTCTTGCATTAATTAGAAATTCCGCCTTTGTCATGGTTAATCAAATTATCGTCCCATGGTAGTGCTTGTATGTCAAACTTCATATCGTTGGAATGGGCATTTCGTTATCTTGCTTGTTCTGATACGGAACTTTAACAAATAAGAACAAAATGCAGTCCATAGGCAATTTTACAGAAGTCTGATAGTCAAAGCAAAAGATTTAAATTCACGTGACTTTACAAAGTTTCTAGCTACAGCATTGTGAAGAACAATATAACTCCTTTGTAGCAATTTAGGTATCGATCGATGTTTCGCCCATTTTAGAATAATTTTTACATTTCAATTTTTTTTTCTCTTTGTAATTGACATCTTAGATTCACTACATTTTTCACTGTGGTTTATGCGTGAGAGAGCTTTCCGCTCGATGGGTGCCGCTTTTGTTAACAATGAACAAAAATAAACTTTCAAATGAACATTTTGAAGTGTTTAGACTTGTTTGAACGCAATTATAGTGATATTCTCGGACATTTCATAACAACAGATGATACATGGATTCATACCACATGCCAGAGACGAAGAAACGGTCGAAATAATGGGTGGTAACAGATGAAAGTGCACCAATGAAAGCAAACACGATTCCGTCTCCAGGAAAAGTTACAGCTACCCTTTTCAGGGATTCTCGTGCATAGCGCTCGTAGGCTACCTCCAGAAGGGCACAATCATCGCCATGGAGAATTGCGCTTTACTACTGGACCAACTGAAGAATGCAGTTTAGGCTAAACGTCCACATCTTGCGGAAAAGAAAGCTCGTTTACTGCAAAACTGCATGACTTTTGCTACCAATTGCTTTTAGATCTGCTATATTCGTCGGATTTGGCTCCCAGAGATTATTTTTTATTTCCAAACCTGAAGAAATCTGGGTCGACGAATTTTCACATCAAATGATGAAGTTGAAGTTGAGACAGACGCTTGTTTTTCACAGTAGGACAAATCTTATTTTACCGAGGGTATTCAAAAGTTAGAAAGTCATTGGACTAAGTGCATTGATTTACATGATGACTGTGTTGAAAAAATATAAAAAAAACATTTTTTTCTTTTAAATCTTATGTTCCCTTGGTCAAGCCTAGAACTTTTAGAACGCCTCTCGTATGTACGTTTTTCTCTTCGCGTGTCTTTAGCAAATGTATATCAATTTTTGTTAGAGTCAGATTTTCGGGTTTCTCAAGGAAATTGCTAATGAAAATACAAAATATAAATTTGCAGATCTTATGAAGGAGTATAATACTAAGTTTGTAACAACTAATTTGTTATAAACGAGTCCTTTTACCCGAAACCTGAGTATGTGAACATTAAATTTTCTTTAATTTCTTAACTAATGATGATAATTGTTTTATGGCTGCTGTGTGTTTCGAAAATTGTCACTTCTTCCATGTTATGCACGGCAAATTGGGCACCATTACATTTTGAATACCTGAAATGTTGCTGTCAGTTTTTAAAATACTAATTATGACGTATTGAATTTTATCTATTTTTGTTCCTAAGAATGTAGAAATAAGCTATTTGTTAAAGCATAATTTACAAAGGTCAAATATGCACCACAATTATGGTAGAGGCAATAACCTTTATTTCTCTCATTTGCCTTATATGCAGGCCCTGGTCATGCTCATTGCGGCTAGTAGTCAGTGACTGGAGTTTCGGTACGAATTTTGAAGTGGAAATTATGGGCTTTAAAGCATTTTAAGGTTATGTTTTGTTTTGTTTGGTTTAATAAGGGACTGTTTTGTATATTACTAACAATATGTCCTGCATTCCCGCCATCGCGTCTTAGGTATTTAAATATTTCAAATAACCCTTAATAATCTAGAATAGACCTTATATTAAGTTTTACTGTACATTTTCTATAATTCTTAACTATTGCACTGGGTCTGTAATGAGGACAATTTTTAATATATTGTATAGTACACAAACGATACTTCATATTATTTATTTATCATTATTAGGAAGTGTTTGCACTGAACCAAAACTGAAGTTTTTTCTCCAGACTTTACGTATTTCTTTTCAGTCCATGTACATTCACAGGTGTACACCAAGATCCCTATTTCGTTGTACCTCCATTTACTTTGTTCTCCATCTACCTTCTTTATATCTATATATATTTTTTTTTAATATTCTGATAAAATGTTATGTACTTGACATATGAATTATAGCTTAATATTACTTTCTTTATCTAATTTCCAATTTGTTCTTTCTTTCTCTCATTCGTTCTTTCCTATATTGCCAATTTTTTGAATTATATATTTCCTTTGATTGTGTACAGAACCAAAGGTCATTTTCAACAGTTGTCATCCTGTTTCAGAATTTTTCATAGTTAAGACTTTGCTCTATATAATAGTGAGTTTTGAACAGTACCTAAATAAATATGTCATTTCTTCCCTTCTTACCTCCTTCCAATTTCTTTCTTTCGTTTTTGTATTACATATATATTTTATCATATGGTGTGAAGTTAATGCTTCAATTGCTTATCTTTCCCTCCGTTCTTTGGTTTTGCACTGCTTGTCTTGCTATATTCTAAAATTATCATAAATGTTTACAGTGAATTAAAACTTTTCATAGCCTAACAATTATAATTTCTACCAATGTGTTTACATTGAAAAATTCTCTTTCAACATTTTACATTTATTTTTTTAGTTGAATTCACAAGACAGATATTTCGATTCTGAGTAAGAAGCACAATAGTGGAGTCATTGTAAGGACATTTAATATTGAAATTCGCAACTTTAGTCCTTTCTATTCCTTCCTAGCCTTTCTTTCTCGTTAGACCATTATAAGCAAAATTGTTTGCAGATTTTGATTCTCCTTCAAAGTCAGAAAAGTTTTCAGACAAAGTAGAACGCATTTGAAATAAATTGGTTTGTTCAGTGTTTTTCTCGGTGAATTCAATATTCTTACATCTCCTCCTTTGCATGTTGTCATTTTGGGTATTTAAGAAAAAAAATTGTATACAATACGTTTCTCCAAATACAACAATAACAGGAATAGATTACACAGAACAAACTTAAACGGGGTTGAAGAATGATGAAAGAATTTAACATAGAAGAAGAGTTAAAAACTGGAAGAAGTAATTTATGTGATGCTGGTGAAGAATGAAGAAAAAGATTCCACAGGAAAAGATTTAAAGAATTGGAAGATGAAAATTATGCGTAGGAGGCAAAGAAGGAAGAAAAAAGAACGTACCGAAGAAGATTTAAACCACTGGAAAATGCAAGGTATGTGACGACTAACTAAGTGTGAATAAGGTATGAAAGCAAGATAGTTGTTATATTAATGTTTTCAAGTAGGAGTAAAATGTAAAATATTGTTAGAGGATGAATAAGATCTAAATGTAAATAGATGTAACGGAAAAGGTAAATATATTGTTAAAAACATATATAAGATTACGTAACGTGTAAGAATTGATGTAAATATACCCAGTGTGTGAATGTGGTTAAATGGACAACAGCTGTTTTGAGTCAGGGAAGTGATTAGCAAAGGTCAGTGACAGCGGGCAAAACTGCAGGTTCAAAGTGCTATTTGTAGTGGCCCAGTGCGTAAGAAGAAAAGCAGTGTAATTATGAGGATGTCATTAAAGAGAAGGATATCACCCCAAACCACGGTGTGGCAAACAATTGTGTGGTTATCTATAAGATGATAAAATGAATACCGTATAACCAAGCTACGACACATTGGCACCAACATATGTTAGCCGATAAGGAGTGTCAAATACCTAGAAAAGAGCTTGTTGGTGGTGGGGATGTGACTAGGTTGTATATAATAATTATGAATGTCCTACATTGCTTTTCATAAAAAAATAAGAGAAAGAAAAAGAAAGCGAAAAAAAGTATGAAAATAGTAATACCTACTGCAGTATAAATGTAGCTCTGAATTTCGTATTATTAAAAAAAAAAACGTAGTAAGGCCAATTCATATTTGTATATAGAATATAAACTGTTCAGGTAATATAAGTATGTCAGTAAAGTTCACTTGGAGTATTACATCTGGTGATGATCTTTCCACTGTAGGGAAAAATATCCGTAGATGGGGGTTGTGACATATCCTCATACCCACGCATGCCCAAGAGTAAATGCCTTTAGATAATGTAAATAGTAATAATTATAACACACATATATTGCTTATAGTATCAAAATGGGACATTTCATGTTACGAAAATGTATTCACCCGGCGACCTGGACGTTTGGCTCCATAACGATAGGAAAAAAGTTGCCTTTGTCATCTTTTGAGTTTCTTCTGCTGACAATGGCTAGAGCGATGGGTCTCTCTACTATAACAAAGCTAAGTGCAGGCAGGTGGCCAAACAATAGATCCTTTTGTATCTTAGTAGTTGCTGAAGATGCCTCAAAATTCGTTGAAGGTAGGAGGGGAAACAGGTGCTAGCGATAACGTCGCCACGTCGCATGCTGAGAAATTCTCTCAAAAAAAAAAAGTGATAGAAAAGCAATGAATTTAAAATAACCGCGTTTAGCAACTCAAGAGCTCACCAATTATAATTAAATATTTCAAACGCTCAGGAAAACCGTTGGCGCTGTGCTGTAGGCCCTACATGACGCTTTGAAACCACGTGGCGACAATTGCATTTCATATTTAAGGAGAAACAAATCTAAGAAAGCACTTTTTTTGTTTTCATTTTTCTATCAGACAGTTTTTGCCATATGGCAGCGGCAGTTCAGATCAGGGAGTTAAGGCAGTACGACGCTTCTCAGTATTACATTTGGTTCATTCGCATATGCGTTTTTCCAGTCTTATGTTTAGCTCATTCACATATATGTTCTTCAGTAATACACAATCGTTTCGTTCGTTTTCTGATGAGCAACATTGCTTTACCAGCGGCAGTAGACGAGAGGCACACAGATGCAGCATATTCACCACATGTCATCAAAGTTGTAGAGATAAACGAACCAGATGGCCGATAACTAATGGAGTGTGATTAAATATTTCAATGCCTTTAAAAGAAACACGGTCGTGTGATTTTGGCCCTCTCCATCTTCCTCCTCCCGGGACCAATAAAAACACGAAAGGCTACTTTGGGCCTCTAAACGACCCGGGATATGAAGTGGGACCCTCGGTCCAACGACAACACCAACATATAAAAAAACCCGCTTCAAATCGGGCATCCAACGTGTGGCGACATCGTCGACACACACCTGCTTCAATATAACAAATTATCTTTGAAGAAGTCACTCAAATTTCACTAGTTTTATTCCACTTACTTGAACATGTTTCAAAGGTAAATTTCCTTTAGCGTTAGCACGGTTCCACTGTCAGCTTTCCAGCGTAGTATTAAGATGTCGCTCTTTGGATTTTATAAAGTTTTTGATGAGGTTGTGCTGTTGTTTGGAAGATCAAAATTAATTAAATTTTCTTTGGTTTCGTTCAAGAATATATAGTGAAATTTGAGTGACTTCTTCAAAAATAATTTGTTATATGAAACCATATTTCACTGTGAAAATCCCAAACTATCCAAATTTATATCAAAACGTCGGTGTAATTGGGAAAAATAAAGATTCCAGTCAGAACCACGTTATAAAAGAATAACGTGGAGAACAAACTCGCCTTACGATAATTGTCATTACTAATAGCATTCTTGGAAATTTTAAATCACAAATTAAACAGTTCATAAAATATAGAATAAAGAAAAAGTTAAGGACTGCAGACATACATTTCATAAATATATGCCTAAGGGAAAACCTAACACCTACTTTTGTAAGGAGGATAGTAAAACAAAACGGAAACAGCAAAGCACAAATAGCCGCGGAAAAGAAATAGAAAAAGCAAAACACTACAAAACCATAAGTGATTTGGATTTAAGAACCTATGAATTGCATTTAAAACTAGCATCACAATTAGGAAATATCTTGTGGAGAAACTTTGAGGGTAACTTTTTTGAGGTTAGAAACGCCCAAGCAAAACAAAAATGGGAGACGATAAATAAGGAACTAGATAGGCTTAGAAAAAAAGCAATGAAAGATTAAAACTAGAGATGAAAGCCAGAATAACCGATAGACGACGTCATAAACCGGTCAAACCAACATTTTTCAACAAAGGAATTACAATTTTTAAATACAGGTCTAAACTCTTGCATAGATTACTCAAGGAATTTAACGGAATATGTGGTAGATATCGAAATAGCGATTTTCAGTAAATCTGAAGAAGAGAAAAATTTCATCAGAGCACAATGTCATAAAGTTCTAGAAAAAAAAAAATTAAAACAAAAGGATCAAAAAAGACCATTCCATAGGGTATCAAATCCCTAAAAGAAAAAGGTGTAATTTACAGTAGGACTGATAAAGGCAACAAAATCGTCATAATGAATGAGATAGATTATGAAAACAGCATGTATAATTTACTAGACAGCCAAAATTATGAAAATATAACAACTGATCCTACCCAAAAATATGTCAGTTCAGTAAGCAAATGACTAAAAAACAACCATACTAAACGAGTACCAAAAAACGAGATTTTATAAGACAACCCTACCACACCCAGAATCTATGGACTACCGAAAATACATAAACCTGGCAATAAAATGAGACCTATAGTAAATACAATAAATTCATCCACATATAATTTAGCCAATTACTTATTAAACCAATTCAACAGGTTACCAAAATATAAAAGCCAAAGCATAAAAAATCAACAGAATTAATAGAGAAAATTAAACTTATGAAACTGGAAAACAGAGACCTGCTAGTGTCTTATGATGTTTCTATGTTCCCTAACATCTCTAAAGAGAAACTAATAAATGTTTTATAAAAAATGGCTAACCTGAATCAAGTTACCTGGAGAAATCATAGAACAATATCTGAACTTCACCTAAATTTGCATCAACCAATCCTACTTCACGTTCAGAGGCAAGATATATACACAAAAGAAGGGTTTAGCAATGGGTAATCTGCTCTCACCATTTTTAGCAGACATATACATGAGTTTCCTGGAAACAAAATTAGTAGAGGCTTTCCCACACATATATAAATGTTGGTATTGTTATGTTGATGATGTCTTTGCAATAGTAGATGAAAAGATGATGCAATAGAACCACTAAACCTACAAGACAGTAACATAAAATTCACAATGGAAATGGAGAACAACAAGGTTCTTCCTTTCCTGGATATAAAAATTATAACATACTGGAATTTGGCATATTCAGGAAAGATACCCACACGGATAATTATATAAAAAGCAAAAGCTACAATCCAAAACATAAACTAGGTATAATCAATAGCCTCACATTCATATTAACAAACCTACCAGTAAATGAGACAGAATACAAATTGGAATACCAAAAAATCATGGATATAGCACAGAAAAATTGGCTACACACCAGGTCTGGTCAAGATAAAGATAGAAAAATTGAAAAAACCAAAAAAATAAAAGAAATCACTACACTGAAAGGTTACAAAGGAGAGCACATATATAAAAGTTTATATTCCATTCGTGGGCACACCAAAAATTTCAAAAGATTGTTAAAGAGGCTACATTATTTTGGCTCCAGTGAATAAATGCAATTTGAAAAATTTCCTAAAAACCAACACAAAGGACAAAATCCCACCAGCAAAACAATCAGGCATTTATGAAATCAGTTACAAAGACTGCAATAATAAATATATAGGTAAAACAAAAAGGAACATTTCCATACAGTTTAAGGAACACATGAGAAGTGTAAAATATAAACATACGGAAAAATCAGCAGTAGCGTACCATTTCTGGCAAGAAAACCATGAGTTCCAAAATGAACCAAAACTTTTAAAAGCTCTTCAAAAACCGATAGAATTAATCGGTGTGGGAAAATATATTTTTGAACAAAACCAAAGAAAATTTAGTTAATTTTGATCTTCCAAACAGCAACCTCATCAAAAACTTTATAAAATCCAAAGAGCGATGTCTTAATACCACGCTGGAAAGTTGACAGTGGAACCGTGCTGACGATGAAGGAAATTTGCCTTTGGAACATGTCCAAGTAAGTGGAATAAAACTAGTGAAATTTGAGTGAGTTCTTCAAAAATAATTTGTTATATGAAACTATATTTCACTGTGAAAATCCCAAATTATTCAAACCTGCTTCAATCTTTAAACTACATTTTATATAAATATATAATGATCCATTTCTTCAGTAAAATTAGCATCTTATAAGTTGCTATTTATATATATAAAATAAATCAAATAACTATTAAAAGTACACTAATAAAAAATATACATAAATATTATGACAGTAAAGCAAAACATTAATGTATCTAATGACAGTTCTAAAGTTCAATTCAGAAACACAAGCATGTTCTAACAAGTTATAACTTATATTGATTTATTGATATGCTAAGAAACTTTACAAAATAGCAACCATCTAATTCTGACCCAAGCAATATAGCTTATATATAAGTTTATATTTAACAAATGTAGCATGTAAATGTTCCATAAAAGAAGATATATTTATATAATAAAATTTATGATTATCATGTTAGTGATCCTGCATGTTTTTAGTTCAGTTAACATCTCTCATGAATTAAAATATTCTCAAGTATGATTCTATAGTTATTTTTGTGAAAGGAAAATGTAAACGTTTCAGAGTATTTGTAGTTATCATGGCTAGAATACAAATTCATACTATTTTGAACTATTATTAGCAAATATTCCAGTAATACAATATACTTACTTACCTTCAGTATCAATATCAAGAACAAAATATTTTTCTTTCAATCACCACCTTCCATTCAGATTTGTGGCATGTTCCCCCAGACTGATGAGAGTATAGCCAACATTTAATTAGAATTCATGGAAGGCATGGCTTTATTATCCTAAGGATAGCTGCAGGGGTATTATAGATGATAATTTTCCAAATAAACTCAGGGAACTTTGTGTCCTATGTTTCCCAGGCATTTATCCCAAGATCTCAGGGAAAACCTTTGAAAAACCTCAGTTGGGAAACTGAACCAATCGTGAATCAAACCTGGGAAGCACAAATGCTACCAGTACAGGAAGAACATCAAATTCTTCCATTTCATTCTCCTTCTGAACCAGAATCATTAAATAAAATATAAACAATTTCTTTTTTCATGAGACCCTATTTCAAGTCATGTAAGTGACAGAATCTACTAAGAGAAGCATGGCTTTACAGAAAATGTTGTTTCTCTTTTATCATTGGTCAGTGCTACAATAGTGAATTTCTATGCTAATTAAAATGCACAGCTACTCAGATGAAGCACATGTACAGCCCACTATGTATAATCAGGAAAATTTTAATTGTCAGTGTAAGCCTAGGCCATCGTTCATCATTAGTGGTTATGATGGCACTGTAAGCATAGACCATAGTCAGACCTGAAAGTGTTAATAGGAAAGAAAAGAACTGCTGATAGAGAATTCTGTCTTCAAAGTATTTTTGACATAATAGTCACAAAGACAGTAATAACAATATGTTTGAATGTGATGGTTGAACTTGGAATATTGCGGGCAATTATCAAAAGCTGAGCATGTTACATGTAGATTTAAAACTAAATAAACATGGAAAATCACTGGTTTTGGAATTTGCAAAGCCTATATTTATACTATTTATCATTTAAAATGCTGAAAAAGTATAGTAGGTATTTTGGTGTGCAAAGGTATATAGCATAATCTTATGAACTATTTTCCACTTTGTACACATAAAGCATCTTCTTTTATTTATTTTTTATAAGAAATGTATCCTCTTTTTTCATTATAATAGACCTATGATAAACTCTGCTCAGATGGAATAAAAATTGTGGCATCAATATAACTGACACTAGACTACACACCTAAGATTTGCAGACATTGTTTTGGTTGCTAAATCTGCACAAGAGCTGGGATCAATGCTGAAGGAAATATGGAGTTTGTAAAGAAGCAGGTCTAATCATGAATACCAGGAAAACAAAACTGATGACATATGCTGCTTAAGAGCCAATTAAGTTTTATGGAGAAATAGCAGAATGTGTCAAAGAAAACATATATTTAGGTCAAATAATATTCTTTGAAAACAGATCAAAGAAAGAAACAAACATTGAATTAGCCTGGCCTGAAAAAACATTCTGGAGTCTAAAATTTATTCTGGAAGACAAATTCCAAAAATTGCACTTAAATAAGGAAGTTGTTGAATGCAACATACTCTCCATAAGGGGGGGCGCGGCTTGGGTCATTGCTCTTCAGATGCTCCTGGTGTGGGCTCGGCGGACCCTGAGTACCCATGGTACCTCTGACGTTACTAGGAGCCAGGCCGGACTTGAAACGAGCCCCTCCCATAAGGGAGTTGTCCGGATTGGGTTGGACTCGGCTTGGCAGTGGTCCTGCAACTCATGGGAAATTGAGTACTCACGACGGTAGCGTGTCCCAGGGGAGTGCCTATGGTGTGTACCCTGGCGGCAGGTTTGCCTGAATTGCTGTCGTTCGTGGGGAGGGTGGTAGCTACCTTAATGCTGGGGTGACTCACCTCTATAACACGAGTAGGTCTAGCTAGATGAGGCCGCTCCACCAGTAAATCTGGTAGCTAAGGCAACTTAGCGCGTCTGGGCGTTGCATAAGTCTGCAGCCGAACAGCGGGTCGGAATAGCTTCTAGGTGCTGTCCTAATGCAAAAACCTACCGGATGTGCAGATCTCTGTGAAAAAGTTTGCTCACGGCAACATCCTCTGGTAACAGGGAGGGATCCCTTTATAATCCAACATACTACTGGTGCAACTAAATTGCCTCACTGTATTCACATCTCAATATTATTTATTTGAAAAACAAATTGATTAGCTCATACCGACTATCTTTAATAAAAAAAGAGGCAGCAGTGGCTTAATTATATTATAACAGTTGTTTTGATGCTCTTTGAGGTATAGCAGTGGCAAGAAAATACATCTAGCATCACCGAGGATGACAGTGTACAAATATCAAGCTGCAAGGTTGGAAACCAGCTCTACTGGAATTAATAACAGTGTACATAATCAGTTAAAAATAGGATTTATTCTCTTTTATTTAAGAAAATTTTTGCTATACTATGATTTTTATTTTTTAAAAATTAGTTAATGTACAATTTTGAAGTTAATATATATTAAAATAATGTTCTCTGCAAAATGCAATGGCTAAGGATTTTGGATTCAAATTGGAAAAATTTGAGGCCTTAGCCAGGACTCAAATCACTGATTTTAAATTTAACATGTTCATGTTCTAACCATTTGAGTCTCTGTGCTTTGTCCAACCACAAATTTGAACTTCTTCCATATGAGTATCACCTGATGATTTCTAAAGTTATCTCATTATAGAGATTTTATTCTTAAGAGGTGACTTGAATCTTTGAGTACCTATCGCCCAGACTTTTAGTTCACTGCAGTACAAAGGTTAATTAAGTTATTTAGATATGGCTTTGAGACAGTGCATATGAGTTGATTCAAATTTGTTTCTTTTTTTTTTAATTGAAATTAGAGAGAACAAAATTAAAGGACACACCTTTGAGATTAAAACGCATAAGACCAAAACATTGAGAAATACCATATTCTGTTCCTCTTTGTATTTTTTCTCCTTGCTTTTCTCGTATTTTTCTTGATTTAAAAGTAGTGAAGTGTTACCTGGGCAACACAAAAATAGGAATTTTATTTTAATATTAATTCAATTTGGAATCATACAAAGTGAAAACCCACTAATAATCCAATAAGAAATTTCCAAAAATTTCAAGCAAACATCATCTTAGCACCTCAAAACCAATACAGTATAAAACATTTATTGAAATTAAACAAAACAGATATTACAGGCCCAAAGAGAAATAAATCTGGTATTTACCAGATTAATTGTAATGATTGTGAAAAAATCTACATAGGGAAGACAAAGAAAAATACAGGCATTAGATTGAAAGAACATTGGAGAAATATACGTTGCAAACAAATAGATAAATCAGCTGTGGCAGCACATTTTTGGAATGAAAACCATGAAATAGAAAAATGCATCAAGTTATTAAGACCTGTTCAACAACCAAAAGAACTAAACATATGAGAAAGGATTTATATAAAAAAAGAACACGAGCATAACATTATGCATTTTGACATCCTTGAAGCAGACATCACTTTATTTAAGTTTATCATTAGGCTAGCAGAGTCAATACAGATCCTACCGAATGATCCAACAGTCATTTAACAGCTGATGATGTGGTGGTTAGTTCCACAAAATATATGTCCTGAGTAAATCTTATTTAAATAAAACCTTAAAGAGTGTTTTAAATATCTGACTCAGAAGAGAAATTTTTTACTTAGCCGAGTTATAAGAAAAGTTTTGAAATGCCCAAAACTGTTGAATTTATTCTGATAGTTAAAGTTTTCAAAACCATCTCCATTACAAGCTCTATGATTGTCATACTGCAAACTAATATTGAAAAAAATTCACAAATTAGAAACTGCTTTCCATTCAGGTGATTTGTCATAATTTGGAATAGGAAAAAATAATTTGATATCAAATCAGGACAGTGGACAAGATGGGCCATGAGTGTGATTTCCATTTTCTTGAAGAAAGTGATGGTGTGTTAAATGTTTTTTCATGGTGCAACAAAATGCCTCAGATGAGTTAATTGGCAGATCCAAGTAACTTCTCAAAGACTTCTGGAACACAAACTTTGACATGCCATAACTGCTCTTGGAGAACAAATATGTTCTTACACACTTTAGGAGTACTTAATTTATATTTTGGAAATTCAAAATGTGTTATAAAGGCAAATCTAAGTTATGAACTAAAACCATATCTAAATCTCTAAAAGAGCATGATTATAATATGAAGACAAATTTTCTTTACATATTTTAATTTGGCTACATTTTTAGATTTTTGCAAAATTATATGGCATTCATTATGATATGATGCACACATTTTTATGGATTTATCCCCAGGTTTGATTCAATATCTCTGGATGCCACAAAATTGTCTCCTTATATAATTTTTCCCAAATTTTCAATGTTTACTTCAATAAGTATAAGTACTAGGCACCTGCTACTTTCTTTAACCATCAAATGTGTTTAGCTCTCCTTTATTCCACAAATTATCTGAAAACTCTGGCACAAGAAGGAGCACAGTCCCTTAAGGCTCTCTTACAACTACTCATGTCTGACACATATTTAAACCACTTCTGAAATTATATAAAACCACTGCATTAATATAATCTCTTTCCATTTTATAATTACTGAAACACTATATACAGGTATCATTTTATACCATTACTGCTTCTGAACCAGGATGGGCTACTAGCAACAGATTTTTCTACAAAGGCTGGTCCAATTAAATGGCATATTTTTTTTCTCCTACTAAGATTTCTTTTTACATATTTCAAAAGTTCATATTAAAACTTAGTCTTAGCAATTTTTTCTAATTTTTTTTATAGTAATATATTCAGATCTATCACCACCATATCTCTCTTTTCCAGCAGGTCTTAGGAAAGGTATTCACAGATGTTGAGAAAAAGACAACTCAAGAATGATTTTCTACTTCCTTCTCCTTCCTAAAATACTTGTTGTTTGCAATTATAATTTTACTACAAAGTCCAGGCAAATGTATGAAGATCAATTATGGCAGCAGTATTCAACTCTGTAGACCACTGACAATCCTCAAAATTATTTTTCAGGTCTGTGGCGAAAATTTGTCAATTTCAATTTTGGTAAATTTCAGTCTTTCCAAAATTTCAGCTTAACTTTCTTCTAAGTAACTCTCAACTCAGATTCATTAACAAGTCATTGGATCAATTTTGGTTATCTGTGAGTGAAAATTGTCTTGATCTCAACCCTAAAGCTTTGAAATTGTAATAGTGACTTTTGCAACTGCATATTTATGTGAAGCAAGTTTCTCGGCTTTCTGTGCAATAAGAAAATATACATGAACTGAACAAACATAAGAAAAGGGATTGGATATGTGACTGTACAATTTTAAACTTAAAAGTAAAATATAGATGTGACAGTAAAATGTGCAATTTTAAACTCTATAGTTTAAATAATAATAATAAAAACAATAACAAAAACAATGAATGCTAAAAATAAACACAGAAAGCAGTGAAGAACTTTCTTCTTTGGAAGTTCCCAATATTTCTCCCTATCTGTCTGCATGTATTAAATAGTTGAAAACCCAGTGCACTGCAGCAGCATTTCTGGAATTCTGTAACATTTGCTAACAAAAATCCATTAGTGTGCATACACTATGCCTGTTCATGAGGTGTGCAATGAGTTTAGTTATATGCACAATGGAAACTTTATATATAAATCTAATGCAGAAATCACACTGCATAGGATATCTATGAACAATACACTTCAACACACAGAAAGTATTCAACAATTTATTAATCTGTCTCTCTTTCAAGAACTGCTTAAGAATAATCCTGAAACACACAGCAGTGAGATGGTGGAATTATTAATTGTGTCATCCAAATTAGAATTCATATAATGTAACTCAAAACTGAAATGCATTAACAGCTCTCATAAATAAATATTATATATGCTTTCAAGTTTCAATGCAGAAATAGTTCATAAGTTTATGATACAATAATATTACCACCATTGCTTCACTAATATAATTCAAAAAGTGTGAATATTTACATTTCTATATTAAAATGTTTTCAGTGATATTTCTTTTCACAGTTCATTTTACATTTTCTATTTTAAGTGCATTCATATGATCATCATATGCAAAATCTTATGAAAAATGTCTATAAGATCAAAAGGTTTAACTCTTAATACCATAATTTAATTACAGAATATTCTGAAAAATTACAAATCAAAAATGTCACCTCTTCAGCTTTGAGGACCACATTCCATATTGCTCAAACATTATACATTTAATTTCAAGTTAGACTTAAGATATTTAAAATATAAAAATTTTCAGTATGATACTTTTGATTTAAGAATTTGAAACTTTATTTTGTGTGTAAGTAATTTTTGCTACACACACAATATTTCAAACAAAGAAAATATCTATGGAACTGTCATTAATACCATTATGAAATCTTACAACAAATGAGACTGTTCCAATTTTCTCACTTGAAAATCACAGATCTCACATATGCACACGCTTTTGAACACATTTGCTCACTAACATACCACAATTTTCATTTCTTTGCAAGTTCATTTGACAGCCAGTCCAAGCCTTCATATAAGCCATGTCCCTGAGTAGCACATGTTGCCTGAATGTACCACTAAAAGAGAAGGGAGAACAAAACTGCTTTAAACAATTTATTAATTATTTAAAAATGTGTTTAATTCTTAAGAATGCTAGTCGTAAACATTTCATGTTATATGAGCTTATACTCTTAAACTTATTAACAATGAAGTATGTCACCAAACCAACCCTGTATCAATATTAATGCACAATATCTTTTTTCTTCTATGCAATTTGACCTCTAGAAACAAGCCATCATAAAATTAGCTTTTAATTTGAACTTTACATTTCAAGCAAGGTGAGAAATCATGATTTTACCTCAAAAATTTCCCCCCAGCAAAATATCCTGGGGGCAGGGGGGGGGAATCCTTTCATTATAAAATGACAAAGAAAATGTACAATGCATATATTATTGATAATAATGTATTATTCTGTGTGTATTTCTATGAAAATAACAATAATACATATAAAAATGACAGAATGATCATCAGATCTTCAGCAATGTCGTAACTCTGCACATGTTCATGTTAAAACTGCAGTTTATTAACTGCAAGTAGTCTACAAGCATTTATACACATAGGAGGTCAAAAAACTAGCAATGAAACAAGTGGTTAAAACCAAGAGTGATTTAATAAACAACTTTTTTAAAACTGATCGCAGTAATGTACAGCCAGTGCCTAAATGTGGTGGTGTTATATACAGTGATGGCAGAATATCCACCAGCTAACAAACGCAATGTCAGGAGACTGCAATAAAGTTAATTTTGAGTCATTAAAAATGGCGGCCACCAGGAAGATTTTCATGTCTTGACAAAAGAATCAAGCCTGGTTAATGTTTAGTAGTAATGAAAAAGAAACTGAAGTGATGCTGTGCAGTGTCTGTGTTACAACATTCGCAACAAGTGTGTAACATGGTTGGAATTTCATCTAGTGATTTGCTTTGGTCAAAAGATGGTGTAATGAAGAAAAATAAAAAGAAGAATCTTGATGGTATTTATAAACATGAAAATAGTGTTGTTCATTCTCATTGTATGTAGAAGGATGAAATGTGTAAAAGACAGGTTCTAGAAATGTGTGCAGAGACTGCTTGTGAACTGTTTATGAAAAATCAAAAAGAAAAGTTAGACAAAACTGTTAAGGTCAGTTTATGTAGTAGCAAAAAGAGAGCAGAATTTCCACAACCATCCAGAACTTATAAGTCTACAGATCACAAATAGCCTACACATGGAAACTTCATAAAGAACAAGAGCTCCACAACAATGGCTAATTTTATTGCAGAACAGCTACACTTGGAATTAGTGAACTTTCTCAAAGAGATGGTCTGTTTTTCAATTTCTTTGGATGAATCTACAGATAGGTTTTCTGAAAAACATTTGATTTTGTATGATACATATGTTAATGAACAGAATGATGCTTAATTGATATCATTGTATGATTCAGTTGAACTACACACTCTTAAAGCTTCACTTACTTTTCATAAATGTATGGAACCAGTTTCAGGAACATTTAGTTCCATCTTGAGCTGTGGGAATATACATTCCCACAGCTCAACGAATGATCCAATTGAACTTTAGCCTGGCTGAAGATGGGAACTAAATGTTCCTGAAATTGGTTCCATACATTTATGAAAAGTAAGTGAAGCTGTAAGAGTGTGTAGTTCAATTGAATCATACAATGATATCATTAATATGATTAGCTTCATTGTGCAAGTTCCAATTTACATTTAAGAATGATGCTTGCTGCTGCTTCTATAAACTAGTATCCTGGAAAATGTTGATGCCAAGTCGCTTGAAGAGAAAACTGTCTAAGCCTTTTCAGAAGACAGCATAGGTGCAGAAATGAAGGCAATGCAACTAGAATCAAGAGGAACATCTCTTTGCACTTGATTAGTGTACATTGTATGTCTCATAGAATGGATCTTGTTTCAGATCAAGTTTTAAGTGTCATGAATGCTGTTCATAATTTTGAATGCTTGCTAGACAAATTTTATAAACTTTTCAGTACACCTTCTATAGCTGCAAAACTTAAGACACATTCTGACAGTTACAGGAATTACAGGCTGTTTGAAAATCAAAATACCTTTTCATATTTGTTGAATTTCTGGTGAGAAGGACTATTTATTAACAGTTTTCAGACTTCCCTTGCATCATGCAGTACCTAATCTCTGAATCTGAAAGTAGTGAATTAGTAAGGGGAGATCATTCTAAATTAACAGGGCTCTATAGAAAGCTGTCCAGGGAAAAAAATATTCTATTGTAATTGGTTTTTATTTCTTATAGTGCAATTGAAAATAAATTTAATTCTATACAGACTCTCAAATGCACATGAAAGATGACGTTTATTTCAGTCTTTCCAGAGAAAGATATTTAATTGCAAATGTTAACTTCAAGAACATAAAAACACAGAGTTTGGAAAAAAAGATAATTCTGGGTTTGATTGACAAAGAGGAAAGGAGGTTTCCTTAAAGAGAAGTAATGAAGTGCTTTTCAGTGTGTTTGAAGAAGAAAAAAAGTTGTGATATGAGTCATGGTTTGTATGGAAATTCTCAGGTATATAAAGCAGCTGAGTTGTTAGGTTTGGATGGTGACTGTGGTATCACAATAGCGGGAGTATAGTACAGGCTCCAAAACTGAATAATTTCGTTCTTTTGAAAAAATTAATACGAAAAATTTGTTCAGGCCCTATGTCAACCACTACTTGTAAAAGTGGTTTCAGTGTTGCTCATAGCATCAAAACAATCAAAAGGAATTGCTTATTGCTTAATACTTTACAGTCCCTGATGATAATTAAACTTAATGGACCTCCTTTGAAAGTATGGGATGCAGTTAATGTAGCTGATAAATGGGTCACTGCTGAACATCACCTGGCAGATAAATGCTACTCAAGCATTTAAAGAATTTAAAATTACTTGCAATTTTCCAAATCAGTAGAATCATCCCACTTTCTCCTCTCCCCATTTTTTAATGATTTTGCACTCTGACTTCTAGCATGTCCCTCTTTTACTAGCAGATAAGAATCAACAAACTTATTTTTAACCTATATTATGGAGAATGGCTTGTACCTACAAGAACAAAAGATTTACTTCGACTTGTATAAGTAATTACCAGTGGCCTTATTACACACCGATATTTTATAACTCTAGTATGCTTTTATAGAAAATTTAAAACTAAAGTTCACAGATTCCATTTATCAATCCTTGCAGACAAGTCTATTAAAAAAAAAACTAATCTTAAATAGATTTTAAAATTAGTGTTGTACTATACATTGTTGTATCTATTTACAACTAATCTGATGTGATGTGAGCAGGAATGCTTCATTTTTCAACAGTATTTCATTGTTACAGTAGCACTTTCACTATATTTTTAAAAAATAATAGGTTTCATAAATTTATGCTTGCTAGGCAGTACACAAAATACAAATGGAAGCAGCAGGTGATGAGATGAGTGTTGAATTGGATGTTGAGCAAGAATTGGTATGTTTTTATGTGGAATAATAAAGTAGCAAGAACTGTTACAAATTCTAATGAATATTTAGGCATTGCATTGATTCTGGCCTAGATGAATCCTGTCTTGAAAATATCAAACAAACACTATAGCAATGTTAAACAGGATATCTGATGACAAATAATTTTTTTCCTTTCTTTCTAGTATCATTTAGCATGCATGATATCTGGGAATACACATATTTGTAATCAAGGCATATTGCATAGAATATCCTTAAACTATTTGCATTGGGAACTAAATAGTATAACCTTGATATTAAATAACCTCTATTTAGTGTAAACCCACATTTAATGCAAGAAATTTTGAGTCCTGGAAATTATTCCATTGGAACATTGTAATTTCATATTCAATTTAGTATAATTTGCATTACTATAAAACCCACATTTAGTGTAAGAAAACGTCAAATGTACACATCCAATCTTAATTGAGCACAGCTGTTAACCATTACAAATATTCTCCAACAGAGCAGATTGAGGATTGAGCAAAGTCAAAGACAGACGATGTTACACTACTTAAATTAACTCCACTTTTGCTTTCACATGTGCACTATGCTGGCTTTGTTTGCACTTTAGCATCATAGCATCAGTTAGTGTTGGTATTTGATGGTCTATCATAGAGTGAGCATGAATTATTAGTTTGACTTTAGTTTGCTCACACAAGTTGTTTCAGTTAAGCCAGAGCTGGCTTATTTAAGTTTATTACAATGGTAAAAATAAAAATTTTACTTTTCTGAGGACTTGATTTGTAAAGTGGAGCAAACTTGAAATGGCTCAATGTTCCAGTAAATTCTTTGTTATTAGGAATTTTTCAAAAATACAATGAAAATTCTTGACCAGAAAGCACAGTATGGTTACGGGGGGGGGGGGGGGGGGGGAGAAGAGGAAGAAGAGATGGGGGACCATGTTAAAAAACTCATTCAATGACAAAATGGAATCAATGCTAACGGAGTGGTTCAATGGATCTCATGGTAATATGTGCCAACTAACAGGACACTAATAAAAATGAAGGCATCTGTGATATCTGGGGAACTTGGGCTTACAGATTTCAAAGCACTGAATGCTTGGTTGGTTAGGTTCAAGAAATTATATGGAATCTCATTTGCAAGGCAGTTTGTGGAGAGAGTACTGCAGTTAGTGATGTACCTGTACTGTTACACACTGGAAAGGAGAATTGCTGCCATTATGCTTGCAAGACTTCGAACAATGAGGTATTTATAATGTGGATGAAACTGGCCTGTTTTATCAACTTATGGTCTCTAAAACCTTGAGCACTAAAGTAGCATCCTGCCATGAAAGGAGGATGAGCAAGACAGAATTGTTCTTCTCTGATGTAGCACTGCAGATGGCAGTGATAAATTGGATACTATCATAATCAGTAAATTACAAAACAGTGCAATGGAGCCATGTAGATATTATAGCAACAAAAATGCTTCGATGACCTCTGATTTGTTCAAGAAGTTCTTGCAATTTTTGATGCATGAAGGATACAAGAAAGAAGGTTTTTCTCTTTATGAACATGAGTCCAGCTCATCCAGCAGACGTGGCATATCTCTGGAGTGTGAAAGTGCATTTATTTCCTTTGAATTAAATAAGTAAACTTCAGTCCATGTATCCAGAGATTATTCAGAGCTTGAAAAGCAAATGTCCTAAAGTTCTTATCTTTAAGGAACCTATATTTATTCAGTAGAAGGAAATTCTTAAATTGCACATCCTGCAAACAATTCATTTAATCACAGCAGCTTGGAAAACTGGTTATTACCTGGGAAAGAATCTCAAATTGCTTTCATAAGATGGGTTGAATGGGGTGAATATTGACAAAAATTGTGAAGAAGCGGAAGCAGAAGACTTGTGTGATTGGGCATGATTGGTTAAAGTATTTAGTGATGAGCCCATCACTTTTGATCAATTTGTGCTTGTGATAACAATGTGATCACTACAGGTATTTGGGATGTTCAAGAAATCTGCAAAGATGAAATGAGGCATCATGTAGAAGAAATTAAACATTAAAGTGAAGCTGTTTTCAATGTAGATATTGTTCACAGGTATATCACATCATTTTATTGGCCAACTCTGTTATAGATATGAGTAAATGAGTTAAAGATTTTGAACTTAAAATGCTAAAGTGCTAAAAAGTCAACTACCACTTTGATTATTTTAAAAAATTAGAGAGTGAAAGCTATGTAAATATGTAATTAGGCAAAGTAATTTCTTCTACTGCTGCCAATATGTAAATATTTATTTTGTGCATGTTTTCACATTATACTGTAAATGCTGTGAAATTGTAATCTTGGACTGCAGTGCTCATAGCATAGAAACATTATGTAACTGTAGTTATGTGTATAGGGTACATATATGCTTATGTTGTAATGTAAATAATATATGGTAGTATCATTTATGATAATGCAAAGATTTACAGCAAATGTATACATTTTGCTGAAATTGCTATTTAAAGTAAATCCCCATTTAAGGTAAAAAAAATTTGAGATCACTGTAAAAATACTAAATAGGGGTTGTACTATAGTTCACAATAAAAGTTGCAGAAAGAAGTAATAATTTTTTAAAATATTTTTAGCAAGATACCCAAATTAAATACATGTACAGAACTAGAAATGTAAAAACAATATACAAGTATACATACAGGGGTATGCACCATTCACAAATGTATTAGCACAGAATATACAACTGAATCAGAAACTCCAGAAGCTAAATTTAAGAATCTAGAGCATTTAAAGCAAATGTATACAATGTTAAGTCATTAACTGAACTATTTAAGTAAACCTGGTTATATCTAAAGACAAGATTTAGATATCTACGACTAACATTAAAGAAGATATTACATGTGATTAAAATTGCATGTATTATGAAAAAGATAAAAAACTATTTTCTCTCCTACTACTAAAATTGGCCACATGTTTTGTTCAGCCAAGGATTCCAGAAAACCCCCTCATTACCAATGGAATATATGAAATGCCGTGTGAATGTAAAATAGTATACATTGGCATGAAAAAATTACTCATAATATAAAAAACATATCAACATCACTTTACATTAAACTAGCTAGAACATTCTGCCATGTCCTTAAAGAATACCATAAGATCCTGTTTGAGGAAACAGAAGTATCTGCAAGAACCAGGGATTACTTTTAAATTTGGCCAGAAGCAAAGCCTTAGAGACAAAACAAGATCCTTGAAATAAAGAGATAATGGGATGAATGTAAGCCAAACAAGGAAAATGGTTCAAGTCTATCATACACCATCCTTAGGCATACAATCCCCTTAACCCCAATGCAAACCCTGATAAGTGTAAGCCTACATTTTGACTCCAACTTCCTGCATGACATTTGCCACCAGCTAGTCATAAGATTCACATCTACACATACTATCTAACCAAATGAATTAGCAAAAGCTTTTGTTTTAAAATACAACAGAAACCAAATTTGTTATTTTCATATAATATAAATAATCTTGAGATGTTGATGTTAATATTTCACTACCTATTACAGTAATACTTACATGGCGATTACGTAGTTGATTCAGTCCTAGCTTATCAGTAAGTTCTGCTGCACTCATAGCATTTGGTAGATCTTGCTTATTGGCAAAAACCAACAAAACTGCATCCCTCAGTTCATCTTCTTGAAGCTTGAACATAGAATATATTTATATAAGGATTATCTGAAAAATAAATTTATGGCTTACTACTATCCTTGAATGTTACCATCTTATTTAAACAATTTTTCATTTTTAGTTAAGAGCTCCAGTGATGGTAAACACCATGTGTTGGCCTTAGTAGCTTAGTAATACTCTAAGACCATTGATATCATTTTATATAGGGCACGGGAGGGGAGAAAAGGTGGCAACCTCAAGATTTACCAAGACTGATGTTGAACGATTCATTTTTTATAGCTGCATTAAATTTAAAATATTTTAATAGTGTTTAATGCTTATTTTCACTGCTGGAGCATCACAGGTTGTAAACACCAATTATCTATGAGTTAAATTAATAAATTAGGAAATAAACAGGGAAGGATCAGTTTAGAGTTCCTTGCATCTGTAATTAAAGGGGACTGCCAAAAAACATGGAAAAAATAATCTCAGTAAAGGATGGTCCTGGTGGGATTTGAACCACAGACCTCTTATTTAAGTGTATTTTGCATAATCATTTAAACAATTCTCCCCAAAACTCAAGAATTGTCACACAAGAATGGGCAAAATTTTCCTTATATGATGGCTTTATGTTTTTAATCTAAATGTCCTAAAACCAATTTAGTCAATCATTTTTCTCTACAGGTATTTTTAGTATTCCAGTTTCAAAGCATTCTTATCACATTAATTTTGTTCAATGATATTTGTTAAGTAAAATACTGGTTCTATGTCGACTAAAGCTCATGATTTTATCGATTATTCTCAGGAGTTTCAACTTGGCCACATTTTTACTCTTTATTAGAAGCAATTAAGCTCTTTGTTTTTTTAATTCATGCCCAAATTTTTCGAAATTGTTAAGAGTACAGATTGTGGCCAATAAATTGCCATAGCACTGGCAATATTGAAATCATTTTTAATGTAGTTAGACAAACCCTTTAGATTGTTTATGCTGGCTGTAATTCACCTTCTTACAACATTCTAGTATTGCAGTGTAAAGAAAATCAGTCACTTGAGAATGACTGATCATTTATCAATTATCAACTATCATATGGTTTGCTTCACTAGATAAGTTCCAAATTACATTTCAAGTTAAGAACAATTACTGTTTTTATCAACTGAGTATATATAATTATATTATTCTTATTCTACAAGAAGTGAGCAAGGGATTAATATGGTATGAGGGAGAAAGATTGTGAAAAGGATTTTGGAAAGAGATGATAATAAGAATTTAGGATATTGAAAAACAGGAAATATTTGCAAATCTTAATGCGAAATAATTTCTGAAATTATATAGCACATGAAAAAAATGTGTGGGGAAGAGAAAGATATATTGAAATCTGTGATAAGGCAGGAGAGGAAGGACTGCCATAGTTTAGAACAGGAGTAATATATTTAAGTGGAATAAAAAATGGATATATTAAGGGGATATGTCATGTGTGTGAAGAACCAGATAGTACCTGGCATTGTACATTAGAATGTAAGTAAATTAGTTTTGGATTGAACAGTTTCTATTACGAAAGTGGGAAAATTAATCCAATGAAAATTTACAAAATGAAATATGGGGTAGAAGAATTTTAAATTTAAAATCAAGCAAAAATATTAAGAATCTGGGAAAATGCATAGGCAAGGTAAGACAAAAATGGTTATGGATGGTGGTTAAGATAAACAGAAACCACAATGTTGATAATTACAATATTTAGGAGTGAATATAGATCCCCATTACATACTGGAACCTGCGAAAATGCATAGGCAAGGTAAGACAAAAATGGTTATGGAAGGTGGTTAAGATAAATGGAAACCACAATGTTGATAATTGCACTATTTAGGAGTGAATATAGATCCCCCATTACATACTCAACCTCGGGTTAAGTGTTATGGGGTATGGAAGTAATGCAACTCCATACAGTCAGGGTGAGCAAGTGGGACATTTAAAAGTTTATTAACAGTAGTAAGTTTACATGTACTGAGAACAGGAAAGGAAAACTGTACTTTAATTTTAATATGTTACTTGATTGGAAATTGTATGAAATTGATTATATTTATATGTTAAAATACTTTACTGTATTTGCAAGCAAATTACAAATTGCAAGAAACAAAAAAAATAATATTAATTTTGTTTACATATGTTATTTATATTTATGAAAGTTAGCTTCATACTCGTACAATTATGGTGACATTACTTTTGCTTATTACATGCAACATTTGTAATAAAATTCAATTTCAATAGAACAGTTGAACCCTAAGTCTTCTGGATATTCCAGTAGGAAACTGCTGATGAGCAGAAGACAAAGGTTCAGCAATCAGTTAAGTTAGCAAAACTAAATGACATTTTTTTTTGAAAATGTATAATTTTTGATTGATATTAATTATGAAGTTATGAATCTACTTATAAAGGTAGGGGGAAAATGTAAATTTAATTGTAATGTTATATGTTGAAATAAAATTCATTCATTCATATATTATTGTAACCTTATTTAAAGACAACAAAAGAGTATTACTTTTAGCAATAAAAACACAATTCATAAGCATTATAGTGTGTATTAGAAAATTCTCACCTTAGAATGAGGAGCTCTTTATCTAGAAAGAAATTCATTTTAGAGATAGGAGGTAGAAACTTAGAAATAATATATCTTTAAGCATTTTATTTCAAAAAAATGCAAAGCAGTACAATATTGTCTAACAGAAAAAATTATTATTGTGTTCACAGATGAGATATGTTTTTGTACATACTGCAGAGTACACAAATGCTAGTAGGATGTGAATATAAAATCATATAATTATACCAATCCTAGCCAGCAATTTAGTGGCATATATGCAGTAGCCAAAATCTGTCACCTAAGATGAAAACTTCTCTGGATGTGGTGGTTAAATATATGAATTTTACAAAATCCTGATTTGTGAAATCAAGATTATTTTCAATGTTGTTGAAATGGAAAGCAAGTATAAGAAATTACTCTTTCACACAAAAGTATGGTGGCTATTGAGGGGAAACAAGATATGCAGGATTTTTTAACTATGGCATTATATATAGTTTTTTTCTTGTTGATTTAAATAGTAAATATAAACTTGAAAATAGATTTTGTGATGAAAAGTGGCTGTGTAGGATGGTATACTTAGCAAATATTTGGAGTTTATTGAATAATCTCAATAAAAGTCTGTATTGAAATATCACACCCTCACTTTCTCATTAATAATATAGTAAATACCATGAAACATGAGCTCTAGTTTAGACAGGGGCTAAAAAGTGAAACAGGGATTTACCCTAGCCCTTAAAACCATGGCAATTAAGAGCAATGATATCAAATTTAGTATACATATATAAACAAATGTATTTATAACTCTCATAAGCGACCGCCACGGGTGGCCGAGGTCGTTAAGGCACGGACTCGTGAGCGGGAGGTCTGCGGTTCGAATCCCGCCGTCCTCCCTGACTGGGGTTTTTTCCAGGTTTTCCTCAGTCTTCATAACTGGCAAATGCCGGGGAGGTACCTAAACTTAGGCCTGGAACGCTTCCTTCCTTAAAAAAAAAATATCCTTTCCCAATTTATCATTTCATCTCATGTATCATCAGTGTCCACCGCTCATTCACTCTCATTAGCACAGTACATTTGACCCAACCATTTATAGTATTCATAGTTTCCTTGTCGGATAAAGCAAACAGTTCTTTGCACAGAATTATCCAGGAGGGTGCAAAACTGTATAGTGACATAATGGTTTATGACCTTATACTCGACCCAGGACCATAAAACTCTGGAGGATTTTTCTAAAGACTAAGCAGGGAAAAAACAGATTTCTCTTCTGAACTGTTAGCCTTTGTCGCACTTGACCCCAGTTTCTTCATCAAGGATGTGTAAACAACTCCTATTGAATCCATTGTGTAGAGCTAAGTCAGAGAACTCAAGCTATAAGTGACAATGCTGAGAAAACACGAAACGAAGTCACCAATGGGAAGAGAAGAATTGCAATCAGAACTCTTAAACTGTAGTGACGCAAGATGTTAGTGGTGTCGCGAGACGGTCTGACTGAAGTCAAATAAAATTATCGAAATGCTGGGAATTAAGGACAGTTTACAATTTTCACACTGTTAGTGCTCTGCTAAGTTCTTCACTGAATTTTGTTCTTTTGTTAAGCGAGATATCATTTGAAGCAGCCTGGTGTCGCAGTGGTTGCCTTAGTCTTTCTCCACATCAAAGGGGTTAAATAAAGAATCATATATCAGTGATTTATTATTAATTCAGTGCTTTTCATTTGGACAGGTCCCTCGAATTACCCGAGAAGGGCCGAAGAGTCTTGCAAAATGCACTAGACTTCTCACCTTAGCCAGGGCAGCAAAGGAATTTTCCCTTCGTAATTAATAGAAGCGAGGAAGAAGTGTGAAGATTGGAACAGAGAAGAGGAAGACAGGATCAGCAGAAGAGGTTACAAGGTGATCATCTCCCCATACTCAACAATCCATTCCTACATCCCCTATACACACCCTAAGAGAACCCCATAAAACAAATCTGCTTCCTCCCCTCTGAAACCAAAACTCCTACCTGACTAAATATTAATTCAGTAAATACCTTCACTCCTCATTTTCACTTATTTAATGATCAACATACCTAGAAATCCCACTTCAAAAGTTAATATGCTTTCTTCCAACATCAAGGATTCATTTGAGAAAATGAGCTCCAACTCAATCCCGATGTGCAACAGAACATTTGAAATAATTGCCATAAGTTGGTTGACGAATTGGAACTTAATTTCTTAGAAAATATTTACTGGATGGCAAGTTCATTTTCTGATTGTGATCCTTTGCCTGCAGTTTTGACAACTGGAGGAAAAGAACAGTTCATTCAACTTAATGTCATACTACACTAAAAATATCTTTTCAAAATTTCCTCTTTCTAATTTTTGGTTTAAAGTATAATACAACTACTCCAGCTCACTGACAACTGGGCCATTAGGTTATTGTAGCTCTTTGTTAATGACTCTGTGTGTGCGTGCGTGCGTGTGTGTGTGTGTGTGTGTGAGAGAGAGAGAGAGAGAGAGAGAGAGAGAGAGAGAGAGAGAATGAGTGAAGGGAGAAGGAGCAAGGGTTATCTGTGGTTGTTTTCATCAAAAACAACTACAGGAACAGAATGTGTAAACCACCTGAGACCAAAACTCAACAAAACTCAACCTAATATCAAAGAACTAGTTTGAAAGATGCAAACTCGTGCATTCCGTTAATAATATCACTGTGTTTTCCTTCCATCATATATATAAACTATAACATTCTTGAGCATGATTAAATTTCTAGTATATTCTGTCCTTTGTCTTTATTATATGTATAACATATCTGAGCATGTTTTCATTGTTTTCCACATTAATAACACATTTGCTACTATGACACACATAACTATTACATATAGGGTCATCCAATTACCTGATGACCAATGCAGTGAATAAGACTGTATAGGCTGATAACATATTTTTCATAGCCATTGAAGCTGCCTGATTCGGGGTGGATGGGGTTTGCTAAACTGCTACATTGGCTTTGAGTCTCACTCATTCAGTCAGTAAAAGAAACAACTCTCCTAGAGTAAAGTCTGCTGAGAATACTAAATGGCAAATTCTATTTTATTTTACGAGGGTTTATTTATGATTTGTATTGTACTGAGTCTACTCATGCTGTTAGGAGATTATTTGACTCATGATTATTTAGACAAACTAAGGATAACATATCAACACATCAATTATTTTCTGAAAAAACATAGAATGGTAGTGGGTAATTTCATAAGCAGATGCCAAAATGTATGAAAATGATGGCAAGCAGTTTTAGCTTCTCCTTACATGACATTGATGTGTACATAATTTTAGATGCATTAGAATTTATTTCAATGTCACTCTAGCATTTCTACAATAAGTTATTTTCCAACAAAGCTTCCCTCAAATTAACCACAAGTGACTAGATGCATATGCATTCTATAATCTTGACCACTGGCTTCTCCCTGTATGCAGCCACTCTGCCGCCAGCCTTTAACTCAAATAACCTCATTGTACCTCAAATTTTTATGTTTCCCTGGTTTATTGACCAATGCAGTACCCTGCTGCTATGTCCGTAATCAATAGTTTCATTTGATACCTGAGTATCATTAAATTGTTTTTGCCATATGATTCAACAATTATTTTCCTCATGACATCCTTTGTAAATTTAGATATTGGTGGTAAGTAAAATTATCACACTATGGAAAGTGTATATTATGAAGGTTGGGAAAGAAATTTCTGGAATCTAGGTAACCATCTAGCTTTTCACAAGAATTTATTCTGGCACATGATGCATTGTTATGCAAGAGTAAAAACTGCTGCAGACTGTGCACCATTTCTAAATCTCATACTTGTGTTTGTCATAATGCATTTGTTATTGTTGTTACTTCTTTTTCAGGTGAATTTTTCTCACCAGTTAGTTCAACCATTATTTCCTCCTCTTTCTCTTCGTTACCTAATCACACCATGAAACACAACTTTTTAATCTTTGTATGAAATAATAATGGTAATTGGGTTTCAAATGTTATGCTGTCACTTTTTATACTTTGGCCAATGATATTACATCTGAGACTAGACATAGCTTTATATTAATGTAAGTACTAATGGACGTTCAATAATCACCATATCATTGCACTATTACAACAACCAAAAATACCCTAGTTGGCTAATAAATTCTTTTATAATAATAAAACAGTTGTAAAAAAATATATATATATATATATATATATATATATATATATATATATATATATTATGAGCAAAAGATTTTGTTAATGAAATTTATTAAAGTGAAAGTTTTTAACATGTAAAAACATAAGTGGGGCAGGGACCAAAAGATAATTTTGTTATACTAGAAATTTCATTATTTTGGTTTTCACTTTTACAACATTTGACCTAATGCATACATGTCTTACAAAACTGTAATAGCATCCATGAGAATATTACTTACAACATAGTAAATTAGCATGCAACAAAATACAGCCCATTATTTACTTACACTTACCATGTTTTGCAGTTCTTTTTCAGCCTCAGCAATTCGTTCTCTATCATTTGAGTCCACTACAAAGATGAGACCTTGGGTATTCTGAAAGTAATGGCGCCACAATGGCCTGATTTTGTCCTGACCACCAACATCCCATACAGTGAAACAAATGTTCTTGTATTCCACAGTCTCTACATTGAACCCTATGAAACAAAGATGGCATTTAATCATTATTATTTCCTTAACTAAGCATTGTTGTTAACAGAAACAAAAGAAATATACTATACTATGAAACAACGGTGGCATTAATCATTATTATTTCCTTAACTAAGCATTGTTGTTAACAGAAACCAAAGAAATATACTATAATTTAGCACCACACACATGCTTTAATGTTTGCTGTAACATATACAAATATTTGCATTTATATGCAAATTTACATTTCAATCTCACATTGAAAGTTCTGCAGTTCTGATGCTGGGCATTTTTATAATGATATAAATAATATAATGTACAATCACTATATCAAATATCTCGGTCTTTGGGTGATGGCTGTGTCATGTACATAAAATGTTTTGCCAACATTTCTGATGCACTGCAGCTGTCTATTATCTAGGCAGGCATTCTATGAACAGAGTTCAAATGAACTTGACTATTTACATGCAATTAACATTCAAGGTACACAATTAAATGGATAACCTAAAACAGACTCCTGTGCTACAAGGCCAACATTGGAATCAAATTTCTATATGTTCAGAATAATATCTCTAAATCTCTTATTTTCTGTGTTATAAGTATAAATGCATTTCACTACAAAATGAATACACATTACACTTTTAATTCAAAAGAACCTTCACAATGTGCAAAATCAGAGGTTGTGCACCATCTTCATTGAAGCTGTAATTGATTATTACAGGCACTAAGATTTTTTAACATCAATTTTATGGTGAAAGGGAGAAATCTGAGAGAGGTTACCACAGATATTAAAAAATAACTTGTAACAATGTGGAACAGAATGCCTATTTCTTGAATGCTGGACACCCTAGTTCACAATGTGTGGACACTCTACACAATTAGAAAGAAACTCAATGCCTTCATGAATGTTACCACTTCATTTATGACAAATGACATTATAGTACCCTGTTTGGGTGCATCAAAACACCGCCACGGGTGGCCGAGGTCGTTAAGGCATGGACTCGTGAGCGGGAGGTCTGCGGTTCGAATCCCGCCAGGACCGTCCTCCCTGACTGGGGTTTTTTCCAGGTTTTCCTCAGTCTTCATAACTGGCAAATGCCGGGGAGGTACCTAAACTTAGGCCTGGAACGCTTCCTTCCTTAAAAAAAAAAAAATCCTTTCCCAATATATCATTTCATTTCATGTATCACCAGTGTCCACCGCCTGTGGTGCCTCAGTAGTAAAAACGGGCGTTAAACACTACTACTCCCCCCCTGCATCAAAACATTCAGAATTGCTGCATAATGGACATAACTTCTGGAGCTAGAAAGAGAGCATGCATACACATCGGAACACTATCAGAAGATGACTATTCTACACTTATTTCAATAAGATTTATAGGCAAATTCCAAGAAAGTGTTATATTACTTTTTCCATTAAAATTTAATGGAAAAGCTGAAATTTAGAGAATATGCAAATTGTCTCATAAATTTATCTCATTACAGCATTGATATACACTGAATGTTGTTTAGTTTATTTTTGGGGGGTATATTTTAACATCTTATGTGTCACACAGGTGGCCAAGGTGATTAAGGTGCAAACTCATGAGCAGAAGGTTTGGGGTTCAAATCCCACCAGGACCGTCCTCAATGACCGATGTTTTTTCCACATTTTCTTCAGTTCTCATAAATGGCAAATGCCGGGAGGTACCCTAAAATTAGGCCTGGAACGTTCCCTTCCTAAAAAAATCCTTTACGAATATATCATTTCATCTCATGTATCATCAGTGTCCAAGGGAGTTGTCCGGATTGGGTTGGAATCGGCTTGGCAGTGGACCCGTCACTCACGGGGAATTGAGGACCTACGATGGCGGCGTGTCCCAGGGAAGTGCCTAAGGCGTGTACCCTGGGGGCCGGTGCGCCGGAATCGCTGTTGTTGGTAGGGAGGGTGGTGGCTACCTTAATGCTTGGGTGACTCACCTCTTAAATATGAGTAGGTCTAAGCTAGTATGACCTATCCACCAGTAAGATTCTGGAAGCTAAGGGAACTTAGCGCGCCTGATCAACGCAATCGTCTGCAGCCGAATGGCGGGTCGGTTTAGGAAACAAGGTGCCATCCTAATGCAAAAACCCACAGGTAGCACAGACCTCTGTGTTGTACCCCTAGACCCAGGGCCTAGTAGTACCCGAATCAACCTATCATCAGTGTCCACCACCTGTTGTGCCCCAGTAGTAAAAATGGGTGTTAAACACCATTAAAAAATCTTATGCTGCTTTCTAGGTCTTCTAGATATGAATCCTGAGTCTGTTCAATGAAAAACCTACCTACTATTTAATTTTTCAGAGAATAAGGAAATAAAATATCCCATCTAGGAATCTTAATTTAAGCATGATAAACCAGCAGTCTCTTTTATTTTCTTGATGATTTTACACAGATATCGTAATGAACTGAGATGCAGAGGTCATTGGCATGACTTATAGAAAGTATTGTTATGGGAAAAGATTGCTCTTTGCAAACTAGAAATGTTAATAAGAGTTGTTTAGTTCGACTGAATCATACCATGATTTCAATTGCTCTTTGTGCTTATTACATATTTTGTGGCATCACTGTAAGCAATATCAACTGCAATATTGGAATTTTAATTGGAAGTTATTAACTGTGAAATAGAACATTTATAATTAATAGAGTTATGAATTTTGATATTCTATCACTGGACAATTTGTATCATATATATATATATATATATATTGGAACCAGAGAGATCTCCACATATCACACCAATGTTAGTTGGTCTTTAGCTGGTGATGAGTGCAATAACTTCTGAAACATGTTCTGTTAATGAATAAACTAGTGAAGTTTCATGCTACTTAATATTCACATCTTTTATTGTTTTAAGTCTTTTAACATTTAAAAGCATTATCAAGAATGAGAAAGAAAAAAAAATTACCTCCCACAAATCAGAAATTTCAGAAGAAACCTGAAACATAGAAATAACAAAAAATTTGCTCTAACAATTATTAAATAACAGAGATTGTTAGTTAAAAAAATAAAGTAGCTGGGCTATGGATTACTAGTTTGAGAAACAGATGTGGAAGAAAATAAAAGTAATGTCTGAAATTTATAGACAAAGAATTAGGTAACCACAAATTAGACCCAAGTAAGAATGAGTTTTAAATCTGGTTTAATCTTACATAGCATCTAACATTAGACTGTATTAGAAATGTGTCAATAAATACAGTTTGGCACATTTATAGCCTTCCACTGGCAAGGGAAACCGCCATGGGTGGCTGAGGTCGTTAAGGTGCAGATTTGTGAGCAGAAGCTCTGGGGTTCAAATCCCACCAGCACCATCCTCCTTGGGTGAGATTTTTTCCAGGTTTTCCTCAGTCTTCATAACTGGCGAATGCCGGGGAGGTACCCTAAATTTAGGCCTGGAACGTTTCCTTCCTTACAAAAAAAAAATCCTTTCCCAATATATTGTTTCATTTTATGTATCACCAGTGTTCACTACCTGTGGTGCCTCAGTAGTAAAAACTGACGTTAAACATCATTAAAAAAAAAAAAATGGCAAGGTGGTCACTTACTAATGCGGGCACCTGTTTTCAGCAACATTTCCCTTCATCCAATTGTGTAGTTGCAAGCTGTCTTCAACAGTAGACAGATAAGGAAACTAAGGCATTCGGTGCTAACAGAAGATATACTTGATGAAATAGTAAAATCCCCAAGAAGTCTAACGCAGCATAGAAAAATTTATAAGAATCTGCAAGACGAGCAATTAAATTAATAATTGCCAAACTTAGTCCAATGTCATTAAATTAATTGACCAATTACAGTCCGTATATTATAACAGAAGACTTAATTTTTGTAATTGAATACTACAAAAATTTAATAATGGTAAAATTGATTCAACCGCTATTTCTTTTCCGTTGAAACTTGGTTTCATTTAATGGTCACATAGCTTAACAAAATTTTGATCATGAAAGCCGCATGATAGGCGACCGGTGGGAGCTAAAATGCTGATCATGTGCCTCCTTGCAATACTGTCCTCTATCAATGAAATTATAAGATGGAGAGAGAGGATGCAGAGGCCGCCTCTGCAGGTCAAGGTTCACCCCGTGCTGTAGCACCAAATGAGAATAAGAAGAGAAGCTTAACAAAATAACACTTATTGGGAACATAGAAAGTACAAACTGTGGACCAGATTCCACTACATGACAAAAAATGATGGGTGTGATATGCTATTAGTGCTAGAAGAACTACTGGGCCATTTTCTTTTGACAGTGAAAGGTATATGAGTTAACATTTTATAACTATTTGTTTTGAATTAACATATAAAAACATCTTGTTGAATTAAAAGTAAAACTACTAAAATCATGTCAACACATTAAAAGTATCTTGACGTCTCACATTAAAACTTTTTAATAAAAAATTTTTAATGTGAAACGTCAAGAGAGTTTAATGTGTTGACATGATTTTAGTAGTTTTACTTTTAATTCAACAAGATTTATGATAGTTTCACTGTGTGGATTCCTACATTCATTTCAATTGAAATATAAAACATTTTGCAGCATATTTCCAGTAGCATAATGCCAAAATACATACTGCTAATTCACCCATGAGAATTCCATCATACATTTGACCACAGATTTATTAGCAATCAGTAGTTTATGAACTAGTTTTCCATATCATGTGATGATGATGATGATGATTATTGTTTAAAGGGCACAAAACAGCTAAGGTCATTAGCGCCCAAACACACTAAAAACTGCGCCAAGAATAAAATATCTACACCAAAATTCAATGTAAAAAAAGAGCATTAAGCACATAGGGCAATAACAATAAAAGTCCCAAAACAAATATCAAGGGAAATATGATCAAAACAAACAAAATTCTGTTACTAAAACACAGCTGCAAAGGCTGAAAACACAACCGTATTATAATGGTCTAAAATTGTGACATAAAAACCCCATAACAAATAACAAGGGTAATATAGTAACCAACAAACAAAAGACTGGTACTAAAACCAAACTGCAAGTGCTGAAAAACAAACAGTCTTATAATGGTGTAAAATTGTAACAATAAAACCCCACAACAAATAACAAGAGTAATTAGGTCAACAACAAACAAAAGCCTGGTACTAACACAAAGCTGCAAGAGCTGAAAACGAAACAGTCTTATAATAGTCTAAAATTTAACAATAAAACCCCACAACAAATAACAAGGGTAATATGGTCAACAACAAACAAAAGACTGGTAATAAAACGCATCAGCAAGAGTCGTAAAAAGGTCTAAAATGCCATGATAAACAAATGATATAAAATCACACCTCGCTCCAAAAACCACAAACATGGATAAAACGGAGCACTCGCTCAACAGCGACCACATCTGCAAGTACTTCCTCAATAGAGGAGGGCCAGCCCAGAGACAGTCTAAAAGCCGCTAGATGAGCGCATTCTACTAAAATGTGACACTGTATTGGGGTGGCCACAGTGAGGGCATGCTGGAGCTGGTTGATCTTTAAAAAGGTGACAATGACTAAAACGGCAATGCCCAATCGTTAAACGTGCTAAAATTACTTCTTGGCGACGAACTGCACGAGAAGATGACCAATTAAAAGGGGCTGATTTACATTGTCGAAGCTTATCCATTCATCGCGCCAGCACGCCTCGACGCAAAGAATGTTTAAAATCCCCAGAGTAAAAACAACGATCCTCATATTCAGAAGAATCTAAAAGGGCGGATTTAGCTGCGACATTTGCGACCTCATTACCTGGAAGTCCCACATGTCCAGGTACCCATAGCAGTGTCACCCTGACACCTGCGTAAAAAAGCGTTAACACTGCATACTGGATCTTCTATACAAGAGGGTGGTAGATGTACAGATTTCTAATAACGCTGATGACCTGAGATGTTAAAGAGCGTCCATAAATAAAAAAAGACATCTAATAGATAAAATGGCAATCAAAGAGTCGGAACAAATAACACTATCCCCCAGCCGCTGTTCAGAACCAAATAAAATCGCCCGATAAATAGCATAAACCTCCGGAATAAAAATAAATGTCGCAGCGGTAAGACCAAACGTAAAATTACCTCCATTAAAAACAAAGGCACATCCAACACCTGTGTCACATTTCGAGCCGTTGACATAAATAAAATTTCAAATAGTAAAAGAAGAGAAAATCTCGCAAAAATGACGAATAATAGGTGTTGCGGCCGAAGACTTAGGACAAGACGTAAGCCCAAGATGAACGGGGGCCTCTGCTAAAAGCCAAGGGGAAGGAGAAGTTTCCCCGGTTAAGAAAAAAGCAGGTCCACCGTCCAACGTCCTTAACAGCTCCCTAAACCAAAGTCAGCGGGCTTAGGAGTAAAAGACCGAACAGCATAAATGGAGCGAGAGACGCATTAAAAACGGCTCATTCGTGGGATGACTAGGTAGCGTAGCTAACCGACAACCATAGGCACCAAGTAAAAGATCCCAAGTTAAAACAACGGAGGTTCTCCAGACGCAGCATATAAACTTGACACAGGACTTAGAGGGAACGCTCCAATGGCGACAGGATTCCCCTGTGATGAATGGGGTTGAAGTAGAACTGAAGGTCGCGCTCAGCCATAAACTACACAGCCATAATCCAGTTTGGACTGGATTAGTGAGCGGTAGAAATGTAAAAGAACTGTCCGGTCAGCTCCCCAGGATGTGCCACTTAAAACACGTAAAAGATATAGAGAACGTTCATACTTGCCTCTGAGTTGGGCTATATGCGATGACCAGCATAATTTCCTATCAAATACCAAACCAAGAACCTAATTTCGTCTGCGAAAGCAAGACCGTCTGGGTCAAGATGGAGAGATGAAGGATACTCCTTACAG
This sequence comes from Metallyticus violacea, assembly GCA_030762175.1. Classification (NCBI taxonomy): domain Eukaryota; kingdom Metazoa; phylum Arthropoda; class Insecta; order Mantodea; family Metallyticidae; genus Metallyticus; species Metallyticus violacea. The sequence continues at coordinate 107,884,078 of CM060846.1, read as the reverse complement.
CGCCAGAAATTCGTGCAGATGGTGTTCTTAGCAGAGAAAGGGAACCCGTGGTTTACACTCCAAGCGTAAAAGGCGGTCGAGATGGCATTGGAGGCGGCGTTCCAAAAGACAAGTTCTCCGAGAGGAAAGAAAGATAGCAAAATCATCAACGAACAACGGCGACTGGATTCCTGGCGGTGAATCAAGTATCATGGGCTTTCTCCAAATCAAAAAATACGGCGATCGTTTGGCACTTCCGTACAAAACCGTCCATTATGTGGGTGGAAAGAGACAAAAGATGGTCGACTGAGGAGCGATGGCGCCGAAAGCCGCACTGAACGTTCGTCAATAAGTGCCTCGACTCTAACCACCACACAAGCCGCCCATTAATCATACGTTCCATCACTTTGCAAACGCAACTGGTGAGGGAAATCAGACGGTAACTGGAAGGAACACGTGGGTCCTTTCCAGGCTTAGGTATAGGAATGACGATCACTCGCCAAGCGCTCGGAAATGTGCCATTACACCAAATAAAATTTAAAATCTGGAGCAAAAATGCCTTACCTCCCGCTAGTAAATGCTGTAACATAGCAACATGTATTCCATCAGGCACTGGTGCATAATGCCGGGAGATAGGGCATGCTCCAATTCCCTTAAGGTAAAAGGGAAATTATAGCACTCCTGGTTTTGGGAGGCAAAGGAAAACTCTCGTGATTCTACCTGCTCTTTAACAGTGAGAAAAGCAGCAGGATAATTAACAGAGCTTGAAACATCAGCAAAAGCTCGGTCTAAAGTATTGGCGATATCAATAGTAGTGGTAAGCACACTGTGTTGCACTGTTACGCCGGGTATGGAGGAAAACCCAGGTTTGCCTGCAATGCGGAGAAGCTTATTCCAGACTACAGACGTAGGCGTGGTGCGATTAAAAGTAGAAGCGAAAGCAATCCAGGACGCTCTTTTGTTGTCCTTAATAATTCGACGGCATTTGGCGCGCAACTGTTTGTAGCGAATCATGTTTGCTGAAGTAGGGTGGAGACAAAAAACTCGTAAAGCACCTCGGCAAGCACGCAATGCGTCCCGGCATTCATCCGTTCACCAAGGAACCGGAAAGCGTCTGGGGTTGAAGAACGACCGGGGAATAGCCTGATCTGCGGTACTAAGGATGACACTTTCGAGGTGCTCGATCTCGGCGTCCTATAGTCACCTATTTTCCTTTTCCTTTTCAATAATCTACCTTGTTGCGCGCGAAGAATGTGCGCGTGAAGACATTACCTGTATTTGACACGGAAAGTGGTCACTTGAGTATAAGTCGGAGACGACGTTCCAGGTAATATGTACAGCAAGGAAGGCAGAGCAGAAGGATAAGTCGAAGTGTGAAAAGCTATGCACTTCTCAAAGGTAGGTTGACCAGTGTTGAGCAGAATAAGATTGTGCCGGTGTAGAAAGTCTGCTAACATGCTACCCCTTGCTGTAGCATGTTAGCAGACTCCATGGTAGAACCCCATAGGGAATGGTGCGCATTAAAATCACCAAAAAGCAGGACAGGGGGTAGTAGCTGTGATAGGAGATTATTCAGATCAACCTCTGCGACAGTAGCAGATGGAGGTAAATAAATAGTGTAGATTGTAAAAGTAAGGCCAGAAAGGTAAACTGTGGCTGCTGTAGCCTGTAAGTGCACGGAAAGGAGTATATACGTCATCTCTGATGACAAAACTCCGCCATGCGCGGGAGCGCCAACTTCGGGAGGAAGATCGAACCGCGAAAAATGAACGAATCCTGTGATCTAAGTTTTGTTTGCTGGAGAGACACTAGTGACGAGTTAGTCGATCGCAAAAGTAACTGTTAGCTCTTCGACTACGGTGTCCACGCACATTCCAAGAAAGGATAGCCATCGTTAAAATCTAGAATAAAATTAAATTAAATTAAAACACCACCTTACTTTTCGTCGGTCCAGGACGAATCAACCGTCCTTCTTTTGAAACGCGTGGGACTTGGTGGTTTATCTGGAGCAGGCACATCCTGCTGTAGCACATCCTCAGATGGAGGGCTCTCCCGCTGAGAAGAATCAACCGACTCCAAAACCTGAATCGGTTAGATATGGTGAGAGGCGGTGACGGCGACCGCCTAGCGCACTAGGGACCTGAGTAAAAACCAAGTCGCCAGTCTGCGTGCTGTATCAAGCTTCTGGATCGGAGAAGCCACGTAAGTTGTACGTACCGGTCTTAGGTATCACAGGTAGGCGAGATTGGAACCGTTTCCGGGCCTCACTAAAGGTAAGCTTTTCCTTCACCCGGATTTCCTGAATCTTCTTCTTGATAGCGAGGACAATCGCGGGACGAGGCTGGATGGTCACCGCGGCAGTTCACGCAGGCGGGAGCAGATGGATAGGCTCCCTCATGACTTTCAGTACCGCAGGTGGCACAGATGGAATGAGCACTCTTACACGACATGCGAGTGTGGTCGAAACGTTGGCATTGGAAACATTGCATGGGGCTGGGAATAAATGGGCGCACCTCTAGAGTCTCATATCCAGCCTCAATTCTGTGCGGTAATTCGACTCGGTTAAATGTTAGGAAGAGAGTACGGGTGGGCCGTACTTCACCTTCCTTCTTCGCCTGTACACGATAGACTGATGGGACTCCTTGGTCTTCCAGACAACACTGGATCTCCGAGTCAGACATGCGATCAAGAACATTGGTGGTAATAACTCCTCGCGACGAGTTGAGAGTTCGATGTTATTCAACACGGATCGGGTATCCATGGAGTATCGTCGCCTTGAGCAATGAGTTAGTTGTGACAATCCTTGTGTCTCCACCAAAAGAGAACCATTACGAAGACTGTACAGGATTTTACAGTCCCAGAAATGTCATCAATTCACTTCTGAATAATAAAAGGGTTCACTCGGCTAAACGACTGACCTCCTTCAGTGCGACTAATAACTGAGTAACGACGATAAGACTGCTCTGTTACTTGTCTTACGTCCACTCTTTTGCGTTTCATTCGAATGTGAGGGTTATTATTAACAATAGTGTATTTATCCTTCACCATTGCAACTGTCTCCGATGGCAGGCTGCTTCCTGGGCGCCACCCCGGCTCAGGTGACCTATCCTGGCTTAGACAAAGTCACCTCAGGGTCAAATCTCCCCAGGCCCAGACAGAGGTACCCAATTGCCTACAGGAAGTTCACAGCTCTTGCAATGGCCCCTGCCCGGCTCTGGCCTTTACCAGAGGACACGCTCCTGTCCTACATAACCCAGTGCTGGGAGTTACGCCATTACCCATTCACTTTTTACCGTGTCAAACACGGCGGCACCCATCAGACAAAGAACAGGGAAGTAGGACGAATAAAAATGAAAATAGAGGCGAAATAAAAAGGAGTCAACACGCCGAGCGTGAACATGCGGGAGCAGCTCGGGTTCTTCGGGGTCGCTATGCCCCGTAGCCAAAAGTGGGTCCTTGAAGGGCATATCGTCTGTGATTTTTGTCTCTGGTAAACTTGGAAAAATAAGAATGTATACCACTAATCCTCACACTATGAATGAATTTGAAAAAAATTCAAACAGAAATTAGGTTGATAAGTTGAGAAGAACTGGTAAGTGTACAGGTAATTTCTTAAGATGTAGATGATCAGTCATACAAAATGGGCTTCACTTCCAGCATCTTCTGTATAAGAAGGATGAATACAGAATTCATGTGCTTTATATATAGCACCCAAATTTAAAACGGTGTAGTGTTATGGCACTATTGATTTTGCAGTGCCCAATGCCAGCAATTACAGGAGGTGGCCAATTTGCAAATGGAATGTTTTAAAATGTGCCTCAAGAGGAGATTATAAGAGAAATCACAACCACATTTTGCTGATTTGCTCAAATATTTGTATTTTCGGTATTGGGAAATGTTTTCATTAATAGGAAAAAAACTCTTCTCATTTGAAATGACATTGGTTTAAAAATGTTGATGGAAGGGGAAGAAAACTGAGATTTTATTTTTGATTTATTTATGGACGCTCTTAACATCTCAGGTCATCAGCGTCTAGAAAAGAAAACTGAGATGAATTCAATGATAAGGCCGGTTAGAATGTGGTTAATCCAGTATTGAAAAATAGTCATGACACATCTCCAGATCACTGAGAGAAGATCTAGGAAATGTCCAGAGTATACAGCATTTTTTAAGCCTGAAGAAACAGTGCTGAAATGCTGACACCTACTTGAGCATTAAGGTAACAATGGGCAATGAAAAATTATTTTTATGGACAAAAAATATTTACTATTGAAGAATGCTACAACACAAAAATAGCAGGATGAATGCATACACTTCCCAAGCAGTTCATAAGAGAATCCCAAGGAGACAGAGGGGCCACCATGCTGCTTCAGTGATGGTTTGGTGGGAAATGAGATGTGATGGTGGCATTTCTGGCAAAAGAGGATAAAGAAAGTCAGTGTGTACAAAAACACTATTTTTGAACCTGTGGTGAAAGACCTGCACATGACATTGTTCAAGAATAAGCATTGGAGCTTACAGCAGGATTCAGCACTAGATCACAACACACATTTACCCAGACCTGGCTTCAGAGAAATATTCCTAATTTTACTGCTGTTCAAAACTGGCCTTACAGAACACTAACCTCAATCCATTTATCTACAAGCTGTGTTAAGTGCCTGAGGGTATGGGGCGTAAGAAAAAATACTCCAATAATGAAATTCTCAGGTAATCCTTGGAGTCAGCAGTGGCAAATTTCCCCTTGATGTATATTGCCGAGACTTAAGTCATGTGTGAAGGCAAAAGTGAGCCATTTCTAAAATTGACAGTTTCATATGTACAGAATGAATATCAGAAGCACACATAAAAGCACATTAAAATACTCAAGTACTTTGCTGTTATCAACAGAAACATTCTAACAGAACTTATAACCAGACTAGATAAATGTGTGCTACATCTATGCCATTAAAGAGTGTATAAAAATTCCAAAATAAATTGCATGAAAAAAATGGACATTAGCTTGCTTGGCAAAGAGTCTATTATATGGGTTTCACAGCAACCCACTAGTTACACTTAAACAGACCTAATATAATTACATGACATTTACCTAGATTGCAATTCAGTATATAGGTCAAGTGTGTAACCATAGAAAAAGCTATTTTTGAATAATTAACATTCAACAACTGCTTTAATCTCCAGGAAAGTGGGGCAGTGACCATGAATAAGTTTTGCTTTACTCAGGATCAGAAGCATTTTAAACTACTTGACATTCAACTCTTTATTTAGAAAAAAACAATTCAAAATGAAAATCTCAACCAAGTTAAAACTAAATCAAATAACATCCTATATCCTTCACATCAGCACCTATTTAAGATTAATTGGTCTAATATGATGTTGACAACATGTTTGTGAAAACCAAAAGACCTGGAAAGAAATAGATCCTGAAGAATGCTTCTTTTAGTTCTTTCCTTACTGAAAAGATGGATTTCTGTTATCCCTTTTGAATCAAGAGAAATTTTGTATGATTATTACTTCATAAATTATTGACTTTTTATGAGTAGCATTTACTAACTTGGAGAAAGTGTAGTTGTCTGCATTTACCATAAATTAAATGGAGGAAATGTAAATTCAAAATAGTACCTTATGAAAAATCTAACACTTTTCAGTGGATATTAACTATCACAGAATGGAGTAATAGTCCCACTTTCTACTAGATACGAAAGGTTTTCAACAAAAAAATGTTGGAATACTCTATGCCGCCATACCCTCACAGATGGCCTAGTGGCAAATCTATGAGAAAATAAAATTTCACAACCTTATACACATTGTTCATTTTACCTCATATCACTTTTATTACTATAAGTTTTTATTTATTGTTGCAAACTCTCTTTTTGCTGTTATTTATACTACCTACCTTCCATTTTATTTTTTCTTGCAATTGTTTACCATTTTATCTATCATGTAATCAGTTTTATTTTCCTTTGAAGTGTTTTGCCTATAGGAGAGTGCACCTCCTGTTAACTGGTCAGCCCAGTTTCTGTGATTAGCAAGAGGATAAAGCAATAAAACAAACCAATTTAAGAGACCCATTACTTACCAAATTATCAAAAAGAAGTGTTGAAACAGATTCTTTGCATATTTTTGGCATCTGTTTAGGAAAATATTCATCACTAACTGTAGTTCATTTTCAGAAATCTAGACTATTTCCTGAAGAATATTATCTTTGAGTTGTTGTATGGAGTGTGGGTTCGTCTTGTACACGGCATTTTTTAATTTATTTCATAGATAATAACTGCAGGCTGTTAAATCTGGGGACCAAGAGGGACACAAATCCCTACTAATAACTCTGTATTGTGGAAACACCTTGTGAATTGCTGTTATGGAATTACTCACAATGTGTGTAGTGTCATGAATCATGTTAAAAAAATGCATGATCATGCTCCCTGTAGTTTAATTCTATGAAAAAAGGGGTTAGTATGTTGTTCACATAAGTAACAGAATTAACTATATGCTCAAAAAAAATTGGTCTTATGATTCATTCACCACTGAGAAAATGCATATGAATCATCAAGACATGCTGTGCCAATGTAAATACATGAGGCATAATGCACTTTATGTACACTGTTGAATTAAGAAACAATCAACACAATCACACACACACACTGTTCTCTTCTCAAAATGCACTATTTATTTTAACATTTTGGTGCCAAATCTTAAATAATGCATTAAGTGCCAGAGTGCCAAATCTTAAATAAAGCATTAAGTACCAGAGTATTCCTTGGGGCCTGCTGTCAGTAATTTTCATTGGGCCATTGCAGTCCTTATGGCTGCCAGATTTCTACACTACTGTAAGTTTCAAACAAATCAGCGGCCCAGAAAAAATTTAATTCTACCTATTGAATGTACCTCTGTGGCCCATATCTAAATATTACTGCCACTAGATTAAGAATTGGTGCATCATGGAATGTAAATGTGAATATCACAAAATACATATTATCATGAAGAACAAGCTTTATTGTTAGTTATTAGTAAATGCAGATTTGCAATAAAAAACTGACATGCTAATAAGAAAATGTTAACTAACACTACTATCAAAGAATGTATTTGCCTAAAATACACAAATTATTCAAAAATATAAATTTTTAGAAGTGGTTATTTTTAAATACTAATTATGAAAATTTGCAAAGCACTGCAAGCAAAAATGTGGTTCTCTCATTACATTCTTCACAATCAGTGAAACAAATAAAACTCAATAAATTCATACATATCCTGTAGATTATTGCAAATTGTTATGCAGGGCCAATGGTCCAGTGGTATTTCTTGCTGTGTCCCTGGGAACCTACCAAATTATTTTTATAAAAATTGCTTATAAAAACATTTTCAAATGACTTATTTATAAAATAAATTTATAATAAGTGCCCTTTATTGAGTTATGAAGATGATTATTGTTTAGAGGGCTCAAAACAGTTAAGGTCATTAATGCCCAAACACACTAAAAAAACTGCAACAAGATTAAATAAATAAGTAAACTACACAAAATTAGTGCAGGAAACAAGTAACAGTAGCACTTTGGGCAATAAAAATAAAAACCCTATAACAAATAACAAGCTGAAAACACAACAGTCTTATAATGGTCTAAAATTGTAACAATAAAAACCCCAAAACTAATTACAAGGGTAATATGGTCAACTGAAAAACAAAAGACTGGTAATAAAATGCATCAGCAAGAGCTAAAACACAATAGTTTTATAATGGTCTAAAATTGTAACAATAAAACCCCCAAAAAATTAACATGGGTGATATGGTCAAACGAAAAACAAAAGACATAATAAAATGCATCAGCAAGAATTGAAAACACAACAGTCTAATGGTCTAAAATTGTAGTAATAAAACCCCCAAAATACAAAGGGTAATATAGTCAACAACAAACAAAAGTCTGGTACTAAAACACAGCTTCAAGAGCTGTAAACACCACAGTTTCATAATGGTCTAAAATTGTAATAATAAAATCCCAAAATAAATAACAAAGGGTAATATGGTCTACAACAAACTAAAGACTGGTATTAAAAAGCATCAACAAGAACTCAAAACACAAAAGTCTAAAAATACCGTCATAAATGAAAGGATATAATCTCACACTGCGCTCCAAAAAACAAATAAACGGAACACTCAGTCAACAGCAACCACATCATCTGCAAGTAGGCCCTCAATAGAGGGCAAACCTAGGGAAGGTTAAAAGCAGCTAGATGATGGTATTCAAGTAAAATGTGACGCACTGTAAAGGAGTGGTCACAATGAAGCTGGAGTTGGAGGTGGTTAAACATTAAAAAGGTAACGGCGACTAAAACAGCAATGCCCAAATCTCAAACGTGGTAAAATTACTTCTTCGCGACGAGCTGCGCGAGAAGAAGACAACCAATTAAAAGGGACTGATTTACGTTTTCGAAGCTTATTGCAAGGGATTCAATTCCACTCCTCGCACCAGCGCGAGAGAACGCCTCGACTTAAAGAAAGTTTAAAATCCCCCAAGTAAAAACGATGTTCAATTTCAGCAGGGTGTAATAAGGTGGATTTAGCTGCGACATCTGCGGCCTCAGTGCCTTGGGAGTCCCTTATGTCCAGGTACTAGTAGCGGTGTAACACTGACTCCAGCTTAGACACTGCATCCTGGATTTTCTGTACAAGAGGATGGTTGTTGTACAGCTTTTTCAAAGATAAAAGGGCACTCAAAGAATCGGAACAAATAACACTGTCCCCCAGTCGCTGTTCAGAAACAAATAAAATCGCCCTATAAATAGCATAAACCTCCGGCATAAAAACAGATATCGCAACGTTAAGACTAAACGTAACACGACATCCATTAAAAACAAAGGCATACCCAACATCTGTGTCAGATTTCAAGCCGACGGTATAAATAAAATTGCATATAGTAAAAGAAGAAATATCTCGCTAAAATGACAATAATAGGTGCTGCGGTCGAAGATTAAAACAGGACGTAAGCTCCAGTTGAACGGGGGCCTCTGCTAAAATGACAATAATAGGTGCTGCGGTCGAAGACTTAAAACAGGACATAAGCTCTAGTTGAACGGGGGCCTCTGCTAAAATCCAAGGGGGAGAAGCAGTTTCCCCGGTTAAGAAAAAAGCAGAACTCCACGTGCAATGTCCTCAACAGTTCCCGAAAACGAAACCCAGGAGCTCCAGGAGTAAAAGGCTGAGCAGCATAAAATGGAGCGAGCGACACATTCAAAAACGGCCAATTCGTAGACGACGACGTTGCGCAACTAATCGACAACCATAAGCAGCAAATAAAAGATCCCTATGATAATACAAGGGAGCTTCCCCAGACTCCACACGTACGCTGGACACAGGACTAGTTGGTAATGCTCCAAGGGCGACAAGAATACTCCAGTGATGAATGGGGTTGAGGCGACGAGGAACTGAAGGTCGCGCTCAGCCATAAACTACACAGCCATAATCTAGTTTGAACCGGATTAGTGAACGTGAAAGAACTGTCCGGCCAGTTCCCTTTGAACTATATGCGATGACTAACATAATTTCCTATCAAATACCAAGCCAAGGAACCTAACTTCGTCTGCGAAAGCAAGAGCGTCTGGGTCAAGATGGAGAGATGAAGGATACTTCTTACGGCGCCAGAAATTCATGCGGACGGTCTTCTCTGCAGAGAAACGGAACTCGTGGTTTACACTCCAAGCATAAAGGCGGTCAAGACAGCATTGGAGGCGGCATTCCAAAAGACAATTTCTGCGAGAAGAAAGAAAGTTAGCAAAATCGTCGACAAACGACGACGAATGGATTCCTGGCGGTACATACTTGGTGATGAAATTGATAACTAACACTTGCAAAAAAATTTGATGCTAAATACCGAGCCCTGAGGTACACCGTTCTCTTTAATTAAACGAGATGATAAAACTAATCCCACGCGAACATTAAAAACCCGGTCTTTCAAACTCCTGAATAAAAACAGACATATGACCACATATATGCTAATCATGAAGCGTTCGAAGGATAGAGCTCTCAAGATCAAAGAAAACAGCGATCCTTTAGCACTTTCGTACACAACCATTCATTATATGCGTGGAAAGAGACACAAGATGGTCGACCGTGAAGCGATGGCGCCGAAACCGCACTGAACGTTCGTCAATAAATTCCTCGACTCTAACCACCACATAAGCCGTCCGTTAATCATGCGTTCCATCACCTAGCAGACGCAACTGGTGTGGGAAATCGGACGGTAACTGGAAGATGTCGGTCCTTTCCAGGTTTAGGTATAGGAATGACGGTGGCCACTCGCTAAGCGCTCGGAAATGTGCCATCACACCAAATGCGATTAAAATGCTGGAATAAAAAAGCCTGGTCTTTCGCTGGTTAAATATTGTAGCATAGCAATATGAATGCTATCTGGCCCCGGTGCGCAATACCGAGGGGTAGAAAGGGCATGCTCCAATTCCTTGGCTGTAAAAGGGACATTACAGCACTCCTGGTTGTCGGAAGCAAAAATTGAAACCTTTCGACTCAACCTGCTCCTTTAATTTGCGAAATGGAGGATAATTGGCGGAGCTCGAAACATCAGCGAAAGTGCGTCTTCAAGTATTGGCAATATCAATCGGAGTAGCAAGTACACGATGTTGTACCTTAAGACTGGGTATCGGCGTAAATCTATGTTTGCCTGCAACGCGGCATAACTTTTCTCAAAATACAGATGAAAGCGGTGTGCGCTTAAAATATGAGGCGTACGCAATCCAAACGCCTTTTTGCTATCCTTAATCACTCGATGGCATTTAGTGCGCAGTTATTTATAGCGAATCATGTTCTCCAACGTAGGGTGGCGACGAAACATTCGCAAAGCACCTCATCGGTCCAACAAGGAACCGGAGAGCGTATGGGGTGTGAAGACGACCTGGGAATAGCCTTATTAGCGGCTGTAATGATGACAGTTACGAGGGGCTCAACGTTAGCGTCAGTAGATGGAAAATCACATCCTGAAAAGATGGCTAAAGAATGAGATTCCAATTCTCTTTGGCAATAAGCCATTTCGGCGTGCTTTGAGAATGTGATTGTGAAAACAGGATGCGTACTTGACACGGGAAGTGGTCACTGGAGTGCAAATCAGAGATGACGTTCCAAGTAAAATGTACAGCAAGCGAGGCGGAACAGAAAGATAAGTCCAAATGAGAAAAACTGTGAGAACTGTCAGAAAGAAAAGTGGGTTGAGCAGAGTAAGATGGTGGCGATCTAAAATGTCTGCTAACATGCTACCCTGTGCACACTCGGTGGGAGAACCCCATAGGGGGTGGTGCGCATTAAAATCCCCCAAAAGTAGGACAGGGGGTGGTAGCTGAAATAGATTATTCAGATCAGTCATGGCGACGTAGCAGATGGAGGTAGGTAAAGAGTGTACACTGTAAAATTGAGGCCAGAAAAGTAAACTGTAGCTGCCGCAGACTGTATAGGAGTCTGAAGGATTAGTGAAGTACTGTACACGTCATCTCTGATGAAAATCAAAGCGCCGCCATGCGCGGGAGTGCCATCTTCGGGAGGAAGATATCTCACCGAAGAGTAACTGCGTAGAGTGAAAGAATCCTTTGGTCGAAGATTAATCTCTTGGAGACACACAAGCGGGGAGTCAGTTGAGCGTATTATAACTCCAGTTCAGGTCTTCGACTGCGGAGTCCACACACATTCCATAAAAGGATAGCCATTGTTAAAATAAGATAAAATAAATAAAAATACCCCCTTAATGTTTAACCGGTCCAGGACGGTTAATTCGTCCTGGACCGGCACCTGCAATCGGTTGGATGTAGAAATAGCCGGTGATTGCGACCACCTAGCGGGCTTGCTTCCATCATGGGAGCTGGACCTCCGAGGAGGAAGAGGAGGAGGAGGAGGAGGAGGGCTCTTCTTTCCAACTCGAGTGGACGTTTTCAAAAAGTCAGCCCTCGTTTAACTAGTCTTGAACTTTATTTCAGATAGTATTAAAAACTAACGGTTTAAACTTCTTGGTAGAGTGCTTCAGAGAAGTTGGTGCATCAGGGACCCGTGTGAAAACAAAATCGCAGGTCTGCGTACTGCTATCGCACTTCTTGACCGCTAAAGAAGTTGCTGCGCTGTATGTACCGGCATTAGGTACAACGGGTTGGCGAGATTAATATCGTTTCCGGACCTCAGTAAAGGAGAGTTTTTCCTTTACCGAATTTCCTGAATACAGCGCTCCTCTCTAAAACGAGGGCAGTCACGGATGATGCCGGGTGATCTCCGCGGAAGTTGACGCAGACGGGAGCGGATATACATGCTTCTTCACGACTTCCTTGACCGCAGGTTGCACAGATGAAAGTGGCACTCTTACAAGAAATGCATGTATGGCCAAAGCGCTGGCAGTAGAAACAACGCAACGGGCTCGGGATATACGCGCGCACTTCAATCACCTCGTAGCCCCTTTAATTCTCTGCGGTAATTCTACCTTGTTAAAAGTAAGGATAAGAGTACGGGTCGGCTGTAATTCTCCCTCTGTCCGTGCCTGCACTCGATAAACAGAAGTGACCCCTTGGTCTTCCAGACAACTCTGGATTTCCGGGTCAGACATACCGTCTAGTACGCTGGTGGTAACAACTCCTCACGACGAATTCAATGTCCTATGTTGCTCAACATCGATGGGATAGCTGTGGAGTATCGTCGCCTTGAGCACTGAGTTTATTTGAGAGCGCCCAAGTGTTTCCACCCAAAGAGAACCATTCCTTAGACGGGTACAGTATTTAACGGGTCCAGCTATGGTATCAATGCCCCTCTGAATCACAAATGGGTTTACTCTGGAAAAGGACTGACCTTCTTCTGTTCTACTTACAACTACCGAGGATAGGACTTCTAGATTATTTCTTTTATCTCCATTCGTTCACATTTCATTTGAATAGGATTTATAGCATGTACCATAGCGATTTTATCCTCCACCATTGCAACTGTTTCCGATGGGAGACTGCTTCCTGGACGCCACCCCCACTTAGGTGACTTGCCCTGGCTTGAACAAAAGTCACTTCAGGGTCAAACCTCCCGGGCTTAGACAGAGGTACTCAATTGCCTACAGGAAGCTTACAGCTCTTGCAATCGCCCCTCACTGGGCCTGGCCTTTACCAGAGGATACACTCCTGCCCTACATGATAACTCAGTGCTGGGAGTTATGCCATTACCCAGTCACTTATTACCGTGTCAAACACAGGGGTATCCTTTAGACAAAGAACAGGGAAGTAGAGCGAATAAACATTACAATGGAGGCAAAATTAAAAGGAGCCAAACATGCTAGGCATGGACCCGTGGGAGCAGCTCGGGTGCTTTGGGGTCACTATATCCTGTACCCAAAAGTGGGCCCATAAGGAGGAGTTATGAAGAATAATCAGAATGGATATCTGGGAAAAATTAGTCATATGTTATGTATATATTAATTAATCAACTGGCGCAACATGTTATGGCAAAATGTAAGGATTTACTGAAAATTTTGAAGCTATATAGTTGAATGTTTTGTTCATGATTGATGATAAATCCTTATACATGCTTTATAATTTTAAGGCTGTTACTAATGTGTCTAGATTTTTTTTTAAAAAAGCATTACAATTATTAATTTCCAGGTTTTAAATTAAATGTTCACATTTCAACTAGATTTTGACATAGTATTTTTTTCACACTAATTTTGATGTCTTTGTTACAATTGCTGTGCAATTTTGTCTTAATTTTAAAATTTTGATATTTCTAGGTTAAGAAATAAGTAAATATTTTCAGTTTGTTATTTAAACAACAATTTCAGCATTCTAAGATTTCACTTTTACTTTCATCATAATAACTAGTGGTAGAAGTTGCAGCAGGTTGAGGATGGATATCATCATTACTTTCTGTTTCACTTGAATTATCACTATTTTCGTTATCTTCACTAATGAGAAATTATTGTAGCTGTCACTTTCCAGTAATGCTACCTAAATTTCCTCATCCGTCAATGTTTTTGTCATTTTATTGTACAAAATTAGCACACACAATCCTTTTTATTGCATACAATATTCAGTAACACTAAAAACCATGACAAACTATACATAAATAAAGTCTTCCACAAAACAAATACTTCCATGAGTTTTGTTGCTCACTGTACAATTTGCACAATGTTCTTATAGTACCTATACTTATGAGTCATGACTTCACAAAGAAAAATAAAATAAACTTGGAATTCTGACTTTACTAGAGAAATTTGGTACTAACTTGTAGTCAAGATACCATGAATTAGGTACAAATACACGTTTGTGATATTTGTTACAGAAAACTTAAAATTAGCTGAGATGGAAAACTATCCTCTTGAAGATTGGGGTTTTGTTGTATCTTGGCATTTTTAGCATGTACAGTGCATCATATATCAAATCTTGGAAGTAAAGGGTTAAGCATGTTTTTTCAATATGTTTTTAACCATACTGAAATAACAAAGTACAATCAAAGATATTCCTATTTTAGTCATTGTTTATGATACTGAACTGTAATCAGGCATACAAAATGTTTTCTGATGGTGTGCTTTTAGTAAAGCAGATGCTTCTAGATTAAAAATATTGTTACACATTATTAGACTTCTTTCAGAGTAATATTTAATTAGATCAGTTATTTCTTCTCATACTTTATCTCGGAATTCCCCAATTCACTAATTATGCAAACCTGGTAAAACTAGTAAAAATTATCAGTGTCTGAAAATATATTTTTACAAAATGTTATGAACAATATTTCCTTTTTACTTTTGAAACAAAAATTTTTAAGCAGGTTTCTGAAATGCTATAACAGTAATACACTTCCTGTACTGTACAGAAACATATGCAGCAGAACACCAAGGAAAAATGTTAAATCCTTTAACTACCTAGAAAATGCAACCTTTAATGCTTAACAAATGATAATACAACAATATGTAGCTTTAAATTTACCTTACCAATGGTTGGTATAGTAGTCACAATTTCTCCCAGTTTCAATTTATAAAGGATCGTTGTCTTTCCAGCTGCATCTAGACCAACTGTTGGGAAAAACAATCTTTTAGTATTTAAGACAGTATATATTACTTTTACATAAAAGATATATTCAGTTACAATTTCAATGCAACATAATCTATAATTTAAAGTATTTAATTATAAAGGCAAAGCTGTCAATTATGACTGAAAAGTTACTTTTGGCTTATCTCTTAGCCATTCAAGTATTTCTATTGCCAGTGACTAAGAACTTATGACTTTCAAATGCTTAGAAACAATTGTAATCGTTGAGCTTTTTCAAGAAAATGAACACACTATTCATTTAAACACATTAGTTATGTATAATCTCTTACATTAGAACACACAAGAAACATCATGCTGTTAATGTGCTGAAAGGTCACCAAAATTCTGGAGAGATTAATTAAAGTAGAACACAAAGACTGAAAGCATGGTTTATACTGGGGGCTAAAGTATGCTGTATGGTCATATCAAGTTTTATTAATTGAAAGTGGCATTCCCCAATGAAGGAAATCATCTTTGAGAAATAAGTTTCTCTTATTTAATAGTTCACCTTCCACATCCTGAGTATTTTTTATAGTGTTTAATGCCTGTTTTTACTACTGAGCCACCACAGGCGGTGAACACTGATGACATGTGAGATAAAATGATAAATTGGGAAAGGATATTTTTAAGGAAGGAAAAGTTCCAGGCCTAAGTTTAGGGTACCTCCCTGGCATTTGCCATTTATGACAACTGAGGAAAACCTGGGAAAAAAAAACCCAGTCAAAGAGGATGGTCCTGGTAGGAATCAAACCTCAGACCTTCTGCTCATGATTTCACACCTTAACGACCTCAGTCACCTGTGGCAGTTTTCCTGAGTCTAATGTGCATTCCTAATGCAAATGTTTGGTACTTCCATAAAATTTGAAGGCATATAGAGGGTACAGTAGAACCAGCTAATTAATTCTTTTTCAGCTAAGCTTTTAAATAATTAAACCACAAAAACTGAGCAGAACATAAATGTTGAATAAAAGTTGGTAAAAAGAAAATAATAAATAAATATAAAACAAGTAAAATAAAACTGCATAAATATATAGGAGGGTCAGAGAAAAATAACTGCTGCCACAGTTGAATAGATTAGCACAGAATACCAATAAAGCAATTGTAGCACTACAGCTGGATTGTTCAGTAACTTGGATGTTTTTCAAAATAGTAAAATCATTACTCAACTAGAAAAGACCGAAATATAGCATTGGCATTGCAATACCATTACAAGTTATTTAAGTAAATTCGAAAAGAAAATTCCATTTGAAAAAACTTGGGAACGAACATTAAAACTTCTTTTGTTTCTCATTAAGCATTTACTGAGACATTCATTTATATGCATTGATTAGTTCAAGTATAAACATTTTCTTTCTGCTTCTTTGCAGGGCCCAAGCAAATCCTGTAGACACTCAATTGCTAGCTTTGTTAAAATATTGCTCCTACCATGAACCTATAGATCTATGAAAAGTACTAATAATATCCACATTCACAACTCCTGTTGCAAAACACACATACTTTAACTCAATCTAGACATTTGAATACGCTTTTTTTTTTTAAAAACAGTTTTATCATCCCGAAAACTTGAAGTCACCCCTCCTGAAATTACTTTCTTAATTAAAATCAAGAAACAGTTCCTGAACAGGACTTTCACCACTCTGTAGACACTTATCTACAATATTCCATTTAGGAATAACAGCCAAATTAGGCTAAATGAGCTTGCAGTCTGATGTCTAAGACCTCATTGAATTAATTTTTTTTCAGGTTAAGGGAAAAATTCAAGAAGAAACTTAACAAATATAGCCTGAACATTTGTATTATAAAAACTTCATGACCATTAGCTCTTAAATGCCCATCACTCTTTTTTCATTAGAGAAAACCGTCAGAATCAGGTATTATGACTCAAATGGGATTCAGAGCTTGCAACACCACAAACACAGCTAGTTTTTCCATCATGCCCAACTATGCCAAGATAGTTAATCTTGCAGCATTTTCCCATTTAGATGTAAATGTTAGTCAATTCATTTGTTTATTTACGGATGCTCTTTAACATCTCAGGTCATAAGCGTAATGTTAGTCAAGATATACTGCATGTATAACATCAATTATGTGCAAGAAAGATTGTGACGCACTTACCACTAAATTTCTACATTAGTAATCTACCTATTACACAACTAACCCTAAAAAAAGCCATTATACAGAATTTTTACAAAAGTAAGTAGTCTCTACCCACTGCCATATGGAACACATCAAAGACAATTTAACCTTGCAACTTGCAACATCAAATTTTAAAAAACCTAGTTTCTATATTTTTCTTCCTTTCCAAGCATTCCATGTGTTTTCTCAAGTATTCTAGCAAAATTTTCACAAAATATACTGTAAATTCTCATAACTAGGCATTCTTAAGCATCAAACATCAAAGTAGACTCAAAAAGCTAGTAAACAAGAACAGATGAGTGAAAGGCATAAAGGGAGAGAGTGATTTGTAGCTCATGATCTACTGTACACCCCACCTGTTGCGTACAGTCCAATAACAAAATAACTTAATTTCTCTTCACTATGGTTTTAGTGTTTTCAATAAATTTTCACTTCCAACAAAATGACATAAATTGAGAAATCAGAAACTACCCACAATAACATGGAGTGGTGCAATTAACTATTAATCAACATATGGTGTTTTTCCACTGACCTTATGCATACGTGTTTCCTGTCATTAACTGGAACAAAGTTATGCTAGCTTCTGACTGTCAGTGTGGATCTGATAGCAGTTGAGTTTTGCTCTATATTTAATTGCAAAGTAAATTATTGCTCAGTACACATTTTCCACTACATAACATATTTTATTTATGATTCATATATGTTAGCTAAATCAGCCCATCAAGTTAAGGAATGACATGAAAAAAGATTCCCAGGGTTCAAGTTCCATGCCATAATATAATCCATAATCATAAAAAAATTCAAAATAATTTTTATTGGAACTCTGAGAAACCTGATATTCATGAAGTGCCCCTCCATGATTAAAAAAGACATATAGTGAGCCATAATTGGAGAAAGAATTAGAGGGCCATTTTTAAGACAACAGTTGATGTATCCACATAAGTTAATATAATTTTGCTCCCTTTTAATCAACAGAGAGCATGATTTTGCTTTTTTTCAACAAGATTCAAAAGAGCTCATACATTGAATATTTCGATAAGAGGAAATGAAATTGTGTTTCAGAATGACAAGATTTATTGGTAAGGATTTGTCGCTTCCTCGGTTCCTGACCTGACCCCTTGCAACTTTTATCTTTGGGGTAAATGAAAAAATACTGTATAGAAGACAAACTCACATACCCTGGAAGAAATGAAACAAAATACATAGTAGTAGTAGTGATAAGTTGACATTAAAGCCAAGCAGGTCTCTGATTTGTCATCCAAAAATTTCATCTTTGCTCCCTAATTGAGGAAGCTTTGTCTCAAAAATTACTAAGAACTGTTGTCAAAAGTATGGTCATTGTATTTTGATAAAAATTTTCTTCCAGCAAGCAACAAAACATGTCACATTACACTGCACTGTGTAATGCACTTTAGATCAGGTATGCTATTCGGAAAGTAGCATTCACTGCATGTTTAGTCCAGTCAGCATGTTGTAGACTTCACAACAAAGAGAAAGTTAGTTTAATTCTCGTGCCATTTTTTTTCCCCTCCTAATGATGCAGCTTATGTAATTTGAGTTTATGAATTTTAGTCCTGCTGATAAAATTTTCACCACATATTGTACATGAAATTGCTATTGTAATGAATAACAAGTTTTAAGGATACATTTTATCATAATACTACATATGTTCAAATATATACAGCATGTACACTGAAGGCTAATAGCCTTCTAGTCTTAACCATGGGAGAAATATGTAGAAGAGGACAGCAAGGCTTCAAGAGTGTAAATTGGTGGCACATTAGTGTGCCACATGCTGCTTATGAGTTTCCTGTGCATATAGTACACATAAGAGAAGTGTTTGTATTGTCAAGTGGGCATTCACAGGTTTTACAGGAACAAAAGCTTGAAACATTATTCATTTTCTGAGCTTGCAGATTTGCATTTTGTTTATGATAAAGCTGGAGGGCATGCATCTGTAGCTGCACAGTTGTACCATGAAACATATCTAGATAAGCATAATTCTCATCCATTGACTTTCCAATCCGTCCACCAGTGTCTGCGAGAAACTGGATCCTTCGCAATGCATAGACCAGATGCTGGTATAAATTAAACATGTCACACTGCAGCTTTTGAAAAAGAGGTGCTCCACAGGATTCAGGATAATTTTGCAACAAGTATCCTACAATCACATTGGCCATGGACATGAACAGTAGTGATGTATGGTGGGTCCTGCAGGAGCAACATTTCATCTTCTGAGGGTACAGTCCTTGGGATGAAGGCCTTTTGTTCCTGGTTACAATTTTGCCACTGCATATTGGAGCATTATAGCAAACATTCTGATTTCTTTCTCCTCTGTATTCTTCACTGACGAAGCCACTTTGACCAGAGATAGACTAATCCTATACTAGAGGAATAGTCATGTGAGTGACTTGTCATGGTGACAAACCAGCAGAGATTCAACATGAACTCATGGAATGGTATAGCGATCATTTGATTGGTCTGCAACTAATTCCTCTGTGGCTAAAATGGACACATGTACTTTCAGTTCTTGATCCACATATATACCCCCTGTGTTTCTGAAAGATATCTTTACATGCCTAGGTCAAATGTGGTTCCATCATGGAGCTCTTTACCATTTTGACATGAAAGTGCAACCCATCTTGACATTTTCAATGGCTCCTGGAATAGAAGAGGCAGTCCTGTAGACTGACCACTGTACTCTGTTAACATCGCTCCCATGGATTTTTTCTTTTGGGGACACATCAAGAGCCTCATATTTGAAACACAATTACCTCAAATGAAGAATTACTTGCTTGTGTTGAAATATGGGGTATCCCAGAAATCTTAGAAAAGATACGAGGTTCATTTTTGTGCCAATGAACCTCAGCATCTGTAACATCTTTCCAGAAACTAAACGTGAAATATGCCATTCTTTTCCTTCATAATACTAGTGGTTACATCTATTTCCCTTTCAGAAAAAGGGAAAAATTTGTTTAATATTCTCATATGAAACATTTGCATTATGTACTGCCACCCGTGTGATGTTAAAAAGTGCCGGTAAAAAAAAAAAAAAAAAAAAAAAAAAAAAAAAACTACAACCCAAAATGAGACACATTTACGGATATGCCACTATATTATTTCATAGAATTATCCTATTTCATTATTTTTAACAAGGGTAATTTATTATTGCATATAGCACAGCTATTTGTTTCCTAAATTCTTTTATACCATAATTCATTAAGTTTTACACTCAAACTGAATTGCATAGATAATTCTAAGCAATAAAATCTAAAAACTATTTTTTCATGTTAATCATAAAAAATTAATGCATTTTAAAAAAGGATAATTTGTTGAGATTCAAACCCTTGCTTAGCTTCTCTGGGCATAACTGCAGCTTAGTTGTACTTAAGACTTAGCACTGCAGTGCTTAGTAACACTGACTTTCCTCTGTTGCTTGCCTATGTTTATCACAATTTCAAGTGGAAGCCCATCAGTGAAGTGCTACCCTCATTATATTTTACTCCAATGCAGGAAATTTTGGGCCTGCAGATTACTAATTCCCTATCTCAGGTTTCTTGTCTTCAATCTCTCTGCAATTTTTCAAATTTGTGCAGTTGAGTTCTGAAATAGTCTGTATAATTTAACTAATAGTATGTGTTTATTTTGATGATCGGTTTTTATCAACTCTATTGAGTTCATCAAAATTTTTATTTGTTTATTTTACATTTGTTCTCCCTGTAAAGAAAGTAAGGCTCTTTATTGCTCCTATGACATAACGCATATGATCAAAGTATTGAAGAGACACTGACACAACACACCAAAGGGCTTGTTTTTCATTTATTTATTAATATCATTCATCTCATACGAAGTTACAGAATTTCTTACAATAAAATGCAGTTACCTAAAATTCATTACAAATGTTACACACTCTCATAATAATACGATTGATCTTCTTTATGGAGAGAGAGGGGGGAAAAAAAAAACCAACACACATTCAACTAAATAAAATTGTGTACATTGTTAGAAGTTGTATATTTCAAACTTAAATTTACTTAGGAGAGCCACTTCTGATAACAAAGTCAGTTGAAATAAAATATGAGATTTTTTATTCCAACAAACATTATTTTTTAACTGCTTTATTTTCATGTTAATTACCGAATTGAACTTATCTATACAATGAAAATAAACTGTAAATGAATATTTAGGCTTATGATTATGATTTTAAGCCATATTTAAAACAAATCTATAAATGCTGAGCCAGTTAAATATGTGATTTATGGATGGTGGTGGTGGTGGACTGCAGCAGTCGATAAGTCACTGCTGAAGGTCAGCCAGGCTACACAAGTCAGAGCAATGGTCAAGGTTTACGGAACTGCTATTTGGTTTTGAGTCTAACACTCCTTAGTGTCATTTGAACACTGAAATAAATAATATGCATCAAATCTTTCCAGTATTATCTGCTAAGAATTCTAATGGCAAAGACTAGACCTAAGGAGTGTTTATAATTTATATACCTGTATCAAGTTCACTCATGGTGTCAGGAGATAGAAGAGAAATTTCCAGGTATTCCAATTCTAAGTCATAATGCAATTCTTATATTAGTAGTATTCACACACTTTAAATGAACTAAAGCATAACATCCACCAAGAGATCTTTGTTAATTTCTCAAAGAGCTGGTCAGCAGATGCCAGAAATGTGGACTCTCACATTGACTACATTACTTTGAAACTTAACTCTTAATATAAATTAGCTAATTTAAACACATAAATAACATTTAATTTCTTATAATATTCTCTACAACTTTCTCTTTGTAGGCAAATGTAATGAACAGCTTTATTTTGTAACTTAATACTACTGATAGAAGTGTCTCATATTGCCGATCTATATATTTTAGTGAAAATATGCACTCTTCCACTTCCCCCCCCCCCTCTCATTCATACTTAAAAGTTCTCTGATCTTTTTCATTTTTATCCTGAAAATTGATTGCCACTATTTTCTTGTTACAAGTAATATATTAGTTTCAAACCAATTTAATATTTTATACACTATATACTTCATAGATATTCATTTCATCAAGCACATATATATAATCTTACATTAAATCTGCACGCACGCACATGCACACACACTTGCATCTTCCACAACAACAGTTACTTCTACTTCCAACATAGTTTTTAGATATTTTGGATATTGATGGTAAACCTTTATTTCCATACAGTCAAAACAACAAAGGATATTAAATTAATTGCGGAATCCCAGATAGACAATATCTTATTTCTGAAATTTCCTTTTTAATTCTGCAATTTTCATCATACATCTGTTCCCTTTGCTAAATATACTGAAGATCAATTTATGAAAGCATACTAAAACAAAATTTAGCAGAATTCTATGACTATCCATTATCCCAGAAATAATTCTCTCTCTCTTCATTACTTTCTCACATATCATAAATTAATACTATTAACAAAATTCATTATTATTAGTTTGGTAAATATATTGCCATGGAAGTCATACAGGATGCAATTAACATTTAATTTATTTAGAAATTTAGTTTATATTTTACATGTAGAACATGAAAAAGGACTGGAAACTACTTGTAGTTTTAATGTAAATTTTATTTGGCAAATTGGGAGAACAATGCTTTTTTTTAAGATGTCTCATCAGTCTGCTCATAAAGGAAACAATCAATATATATAATATGTGCTTCACTTAATTTCAGAATTTTTCAAATTCTATGAAAGAAAATTCATGAAGCCCAACTTGACATGAAATGCAGGCAAAATAACTTTATTTTCCTCAACCAATGCAGTATTTTTCACATTTTCCTTTACAGTAATGCCTAAATTCCTAACAACTCTTGTAGTGCTTGTTGGTGCCCTTGCTGTGTCACAAATAGAAAAACAGCAGTACTTGTGAATCAATCTTTTAAACCTCCAATTAGCAAGACAATTTTATATAAGAGCATATTCATGTATATTTGATTGCCACCAGCAACAAGTTCAAAAATTTCCCTTATATTCCTGCATGAAAATGACACTGATGGCAGCTTGTAATCATGTGTAATAACACTGCCTGTATGTTGGCTTTAGATGGATCAATAAATTTCTTACTTGTGCAGATCAAACTGGAAACCCAGCTCCAATATCAAACCATTCATGATTGCACACACATAGGGTTATTCTTTTTTTAAAACTCTGATGGGGCATTAGAAAAAGACAAATATGAATCACAAAATGGTTTAATTACCAGGAGTCAAATACAGTCACAGTTACTTTTCCACATAGTCACCGTGAAGATTAATACTTTTGTCATATCAATAAATGAGCTTTCCAATATCCTCTTCATAAAAGGTTGCCGCCAGCATGTGGAGATAGGTCTTTTTAGGAACTCAGCATACACAAAGTTTTCGATAGCCAAGGTATTCTGCAACAATCGTGTAAATATACAGAAGTTTCAACTTTAGCACTATATTCAACTCTCTCGAACCATTTGATCAACTAGCTGAACAAGGTCATCACTAACAACAGACCTGTGTCCTTGTGCACCTTCATAATGAACATCAGTTCGACCCTCTTTAAATTTCTTTCAATATTCATGCACAACACCCTCACTCATACAGTTTACATCACAAACACGGCTCATTTTGCAATTAATTGCTGTTGCACTATTTCTGCCTGTAAAAATTATGGTGGGGTAGTTTTACAGTAGCAGTGTGCACATCCACCTCCTTATACTTGTCTGCTCACGTAGCACAGTGATCGGAGGTTGAAAAAAAATAGCCCTTGTACTTTGAATTAATTTCAAAACATCTAGCAAAATAGCTATTTGTTGCTCTAAAATCATTGTTCCTTGCACTATAAGGTTTCCTTGTTGTAATGTAGAACTCAACAGTTCAGCTTGTTTAGAAAGTTTCAAGTTATAGAGTCATTTTAGTCTCAGCCATGAGATGAGCCATCATGAGGTTCAGGGACGTACTCTTCTACAGTTTGCTGGTTCTGAGGCAGTGGTTTGCAAATGGCATGCAGGAACATGTAAGTCTCCTCCTTATGTGCTTATGTGCTGAGGATGTTTGAAACTGTGTTTAGTTTTACTAGAATATCCTTCATTATTCATGAGACAAAATAACAGCCTATACGATCTTTACGCTCATTCTAAGCAATTGCAACAGCAAATGACAGCAGTATCATTTCATTCTGTTGGAGCATTATATTATTATTGTTGTTGTTATTATTATTGAATAGTGTTTTATGCCATTTTAATTGCTGAGGCATTATAGGTGACAGACGACGACGATGATGATGAGGAGGAGGAGGAGGGGGGGAGGACTAGGGGGAGGACACATAAGATGAAATGATAAATTGGGAAAGAATATTTTTTAAGGAAAGAAATGCTCAAGCTTAAGTTTATGTACCTCCCTGGCATTTACCATTTATGAGGACTAAAGAAAAATTAGGAAAAACCTCAGTCATGGAGGATGGTCCTGACAGAAACTGAACCACAGATCTACAACTCATGAGTTTGTGTCTTAATGACCTTGGTCACTTGTAGTGGTTATGATGGAACAGTTGTATGCGTAATGCAAATGTGAGATGAAAAAGTTTGATCCTTATCTCCAAGAGTACAATTAAGGTACAGCTCATGTCTTATCCTAATGATTGGTTTTCTTTATGCTTTAAATATGAACTTGCCACACACATAGCAAAGGATATCAGGGTGGTTTGCACAATAACAATGTTTAGCAATTGCTGTTACACAAAGTATACCATATCATCTGTAACAAAGAAATTACTAGAGTGCTTTACTAGCTCACACTGAAAAGCAAAAACACAGATGAACACAAACTGAAGTAACAATGAAGAAGTCTGCAGAGAAACTAACACACTCCCACATGTACTAAATGATAGGGGTGACAGCTAGCTAAGTGACTTTTTTTGGCCATTTCCAGTTTCTTAGCTGTCCTATCATCTATTTTAGAACATATTCCATTCAAGTATAGAGTGTAGCCAGAAGTCACTAATTTTATTATATGCCAAGCATTCCACTCAACTACCTGCTAGCCAGTCTTGCAAGCTAGGTACCAACCAAATAAATTTTGTCATTAGCTACCTACTGGCAGATTGTTGCATTGTATCTGCCATGGAAAAAGAAGAACAGAAACAACTGAAAATAAAAATATTAAAATTGAAATATCGTGAAAACCTTACATGGGAACATAATTTCCAAAAACAGATTCAGATATTATAACTAAGAACTCCAGATAGTAAATGCAAAATTACTGTTATCCAGTATTATATAAGTCGGTTCTGGTGGTGTAGTGGTAACCATACTTGCCTTCTAAACCCAAGATTGCGGGTTCAAACCCGGCCAGGATCGATAGATTTTTTTCAGGCATAAAAATCATAAGCATGGCTTCCTTCGGAAGGGAAGTAAAGCCGTGGGTCCCCTGTCGTACATTTAAGGCACGAAAAAGAACTTCAAGCCTGAAAGAAGAGGCCTCTGAGCAAAATTTGTTGGCCATTCACACCCTGAATTGAATGGGATGCTGATGACCTGAGATGTTAAAGAGCGTCCGTAAATAAAACAAATAAATCAATCCAGTATTATATTTCATTTATTTAAAAAAAATATACCTAAAATAAAACTTTGCTACATTTTGTTGTACTTTTAATTGCATCAGTTTAACCAGATATAAGGCTGAATATCAGCATGGAAAATTGTTCAATTAATCTTATGATGTTGTGCAAAAATTTGTAATGCAATTCCTTTGGATGTATGCAATTGTTTTAATTTTATAATGGCTCTTAAATGTCTATTTAAGATGCTTTAAATGCCTTCCTTTTTAAAATAAAATAAGACTCCTGAACATCTAGGCTCTGTTTAGAAACACTAATTTCAAAAAACTATATTCAAAATAAGGAGGAAAAAATACTTAATTTACAAATGACAAACTTCATGGCACTTGGCTTACCACAAAAGAGAAGCAAAAACCTGACTCTTAGTGCCCAAAGATTTTTTTCACTTATCAAATGTTTAAATTACAAGAAATTAAATCATTTAAGAACTTTCGAAAATTAAGACATTTTTAAAAAATTCTGTTGGAATTAAGTGTTACATAATAAGGAAATACATAAAGTAACAAAAAATGTACATGCAGAAGTTCTATAAAATTTATGCAGAATCTAAAAATACCAAGCATTACATTATTAATATTAGGCATTTAATGGGTACATATTTATGAATATATATAAATAAAATATAATTGGTCAGTGTTTTAAAAGTGAAAAAATGGTTAACTTCAACAGCACTACATAAAAACTTTAAATCATTAGTTTAATGGAAGATAACTTTGTTTAAGTGAGTAAGTAAAACATAAGGAAAATATAAGTATGCAAGAAAAAAAAAAGTTCATTTTCTTTATTCTCTTCAAAATATGCAATAAAGATGGAAAAAATTCAGCATCTCATTAGAAATATAGCATGCTGCTAGAGAACAATAAACAACGGAAAAACTGAAGCAGCCATTGGGGTCAAAGCAATGGGCAAAACTCCTGGCCTGCAATTCAGGCATGCAAATAAACACTTACATAATATAATACAAGAAAACCTATTGATGACTTCTACTTCTAGTCATATCTGCATAATTGGGCCTTTCCCTATTTTTAGACTTGCTCCACAATAACTTCCAAATTACCTGGATAGATGGGGTATAATTAAGATAGATGACAAATGTTTATGCAGCTTTAAAAACAAACAAACAAAAAGTGTGCAAATCGTAAACTCACACTACAAGTATTAGCAGACCTAATAATAATGGTTTCCAATTTACACACATCACTCAAGTTGTTCTTCACATTCCTAAACTGGTTTTGTCTTCATTTTCAGTTGTTTTCTTACCCTGTTTACACTTTTATCTTGGAGATTTCTATATTTTTTTTTATCTTAAATAGTAACTTTACACCTCTTTTCACTGTTTGCCACCCACAACTGTAACTAAAAAAGTGAATATGTTTTTGAATATTGATTGTTTGTTGATCAATGCAATTATTTTCTCACTTTTGTAAATTTATCTACATGCAAAAACTTTCCTAGGATTCTGCTTACAAAAGTTCTCAATAGGATATCCCCTTCTGTTAATTCCAAATCTCAAATGTGAATAATAGCACTGGAGTAATTATGCTTTATGCAATCATGTTTACACCAAGATTGTTTTTAGCCACCATTTGTTTTCTAACTATGTATTATACATAAGTAGCTTATGTCTACTATGATTTGAAGATCCCTACTACGTGCATCAAACAAGCACACTAACGAATTCTATTTTTAATAACTTAAATATGCCAAGAAAATAAAATAGCAAAAAAAAAAAAAAAAGTTTTGCACCTACCTCAAAATAAACTAACAGTATAACACATGAAAACAACACTCCATTGTTCAGCATAGCCAACATTCTTATGATGTTAAGGCAAAAGATGGCAACAATAATGGGAAGGAGAGTTAGACTTATGGTACAATTTCACTGGAGAAACTGGTAATATGAGTTCAGCTGGAGTAGAAAAGCTCATACAGGAGGTTATTTATAAAAAGTGAAACTGAATTAATTTTTCATAAGTAGCACTGTCACCACCAAATATGGCTTCCTGTAGAATCAACAGATACTGCAGGAGAAAATTCACATCCCATCATTATCAAACAATAATGAAGGTATAAATATTAACAGTTAATTGTATATTATTTACTGAGAGAGAGAGAGATACAGGCAGAAAAAATAATAGTTCAGTCGGTGTCTTTCAGCACAGTGGAAGCAGGGGAAAGCAGGCACACTAAGAATGTCAGGTAAGATGAATGGTTATTATATTTGTAATTTAATGTTGGTATAATTGATGTAAGAAAAACTCTACACATGGAGTTCCAAAAGAATCTGTCTGAATAGAGACTGGTTACAACACTTTCCTGCCATCAAAAAGGACTTTATTACAAATGCATTTTAATATGAAACACTCTTCCACCTAGCCCAAGCATTAATAAACTGATAAATCCTTCAAACCTAATCTTTGATCTTAAAAATATCTGTATAAAAAGGCCTATTATTCTGTAAAGGAGTATGATGATGACAATACATTATACTGATTAAAAGCATTGTAATGATTTTATATCAATGTATATGTAAACATGTATATACACATTGTATACTCCTTTTTATAAGTGTAGAAGAATGTATACTATTGTAATTGACAAATTCTATGTTCCTAAGTTTTATGACCATTTTGCAAACTCACTGAATGCTCTAGGAACTAAACTATGCAGAGGAGGGTACAACCAAAGCAAATCTTATCCAATGTGGTCTCATTTGAAGGTCAATATCAAGGAAACTCTACCTTGATGCAAATTTCCACCCTAAAAAATTCTCTTTGAATGATTTAATGAACATAGTGTCATGAATGGGTTACAAGTAGCATCATTGAGATTTGGAGAAATTTGGGGAAGAAATCTTGTGAAACTTCCCTATGTGCATTCCACAAATAATAAGTTTTAAACTTATGAAGAATAACAGGCTTTCTTCCTTTTTAAACGTTTTTATTAACTCGCTTTCTTGTCTGTTTGGGTGGAATTTTGTAATTCGTTTTTATTGCACTTCTAAATGAGATAGAGGCTTGAAAATTTGCACATAGATCAGAAATGGATGACAATACAATATAATACAGTAATTATCATGGTTCAATGGTTCCATGGTTCAAAAATATGGTTCTGCAGTTGTGAAAGTAAACCAGTGCAATATCAAATATGAAGGTTTTAAAAAATGTAAGATTGAATAGTAAGAAGACATTTCTGTAGTTTCCTTAATAATACACAAAAATACAAAATTTATAATAATCTTTATTTAAAAATAAAAACAGTTGATATGATAACTGTATTATATTTAGCAATACAATAAATAAATTATAGTATAACTTGATTCATATTTAATTTCAACGTTTTATTTGAATCTAAAATGATTAGAATTCTTTTTGTTATATTTTGATAACAATACAGTCGCCATGGCAACTATTCAAATAAACAGCGTGATGTCAAACGCGCAAATTCCAAGAAACGCATGGCTCGAGCACGATCAACTGAGACAATGCAATAACGTTATTCTCGACTCGCTAATGACATGCAGCAACATGCTAATTATTTTGATAACAATAGAGTCTTCATGGCAACTTTTCAAATAAAAACATCAAATTTAAATACTCACAAATAACATTTAATAAAACTGATTTCTATTACATAATTTCAATTGCGCTAGTGTTAGTGTGTAACATATGTATTAATAATGTATTGATAATTTCAACTGTGTAAATAAGTAGTGAATGAGTATTATATTTTAATATAATATGAGTTACATATATTATCAAAGACTTTGACTTTTATATTGAGGATCTGGTACAAATGTATTTAATACAGAAATAAAAATTTCAAAGTTAACTTTGTTTTTCTGTATTTTGTTTTTAATTAAAAAAACAATAATTAATAAAATGTTTCAGTATATCAATGGAGTAGATAAAACAATTTTCTATTTTAGATGTGATCAAGAGAAAACAAAATTAACTAAATCTAAAAGTTGCTCAATTTTTGTATCATTTAATGGAGATGTCTAATACTGATTGCAAAATTACATGCACACAAGACTAAAAGTAGAAAATTATTTAAATAATTTTTTTTCAAAACCACATTTTTATTTTCTTAACAGAATAAAAGTTTGATACTTATTAAAATAAAAACAGGAAATTTAAAACTAAATTATAAATGAACTAAAAAGTATAAAATAATTCATCCTAGCCAAATGCAGATTTATAACCCCATGCAAATTCATAATTTCATAAACTTTTTTAGAAAAATTCTTCCCAACAAAAAATGTCGGGCACATGCAATAGATACAATTAATAACTGTTAAGGGTATTAATAGCTTAAATTAATCACACAAAAGGTTCAGGCAAACTATTAATGCAATAAAATTTAATTGCATGCGCCCCACGTTTTTCATTGGGAAGAATTTTTCTAAAAAAGTTTATGAGATTATGAATTTGCATGGGGTTATAAATCTGCATTTGGCTAGGATGAATTATTTTATACTTTTTAGTTTATTTATAATTTGGTTTTAAATTTTCTACTTTTTTGAATAAGTATCAAACTTTTATTCTGTTAAGAAAATAAAAACATGGATAAAAAAATATATTGTAAGTAAAAATAAATATAACAGTTAGCAAAAATGGAATTCCTATTCAATTTGCGCGCACACACACAACCTCAAGTGAATCCTAGAAACTAGAGGGCCCACTGATTTACTGTGGTTCACTATGCCTGATGGCCCCTGCTTGCCTCCTTTTCATAAGTATAAACAAATAAGAGCTAGAGAAGCAGAAATAGATAAAACACTTTAAGAGTCACACAATTTTCACTATATTTCAAACAGCTCATGTTCTTCAAAGGCAGAAGACTTGCTTCTCTATTATTGTTATTTGGTTATGTATATACACACATTAATCTAGACATAACCTTGAGTTTATCCTAGAAACCACAGGACACAATGGTTTATTGCTTTTGTAACACCTTCACAAACTCTCCTGTATCACATGTCATACATTGACATAAAAGTTTACAGGTCCTTGGACTTTATAAAGCTGGATAGGAAGCTTATCTACCACATCTAAACACATGCAAAGCTCTCCTTCAATCAGCCAATCCCTATATCTTATGTTCTACAGACCTAATAAGTGAAAGTGTCAAGTGCCCCAATGAACTTAAAACTAAAAGCTATAGATGAAACCAAAGATCCTTGAAATGGATTATATGACTTGTCAAATAATAAAGTTTTTATGAAAGAACGAAGTAGAAGCTTAAGCTAAACTCCCACAGAAAAGGCTTGGTGTTGACTTTTAAAAGAATACACTACAGCAAATTCATGGATTCAACACCATGAAAGCAAATGGCGAGTATCCCTGAAAAGGACAGTTCAAGTCTCTGCTGTACAATCTCTACCAGGCAGGATTGAGGATAAAAACCTCTGTTCATGCTGCCACAGAGAGACAGAAATGCTTGCACATGCCTTGGGTCCTGTCCTTTTGGAGAAACAATACATAACTCTCTTCATCACAGGATTCATTCAATGATCACAGAAGGCTCCAATCTAATAACTTTGAAGTCCTTGAAGGATAAGAAGGATAGTTCATTGCCTAGCAACTAATGGTAGCTCAAGAAGAATTGGTAAGTTTGCCATCCCATCAAATAACAATATGTGTTATATAATAGATCCTACCATTAGATTTAAAAAACATAAAGGCCATCCTGAGGAAGTGAATCAAGAATATTAATATATATAACATCATCATACTATACTTTAGGAAAAATATAAATTTCACAACACAGAGGTGAATAGCCTCATAATAGGAACCTGTGGTACTATTTCCCTACTTTTTACCATCTGGAAAAGGTTTCATTTATAGAAAGCAATAACAAAGAGATTGTGATATATTTTAATTTTTACTTCTATCATTTGTATAATAACCACTAATATCCCTTATAGAACAATTTTAAATAAGCTTTCCCTTGCTTATTCATATTTCTTTTATACAAATTTGTTTTCTGCATTTCTTTGCTTGCATTCATTCTCCTTTTTTTTAAATTCAATTTTTTGTTTCTATACTTATTCATTTGTATTGCTATGCTCAGTCCATTGTGGCAGCCTGCAATTGTGTTGGGGGCGGTAATTGTTTTGTCAATAAATATTTGTATGTATACTCAAGTAAAATCTGGCTCGCACGCATAGAAGAAGGAAAGTTTGAAAGTGGGATGCGTAGATTGAAGTTTTAATGAAAAAGTAAGCCTTTTTCTCCAAAAAAAGACAAATGCAATATGTGCTGTGCATACATGGCTGGAAACATTAAAGAGGAAGATTGCATGCACCATATTCTTATCAATAGAACTGAGTTCTATTACAATGAACGTGCAAAATTCACCATTTTTTACGTCCATTCAAAGGAAGGGTACTATTTTCTATGAAGTCAATCCTGGTAGTCAAGTGGTAACCATACTTGACTCAGACCCAAGATTGCAGGCTCAATTCTGGTAGGATCAATGAATTTTTTGGGTGTAAAACTCATAAGTATGGCTTGCTTTGGAAGGGAAATAAAGTTATGGGTCCCATGTTACATATTTATCCATATAAAAGAACCTGAAGCCCAAGAGAAGCCGCCTTTGAGCAAAATAAATTGGCAGTTTCAAGTACTGAATTGAATGGAATGCTGATAACCTGAGTTGTCAAAGAGCATCCATAAATAAAAAAAATAAATAATAATTTTCTATGAAACAAATCAGTTGGAGGTCTAAATGCAGATGCATTTGTATTACTGTTATGAATTTTATTGACACAAAAATAGATTCGACTACAAAGAAATTATATGGTGTACTTTATTTACTTGCTTTGTTTAAGTACACCCTTTAACAGCTCTGGTCATTAGCATTCCATTAAATTTAAGCATAAAAAAGTTTCATAAATTTTACTCAAAGGTCCCTTCTTTAAGGATTGAGGTTCTTTTATGTGCTGTAAATCTATGGCATGGGACTACAGCTTTACTTTCCTTCCAAAGGAAGTCATACTTAGGATTTTTACACCTTAAAAATACACTGATTCTGGTGGGTTTGGAATTCCGACCTTGGGTCTATAAGGTAAGTACAGTTATATAAAGGTGATGGCTGTATGCATCACAATAAGACTATGTATGAGAATATTATAACTGTCCAAAAGTTTCTTGAAAAAGACCATACTTATATGGAATGTGATTTCATGCATTTGATCACAAGAAAACCAAGAACATCAAATTTACAGCCCTACAGGTTATGTCAAAGTATGTGCTACACCTCTGAGGAATTCAAAACCTTATGAACTAGTATAGCTTGATTACACATAGCATGTAATAAAAATAATCTCTATTCATCATATGTTACCTGGAGTTACACCTAATGATTCTACTGTGGCAGACCTCAGATGTCTTTTACACATTCCTAGTGGCATCATTGGCTTTAAACTTAATTATGAGAGTGATTGGAGACTTCCTCCAAAGAGGATGATCAAGCAAAACAAGCCAAAAGCCTCAATGCCACAATTGTATTATGAGGAAGATGAGAATATCGAAGTCAGTACACAGAAATGTTTGCATTTGCAAAAAATATAACAACACATTATTTTCACGCTTTCTACAATATTATGTCATACATTTATTCAGAAGAAAAAAAACAAAACATGTGAGCAAGTTATTAAGAATTAATAATGAAGACTTCATTACAAATCCTTAATTAATACTACCAATGAGTTCAATCAAGATTAATGCAATGCTGATGACCTAAGCTGTCAAAGAGCATTTGTAAATAAATAAACCAATGTTGATGCATCTGCAACTCCCTCAAGGCTAGATTCTTCAAGAGAATTTTAGGACTATTCAAATATGCAATTTCAAAACTGGCATATGAACTTGGGAAAGAAACATTCTTCCTAGAAGACCTAAGAATGAGACTGGTATTACCACGCATAGAGAGCTACAAAATTGTGCTAAAAGAAGGGATAAGGAAAGAAAATAGCATATGGGAAGATTTCTACATATTATACACCATGATAAAATACGAGTGGGCTGAGACATGCTACAAACTGAGACACATAGTGACAAGTCTTGCTGTACATGAATAACATTTTAAGATCTATAAGAGGAAAAGATTCCATGAATCCATAGAAGACTGTGTGTGATCTATATGGTGAAGGATGTAACAGATGTAATATATTAAAATGCAGGCAATGGTAAAAGTCTGTAAATGAGACAATCAACTCATAAACTTGCACATTGTGCACAATATTCTAATGTGTCAAGATTTAGATGTGAGATTTTATTTATAAAGTTTAATAGAATAAAAGAAGTGTTCCAAGAAGCAGTAGTGTTTTCATTTTAACAAAGCAGTAACCAAAATTTCAAAATGTTTTTAAAATTAATAGAACTTGGCTAATTTAAAGAAGTTCTTAAACATTTCTGGTCATTAGCATCTGATTTCATTCAGGATATGAAATGGCCACTAAAATTTGCTCAAAGGCCTCTTCTTTTCAGGAGGTTCTTTTATGTGCCATAAATCTATGATCTGCAACAAAGAACCAACTGTTTTACTTCCCTTCCAAAGTATGTCATACTTTGGATTTTTATGTCCTAAAAATCTTGGTCAAGTTTGAATCTTTAAGAAGAAAGGTTTCCTTGCATCATATTAGCAATTCAATGTAAATGCTTGAAAACGTGATTTTTCTACACAGTTTTTTGCATTCCCTATAAAATTTTTATTTCTGAAGTTTTGAGATTTTGTTTGCCATCCCAGATATAGATTTGTGTGATAAAATGGGTAAAAAAGGATTTGCATGAGCAAGAACATGGCTTATTCATTTAACGGATCTCAGAGATAGCAGAAATTTAGATAACTGTGCTAAGTGCAGAGAAATAGTTGACAGATTTTGCTATTTTTTACATTCTGAAGAGACTAAGAGATGAAGGCAAAAGAATGTGGTCAAGGAAGTAGGATAACTTTAGGAATATATAATTAAAAATAGTATTAAATATAAAAGCATAAAATAATGTAACAATGATAGAATATTTAGTAAAATTAAGAAATAAATGGGTGGAAAAACAGTTATAAATATGAGAAATTTATAATTATGAACAAGAATAAGCAAAGCAAGGTTGCTTACTGAACTGTATGATTGAAGAAAGTATAGAATTACCAAGGAGGTTACATAGATTCAACAACCTGGAGTTAAACCACAATTATGAATTTAGGGACATTTAGACAACTTAGAAATAGGTTTTCCATTAGTTTATAGAATTTTCATGTTAAATTAATTTTATTAATATTTTATTCAAATGTATAATTATATAGCTGATGTATTAATCAAAGAGTACTTGGCAATAAACTTATTCATTCATTCAACTAAGGATACCATAAGTATGTTAATTAAATTTTTCTTTTTTGTTTCAATATGTCTATGAAAAAATATCTATTATCACATCTACTTCCGGTAAAATGACAAATATTACATGAAATAATGGCAAATAAGGTAAATTTGAAAAATGAGGTAAAGATTTATTTTTGTATTAGCATTTGGCTGAAAGAAAACTATTTCAGAATGTGCAACTGTAGCTAACAAGGTTGCCTTTGGGATATGAGATGTGACATGGATCTGTAGCTTCACATACATAATTATGGCCATAGAATAAAATTGCTCCATGATTGTTAGAGCTGGGGGGGGGGAGTTAAAACATTGTGTGATAAGAAATTGCTTTCAGTAAGTCTTGAGCTTTTTGATATTGCATATGCAAATTTCCTATCCATGAATGAAAAAGAATATTGAGAACTTCTGGCTAATTGGGAAAACAAAAAGACAGGTTAATAAGGCTTGGCCTTGAGAAGACTAGAAAAGAAATGGAAACTAAACCTATACTTTGTGCTCATCATTCTCCTGCAGTAATTATGAGATACTTATTAATCAGGGAACCTGCATGAAGGAAGAAATTTATAACACTGGGTGACAATTGTATTGATCATGTGAAAGAGAGTGGTAGAATAATTACTGTAATGCTTCATGCTGCTGGAGAAGTATGGAGCAACACATGCACATGTTCAAAGTAAATAATTTCTCAGTTTAATTCAACACTTTCACTTGTTGTGCATTGGAATGACAAGCTGCTACCAAATCTTACTGGAGAGGTAATATTTAATTCCTATTTTAGTTACAGGTGATGAGTTACCACCATGGATGTCTGAGGTCAAGGCACAAGTTTGTGAGGTGGCAGGTCTGGGGTTTGATTCCCACCAGGGCCATCCTCCCTGATTAAGGTTTTTTCCAGGTTTTCATCAGTCCTCATAAATGGGTACCCTAAAATTAGGCCTGGGCCAATTCCTTCTTTTAAAAATAAATCCTTTCCCAATTTATCATTTCAAGCACCATCAGTATTACTGCCTGTGGTGCCTTACAGTAAAAATGGTTGTTAAACACTATTAAAAATAAATAAACAAATAAATAAATAAAAAGGTGATGAGTTAGAAAAACTGCTAAGTTGCAGCTGGAAAGGACTGGAATTGGCAAGGCTACTGTTAGAAATAGTAGAATCTAAACAGAGAATGTGAAAGGAACTTTTTTTACACAATGACATCAAATGCTTGGCCTGAATCAAAAAGTAGATAACTTTCTCTACATTCCCTGCAGGCACACATATCGAGAGTGGTCTTTTCTGTAACTTTAAGTCCTTCAGCAAGACCAAAACTAGTCTTTAAGTAATTTCAAATTCAATGCATGTCAATGGAAAAGTCTGAATGCAGAATTACATTTGTTGTTGCTAATATTAAAGATTAAATAATCATTTATACTACAGAACAATTGAACCAGAAGCTAGATTACAGTGATCAGATTTCTTGGAAAAGACCATTCATATGGAATTAGATCATTTGACTTTAATTGAATGCATGATTCCTAGAGAGACTAAAATAAATTTTCTGCTGATGCAGTAATTGAGCTTGCCAAGTCATTTTTATCATGCCAACTGTTTTATTTCCACTTCTGTAGGAAGTTTGTGCTAGACTTTCTACTGTGTATTTTTGTACTGTGGTTTATGCTGAGAATGAGATATACACTAAAGCAAATAATATTTATGATTGTTATGTATAAAAGAAAGTGTACAAGTACCGTGGGATAGAACTTATGCTAACTTTCCCGGAGTAAATAACTTCATCAAGAAATGCATTTTTTAGATTGGTTAACAAAGTTCAATTCCAAGATAAGAAGCCAGGACCAAAAAACTGAGTTTTAACAGAGGAAAAGCTTGATAAAACAGGCAATAAGTTATAAACTTTTCCTCAAAATTCTTTAGCATGATTAGTCAAACAAATTGGTACATCTGTTGACAGTGCATATAAAGTCACTCAGCTGCTGAATCTTTATCCACATGAAATTACTGCTGTGCCTGAAATAAAACATTTGGAACTGAAACAAAATATCTGAGAGGCAGTTTACAACATTCAGTAGGATGAACTGCAGTGAGTGTTTAAAAAAATTTTTTGGAAAGATTGAAGTATGCCTCATAATGGAGGGGAGGAACTTCGTGCATATACTACGATGGCGAGTACAATAATAATTACTATTTACTACAATTAATAACAAAAGAAACAAAAATGCATGCTATCAAGTTCCGAATGTGTAACTTGATTTCCCCTGGCAATTGGCAAGGCAATTGGCAAGGCAATTATGCAGTAACTTTCTGTTAGAAAAATCAATTTTTGATTGAGTAGCAGAACAACAGTGAATAATTTAATCACAATGAACCTCCAACAGTACAAGACTGCAAACCCAATATCTGTCAATAATGATCTGAAAAAGATTGCTCATACTCTGTGAAGAAGTGAAATCCCTTCTTTAATTGATTAAAAAAGGATATTTAAGATTTCCAAAATGATGGTAATGAAAACATTAGAAGAAAATGATTTGTTGATTGATTTGATTTATTTATGGACGCTCTTTAACATCTCAGGCTATCAGCATCCTGTTCTATTCAGGGCATGAAACCTCTTGACAAATTTTGCTCAGATGCTTATCTTTCAGGCTTGAGGTTCTTTTTCGTGCCCTAAATGTACAACACAGGACCCTTGGCTTTATTTCCCTTTTGAAGGAAGCCATACTTAGAATATTTACACCCAAAAAAATCCATCAGTCCTTGCCAGGTTTGAACCCGCGATCTTGGGTTTAGAAGGCAAGTATGGTTACCACTACACCACCAGGACTGACGAGAAAGTGACTTAATCTGAATAGCTTCTTGGAGCAAAAAATTTAATATTTTGATTCAGAAAATACTTTTGAGGTTCTTCAAAATACTTTGTGAATGGACATTAACAGCATTGGATTCTGAATTCTGGCATTATGATGTACTGCCACACAAAAGTGGATCAGGCTCATCAACTGAACAGTATGGCAGAATGCATTGTTGCTCTGATTGAGGGGATACAATTGACTATACACCCAGGATGAACAGCAAAGGTGAAATCTTCTGCAGTGATAAACTTGTTCTGTTGATTTCTTATTATGTGAGGCTCCAGATCATCCAATAAACCAAAAAAAGAAATTTATACTTGTAATTAAATCAATAAGGTATGCACTGAAGTTTATTTTGCATTGATATTAAAGTAATCCTTCATATCATAAATTGAATGATGATTAGGAATCTCTTTACATGGTTTTATAGGCAGTTCAGCTTCATGAGACAGCTAGTAATTTTAAATTAACTGGAAGGCTATTAGTAAGGGTGTTTTAAAAGTTCTATGTTGTGAAGATGGCCAAATTATGTGATAGTTGTTAAGTGTCATCTTTTAGAAGGCACATTGTAAAGCTTTAGATGCATAAGTTTAGTCACTTGTTTGTGACAATCATTTAAACAAGCTAGTGTTAACATTTTCTACAAAATGGATAAAAGTGAAATACGAGCTGTGATAAAGTACTTAGTTTTGAAGGGTTTAACCCCAACAGAAATTCATGGTTAGATTCCATATTAAAGGATTTTTTCTCTTCATTTTCAATGGTTAAAAGTGGGCTGCTGAATTTGGGCATGCAGAATAGTAACCCCCTTATGGAAAGTTTTAATGAGTTTGCTGGTCTACATAAATCATATCACTGTCTAATATTGTGATCATACACTATACAATTAGTCTTTTAGCTATCTTAATAATCGGTCAAGAAACACAAAAATATAGATCTACACAGAATTAGCCTTTTAGCTATCTTAATAATCAGCCAAGAACAAAAGTAAATATATAGATCAACATAGAATTAATCTAATTGCCTGCAATTTGCAGTATTAAAAGTACCTCATGCACTCTTAACTTAATTACCTACCATGGAGTTACACAGGAATCAATTTTGGGCCACTAGTCGTTCCTGATTTTCATTATTGACTTACCATATAGCATTAGCAAGGACTATAAAGAAGTTTTACACATTATACTTGTTTATTTACATATGGAAAAGCAACCCAATAGTTGTTAAGTATTTCCATTAGAGACTTGAAGCACTAATTACATGGCTTGAAATAAACAAATTAATGTTAAATTATGATAAAACAAAATTTATTCAATTCAGAACTAACCACCATGTGTGGCCGAGGTTGTTAAGTTGCGAACTCTGGAATGGGATGTCTGGGGTTCGAATCCTGCCAAGACAGTCCTCCCTGACTGAGGTTTTTTCCAGGTTTTCCTCAGTTCTCAATGGCAAATGCCAGGGAGGTGCCCTAAACTTAGGCATGAATCGTTACCTTCCTTAATAAAAAAAATCCTTTCCTAATACATCATTTCATCTCATGTATCATCAGCATCCACCGCCTGTGGTGCCTCAGCAGTAAAAACCAGCATTAAACACTATTCAAAAAAAAAATTAGAACTAAGAACGTAATTGATCTATTTTTAAGCATTAAATATTTCAATGATTTGATTTGGGATAACTTCCAAACAAAGATTTCCAGACTAGTGAACAGTGATTAAATCAATTGGATTAAACACGGGAAGTGTGGTTCTAAAGCTGAATTCATTCTGCCTTCTTTGAGAAGTATAAAAAATATTCTGCAGGTAGAAATATTGAGAATGGTATATTTTTCCTTATATTCACTCCATTATAATATAAGGGATAATTTTCTAGTAAAATTCAGCACACAATAATAAAACATACATTCTGTAGAAGAGAGCTTAAGAATCTAGGTTTTTTGCAGATCCTTATTTAAGAACTTCAGTGCTCTCACCCTTAACAGTCATATATATTTACTTTTGTATCAAATGACTGATAATTAACAAATTCAAGCCTACTTGTATAGTACATAATCGTAGTACCACACAAAGATTTTATTTATATACACCAGCAAACTCTTTAAACCTCTTCCAGAAGGAGTGTTATTATTTTGCAGTATAAGTACTACAAGGCCTTTAAAAATCATATAGAGAGATCCCTACTTATTAATTTTATGATATGAAAGATTAATATTAATGTTAAAAAAGTTCAATACATACCCTTATTACATATTGTTTAATATATATTTCATGCAACTGCTTATTACTAGAAAATCTTCAATGATCTCAGTGAAACAGAAGTCATAACACTTGTTCTACCCCTCAAAATATTTGAAAAAATTAATTCATTCAGTTCCCCAAACAGTATGTAGATTTAAGTGCTTATTTTCATGCTGTGCTTAAATTCATAATGTTTCACACATATAGCCTTCTGAATACATTTTCCATCATAAGCTAAGAACAACTGTACCTATACTGTTCTAGTATACCACTAAAGGGTAACTGGAGAGAACATTTAATACAAGCACACATTTCCTTTAAATGCCTTAAAATTTCTCACTGTTCAATTTTGAGTCCCAAGAATAACAATCAGTAAAAGTTCTGCTGATATATTAGAAGTAAATATCTCTATGAGAAAAGAGTAAACTACTCGAGCAATTTAAACCAAACCATCAATATGTTTACAAAATAAGAGTATAAACTGATACTATTTAATTAATGAAGCACCCTACTGTACATTGCTCTAAAGAAAAATGCAGAGTTTAAATTTTACTGCTGCAGAAAAGTATGCCACCCTTTTACTTGTACAGTTCCAGGCTTCTTGCTATCTTCATTATGAATCTACACCACATACTTACTGCTGATAAACTTTATGGAAACATGGGATTATATTAGAAAATAATATGCTTTTAAGTAAAATATGCAATTGGTTATGCCTTGCTATCTTAGTACAACCAACGTGTAAATGACAAATTCTATGTTCATAAGTCTCTGTAACTGTTTTGTGAATTCACAGAATGCTCCAGAAACTAAACTAAACTAAACCAGACATCTTCTGTGGGTATTTGGTGAATATTTCATGCTTACAACAGTCTGCAATTAAAAGTCATATTATGCAATATTAAGTTTTATTTTATTTGACAGTTTATGCCACATTGCTTGTGTTTTTCATGTTTTTTTTCTCCCAAAATATTATTACAGTTAAACCACAATAATACACTTTCACCTAACATGCAATTGTGCATAATATGAACTTATCATATAGTACCTTGATATTACCCATATACATATTTGTTAGTAAACATGCTTCAAATCCAGCTTAATACAAATCAACACCAAGAATGTTCAGAAAAATTTGTACAAGTCAGAGTTGAACTAATATTGATACAAATGGTTAGTGTTATTACTCATAAATGTTATTTATTGTCAAAGTGTTTTCACGATTTTGCAGGCTCATTATGAACTGTGACCCTCAAAATGGTCGTTGTACAGACTGGAACAGTTAAAATGGAATTTCATCATCTGTCACTCTGACCAGGCCAATGTTATCATCATCAAATTTTAAAATTTGCTAATGTAAAAATAACTTGTTCCTCAGTTCTATCTGCATGTAGTGGTAGCAGAGTGCAATAAGCCTAGAATAATATGGAAAAAACTTGTGAAAAAAGTAATTTCAATGTCAGAGAAATTTGAGAATGTGATTCTAAATTAAAAAAATGCACAATCTTTGGAAATCCATCATCAACCTTATGGGAAATAATAAAACATAAGGGTTAATATGAAATATGTAAATAATTCTTGATATGCAGTCCTGTGTAAATCACAATTTTGAGCCTAACACTTGCAAATGCCTCTTATAAGGGTTTCACTGTATTTTTGTGATTATGTATTAATAATAATTTAGTAACCAATATCCAAGAAAGTGTAGCTGTAGAAGGGAAAAGAAATGTAAGCGGTATGTTGTTCTATTTCATGCTCTGATGTCAAACAACAGGATTTTATTATGAAATAATTTCCAAAGTTAAAACATTCCCAATTATTATTTATTTAAATTAAAAGAGTATATGGATATTGACATATGAACAGGAAAGCTTGTCTTATAATGCTGAATATGCCCTGTTTCTATTTTTGCAATCAGTAATTTAACTTCATTTCCATTCTACCATCTTTTAAAGCTATAGTTGCTTTCCCCAATATTTGTTTGCAATATGGTATTATGCAGATATGTTGGTCTTGTTAAAAGAGTTCCAGTAACTAAAAATATGAAACTAAAGAATGCACTACAGAGATTACGATTTCCTCAAAAGAATAAAACACACTGTCTTTGAATCTGTAACTGAAGTAATAACTGTATAATACTTATGTATTATATGAAAACTATAAACAGATCCAAAAATTTGAACAAGATGCACCATGATATCACTATTCTTAAGCAAAATAAATCAATCATAATCTGCACCTTAAATACCAATAAAATATGTTTTACAAAATTTGCATCAATTTCAAAATAATTCAATGATTATCTACAAGACTTTCAAGTATAAACTCTCCTGCACAAATGGTGCAGTGTTTTGAATCCTATCAGCTGCAAGCGGCGCACCCCACTTTTTCCCCTACTACCCGGATAGTTTTTATGTGAGAAAACCCTGTACTCTATTAACTTAATGTAATTTTCTGATAATCACTTTGAATTTTGGGATACAGTGTACCTTTCTGTAATGCAAAAACTACTATTCCAATAAAAAATTCAATGCATGTACATGTGAGTATGCACCTGTTCACACATAGCATTTCATTTTTTATAGTAGTATATTCCTAACATTTCACTTTCACTTTCCTCAGGGTAAGTTAAAAATGTGCTATATGTTTTCTGTGGAGGCTCCTCAACTTCCACATCCCCATAAATCATGTTCTATAAAACTATGGGTATACCTTGCACCTACTAAGAAATACCTTTAAAATGAAATACAGTCCACTCATATTTTATTTGATCACTTTCTGTCAAACTGGTTGGAATGATCACTTCACATGGATTACTGTGATTGGAGCCCATTACTTCTCGGTTTTCCTGAAATAGGTACAAATTTGTAGGCCAAGTAGACCTACTCTTGCAGTGCTCTTCTTCCTAATATATATAATCATCTTAATATTATCCGCCTAAACATTGTGAAGGAAATGGAACTAGTTTTCACAATGCGAATGACCACGCGAATGTTAAGCTTAATCCTAACCTCTTAAATGGCACTTTACCAATATTTTGTAAAGTAATTTTTTAAAGAATTTGAACTCTCACAGTGAATTTGATCATATGAATAGCTGTGCGATCAAATCTAGCTTACCCATTAAAATTCTCATTTGTTTCTTGCCAAAAAGTCTGGTCAAAACGCTGGATATTGTCAAGCCCATTCTTGTAATCACAATGTAATTAAACTCAAAGATTTACACTGCTCTTCACTTGCACTAAAGCTCTGTCAATTATTGTTTTCCCACTTTTTCAATACATAATCAAGAGTTGCCACGTCGATTCTAGTCACTCCTTTCCATCACTCCACCATCAGTTCACAAATTACATACTACGTCATCAAACATGCCAACCATTGCAAAGTGTTGTTGCTTAACTATATTGTAGGTTTTACATTGCCGACTGCACAATGGTCGATAAAGGTGGCCAATCATTGCCTTCCATATTCACATCAGCATTGACGGGCCTATATACAACTAAAGTCGTATGCATGTGACTATTTCAGTGGGCAATTGTACTCTTTGTACGATTATTTTAGTTTTAAAATACACACAATATTTCCAAACATTTCGCAGTATATGTACTTATAATTGAAATGTGTCCTTTAAGTAGTTCTCCTATTCGAGACGCTGTTTCTTGGTAATCCTCTTTATTGTTCGTCCCTTAATGTGTCTATTGGGCTGCGAATTTCTTCAAATTTCTTCTGACAGTTTAAAATATCACTTGCTCTGTTCTAAAGATTATTATAAACACATTAGATAAATATTTTTTCTCAATGTATCTAAAAGAAGAAATAAAATATCCGAAATCTTCCAAAACGGAATGAAAAGCATCAGCAGATGATATATATGACTCAATTTCATTAGTATATTCTAGCATTGAGCCTTGAGGAGTAGTTCCATAGATTTATTTAAAGGACAGTATTCCAATATCTCATCTGTATTTTAGCAGAAATTGTAAATGAAAAAATGCTGCGCGAATTAAAAACATTTTATATTAATATAAAATGTACCATTTTACTGGTACTTTGAGACAAGACGAGATTCAGAACATGGAGTAACAGTGTACAAACACGTGCTGTGAATGCATGGCCTTGATTAATGCCTGAACACCTGAATTTCGTACCATAGTATCTGCTCAATTGAATTATTGTGCAAGCAACTGATTACATTTTAATCTCAGTATAAATTAACACCCAAGTTCTACAATAGCCTCGACCTGCCAGTCATTACTTATATCAGATAATTTTAAGAATTGTTCTTGTATTTCTCCAATGGAGGACAACATCAAACTGAGCTTTGTTTGTTCATCTGTGGTT
Organism: Metallyticus violacea; assembly: GCA_030762175.1. NCBI lineage: Eukaryota > Metazoa > Arthropoda > Insecta > Mantodea > Metallyticidae > Metallyticus > Metallyticus violacea. Next base: position 107,839,504 of record CM060846.1, on the reverse strand, counting down.
TCATCAGGTACGGCAGCTACAAAAGAAGTCCTCACAATACAAGCAACATCCTTAATTTCTTGCCTAATAGCAGATAAAGAGTTGAACCGATAACTTTGATATATTTTTTTCTTGTAATACAGTTTCTTATCATTAAAAGTGCTCATACCTATGCCTCTTGCAATGTTATTTTCGAATATTGAATTCTTTTATTATATATATTACTCTGGTATGCACAATTGTAAAAATGAATTGAATTGAACTTGAAGCTTGCAGAATTCAAATCCACGACCCCTATCTTTGCAGGTAGTCGCAGATTGATGATAAATGTATGTGAAGAAAAAAATTAATATTTTCACATTTTTGCAATTTGATTTGTAAGGCAATTAACACTAGAACAAGGGTCTGATATACCTAGAACAGCGGAAAGGAATCATTATGACCCCCACCATATGACCTTGAAAAACTTATTCATTAATAACTTTATTTGAATTTACAAATACATTTAGAACCATAAAAAGTGGATATAAATGTTGCTTAAATATTTAACTTGAAAAAGTTATATGTTATTCTTAATGTGAAAATATGCTTTTGTTTTCAATTCATGACTGTATTACTACACCTTATAGATTTTCTATTTAAATACATTTATTTTAAGGGTTATAACAGTATCTTCTGAACCACCTATATTTTGCACAGATCTGTACTGTTCGTGCACATTTTCCACACAGCTTTGCGGCACTTTTCACAAAAATCACTTGCCTCATTTCCTTTACACAGACTGATTTGGCATTTCTTTTGCTTATTGAAAGGCCTATCCTCCTCCGCTTCCTCTTTTTGATTTTCTTCTTGCGCTTTCCCACCTTCAGTTTATTCACCAGCTGAAAGACATTCTACTTCCTTTTTATCTTTCTGTTCTTTACCTCACTGTAAGTGATGGATGCATTGATTGCTGCAATATCTGGGATACTGTACAAAAAAAACCGTGCATTGGCCATCTTCTGCATTCTACTTCAGTTGAATGTTTACCAGTCATTTGGTCAGTGACATTTACCCCATATATGGTTACAGGTTATAGTTTCTTCTTATTTTATTTACTCACTGTCACGCCAGAATGCAGTATACTGAGGAGTAGGACATTCTTATGTTTCTTTGCTGGGTAAACAGTCAAGGTACAATCTCTACCATCAATCGATCGTAAAATGGTGGTGGAGTGATGTATTCGCTTTTTTTTTTTTTACCTCATTAGAAATTTCATGAGTTTTGTTCATTATTTCCACCACTATCCTTTTCTTCTTTTGAAGCTTCTTGGCAATTGGAAGAGATGTGAAGAAGTTGTTTGTCGTCAAGTTTCTTCTTTGATTTGGAAACTACTCCATAAGACGTAGAACAACATATTTCCCTAGAGTTTGATTCTCCGGATGTGCATCATCCTTACTTAGGTATAGTATGGCATTACATATATATTTTGATGCTACATCTGCTGCGATCAAGAATTCTGGACCATATTTGTTAGGTTTGTTGGGCATAAATTGGGTAAATCTGCACCTTGTTTTTCTTTTTCTTTCTTTCATTTTTTTAATAGTATTCAACGTCCGTTTTTACTGCCGAGGCACCACAGGTGATAGACACTGATGATACATGAGATGAAATGATAAATTGAGAAAGGATTTTTTGAGGAAGGAAACGTTCCAGGCATAAGTTTAGGGTACCTCCCCGGTATTTCCTATTTATGAGGACTGAGGAAAAACTGAAAAAAAAAATCTATCAGGGAGGACGGTCCTGGTGGGATTGGAACCCCAGACCTCCCACTCACGAGTCCGTGTCTTAACGACCTTGGCCACCCGTGGCGGTTTGTTTTTCTTGGAAGTAATGACTCATCAATAGTTATATTTTCCCTTGACAATAGCAACGGAGACAGTTTTACACAAATCTATTCCAAATTTCTGACACAAGAATAAGCGTATCGTTTAGAAATCTTTCAGCTCGTGTTGTAATAAAATTTGAGAAATTTGAGCTGCTCCTGAAATCTATCCCGTGACATTGTGTCCTTGATGAATGTAGGTCCCCAGAAACTGGACCAAAGATCAGTAGATGTACTGACATACCATTCGTACAGATTACTCCTCGGGTGTACATGTTAGCGACCATCTTCTCCAGTTCCTCGAGTGAAACAATCCACTGAGTTTATGTTCCATTCGAGCATTGGATTTTGTATACTACTTAGACGAAGCATCGATTCATCAAAGAGTACACGAAAAGTACTATTGGGAAAGTCACCCTCTCGTTGGAAAGCATATGTAGTGGAGCCTTCTCGCTCTTTTAAAACATTTACAGTAGTTTTTCTTCCTGGCGATGATGATGTGTGCATAATCTACCATTCACATCCGTCGGCGACACGGAAGCACGATTAATCACTCCGCTCCTCAATGCTTCAAAAGACCACAAGAATATATAACTATCTCTAATTACAAAGCTGCCGGTCCGGACAGGAGATTAAACAGAAATTAGAATCATTGTCTCATTAGTCTCCTGTTCACAATAGATAACTTGCTCGAAAAGCGCATTCTTTTTTAACTCAAAAAAAGCAAACCAAAGATTTTCCGAATTAATGAGCTTTCAGAACCCCAATTCGGCTTTCGAAAGAGTCACCTACAGAAATCCAGCTACTAGGGCCTACGGATGACATAACAGAACAATTTAATATAGGGAGCTCAACCCTAACATTATTCCTGGACATAAAAGCTGCATTTTACAGACACTGGCGCGATGGCACAATTTACAAACTGCATCACGATTTCCTCGGTCTTCAAAATTAATTATAATTCGTTCATATTTAGAAAACAGGAATTTCTATGCAGTGGTGAATTCAGGCATTAAAAATTTCCGAAAATTTAGCACCTATTTTGTAAATGTATATCATATGTATATTTAAAATTCAAATAAAGAATTAATTTTAATTATTGTCCGGTTTAATAACTGATAAACTGTAATAAAATGACATTTGAAACTCAACGATGGGAACATGTAAAGCTGTAATGTTATGTAATGTAATCAGCTTCTATTGTTGTAACGAATTTCTACTTCTTGCAATTACAGATATTTTAACGGTATGTTAGCCAACGGTTTACTGTAGAAAAACAATGGTGCTTGTGAGGTCTTATCGAAAGCAGTATTATCAAAATACAATGTCAAAACAACAAACATTATTTTATTTTCTTATTAAAAAAAAACAACGTATTACAGAAGACTAGTATATTGAAAGAAATGCTAGTGATAATGATTTGCTTAGTAATTCTTCAATTACTCTTCCTCAGTTTTCGAACCAAAAATGTACTATTTCTGATCCATCCTTATGCTATCCTGAACAAAGTGTAAAATGTGTTGAGATGAAATACCAGCAAAATAGGAGTGTGTATGTGCAATTGACTGCACTTTGACCGCGATTGGGGTGGCGGAGTGTTAACTCCTGTACCTTTCACTAAATTATGAAAAAACTACCGGAAATACGGGTAAAATATAATAGCACGAGAAATCAGAAAAACGCGCAACAAATGCTCTTGAGAATTGTAGATTACAGACATTAAACGCTTCAGTTCATGCACAGCTAATTCAACACAGTAAAATTGAAAAAGATTTGAATGGCCTATACTTGTCTTCTATAATTCGAGGTGTGTTCTCTTAGCAAGGAAGAGATCCCGCACACAAGAAAATATGATATCGTAAGATAGTAGTAAAAAGCGACATTAACCTCTAAAAGTGTATTAAATTTCATAGCAAAAGGTTCACATATATTAGCAAATATACGCTTCAAAATTACTAAATTGTATTGGCGAGACTTCAGAAAAACAAGCTGAAACATCTCTCCATGATGAATATTTTTCCTTAATGGCAGACGAAGCTATAAATATTTGCAACCAAAGGGAAAACTGCCTTTGCTAGTTTGTAATGTTGCGCCGTCTCCGTGTACGGATGTGAAGGAAATTTTTTATATCTGGTTGGTTTAGAAAGTACTACAGATGAATCTATATTCATAGCAATTAATACTGAAATAAAAAAAGTCTTACGACATATTAGTAACATGTTCCTTTGGTAGTGCTGCTAATTTTAGTGTCAGTGGGGTCCGCGCTCGGTTATCAGAAAAAAAGGGAACAAGAGTTGCCTACGTTCATTGCAGAACATATGTTTTATCGATTGCTGTCATCATCTGTAAAAATAAATACCCTATAATAATACGAATATTACATATTGTTAAGGACATTTATAAACTTTTTCATGCTTCTCCTAAACGAGAAAATGTATTGCATGAAATTCTGTTTGCTTTAGATTTTTTTTTTTTTAAATCCTGAAGCAGTTGTAATCCTCTATGACTACGTATCGTACGGTTCGTGCTTTTTCCCTTTCTACAAGTCCATTATAATTACTTGTAAAGAAATGCACAAGGGCGGTAAGGATTTAGCAAGTTTGGCAGGGGGGATCTGGTTAGAAATTATCACTTCAATTTCATTGTGGGTTTAGTGATTTGGGAGGTAAACGTTAAAAGTCGTCTCAACTTAAGTAAAGTTCTGCAAAAACAATCGCTAATTTTTTTAAAACTATTTCTATTGGTTTTTGGAAATCTGAAACTTTTAACAAACATCGACCTTCTTTGCTATGAACATTGCGCGGAAAATGAAATACTAAATCAAATTAAATACTAGACGTTAAAATGCTATTCTTTACGGAAGACAAAAAAAAAAAAAAAACCAAACAAACAAACAAACAAAATGGAAAATGTAAGGAAATTTGTGGAAAGTATGATTAATGAAATGGAGCAACACTTCAATGATAAGGATGCGAAAGTGATGGAGAACTACGTACATATTTTGAAGGTTTTTAAATATTTCAAGAGTTCAGCGAAAATGATTGTAAAAAACTGTGATTGATGGCAGGACTTAAAAAATGTTGAGCTGCTATTGCAAACATACGTTCTTTTGAGTTCATTGCACTATAAATTAGAACATTTGTCTTATATGTTGCTTCTTTTATCTTAATGGCCGATTTGAATCCCTAAGGACACTTACTGAATGTGCACTGTGGATTACATTTCCACTCCCGGTTATAAAAGTCGTTCAATACCTTGAATATGGTGACGACAAAATTAAGATTTAGAATGTATCAGGGTACACTTCAAACTGGTATGAAGGTGTCAACTGAAGGGGATGAGGAACCCACAAAAAACGATTTATAGATGATATCATCCTCAGATATGCTGTGAAAAGACCTTGGCGCATTATTTAGCTGTAAATGTAAGTTATTCCAAGCTATGATACAATTTTATTGATTCACATAGATTCATTCTTACATATACTATACCTAAATTACATATCAGAGATAAATTGAAATTTAAAAAGTTTAATATGGGTGTTATTTTATTAGTATTACCTAAATTTGAATGGGCTCCGGAGGAAAGCGACTGGATTTAACACCGTTTCTATGTACAGGCGAACCGCCCCAGAGTGCATGTACGACCTATGCAAGCGGGTCTACCAAAATAGTCACAAAGTCGCCTTACTTGTACATATTCAGAAACTACTTTTCCGTAGACATCAGGTGTAAGATAGTCACATACAGAAACGGCAATTTACAACCAACAAAAAAATTAAGTTTACGTCCTGGCTTCATATTTGGAATGTAATCGCCAATAAACGCCTATTTATTACTTTTACATAGGAAAGGCGTCTTTCAGAAGTCGATTTCAAGATAGATGGTGAAAATTTCATGCTAAGACCGGTTATATTTACCAGATCCCAATACGGAGAAATATGGCAGCTGAAGTAGCCCTATTAATGCCACAGCAAATAGGAAACTTTTACCCAGATTATCGCCTGTGGTGCCTAAGTAGTAAAAACAAGCGTTAAACACCATTAAAAATTACGTAGTGTTATGTTTACAAGATAACTTTATTTAGCATTAGAACATATTTCGATGATTTTAAGAATCTGAAATTGTGTACAAATAATTTCTCTTGTGTAAACGAAATGTCATATGAATTATAAACTTTTTACAGGTAAGCACAACTCATTTTAAAATACACGAATTTGCAAATAATTGACACCTTAAATTAATCGGCATAATTGAGAGAACACCATATTCATCACTGTCTATTTTAAGGAAAAGAAATAGTCTTCCTTAGCAATAATTATAAATGGGTATACCTTTCTTGTTTTAACCTCTCTAACAACGAGTCGAAATATTATATTCAACTCACATCGTTCATTAAAACTCTGTTCATCTCGCTCCAAAAGCCGCTTCATACGTTCATTCGGATCTTTCCTTTTCATTAACCCCCACTATTACATAAAATAGTAGATTAAGGAAAATTGCACAAAGAAAATATCCTTCCTAAACATAAATTTTAGTAAGAAACCTTAATTAGTCACTACAATTCCATCATTAACTTCAAAACTTGTAAGGTTTATATTTTTTTATCCACCCCTCCTTTAATTAATGCTATTTATGAAACATAAATATAGTATTATGCTGTGCAATGCCATAATTGATACATATAAGAGCAGCCCTTGTTGTACTAAACACTTTCTAATACACAAGTTCCTGGCGTGATTTCACTAAATAAACATTAATCTAATAAAAATATAGCATGCTACTGTTGAATTACTTTCAACTATAAACCACTGTAATAAACCAGGCAACTGCAACAAACAAACCCATGTGTTTACAACAGAAACATGAAAGATGTCACTAAGAGTCTATTTGTTTCTGGATAACCTCGCTTGCAAATGAGTCGAAACATAAAAACCGGGCTTATTAAAATTATATTCATTTCAATCCAAACCTGTTTCATGAGTTTTTTCTTCGAATATTTCCTTTCTTTGCTAACGCACACCGCCACATACGATGGTAGATTAGAGAAGTTTACTGGGAAAAGTCCTCCTTAATCACAAAGTTTGTACGATACATTTAATACACACTAGTTTCATCTTTAACTCCAAAATTTGTACGATGTTTATTCTGTATCCAGTCCTCCTTTTATCACTGCTATTTAGGAAATGTAAATATGTATTATGCCGTGCACTGCATAATAAAGACATACTAGAGCAACCCATGTGGTTCTAACACTTTCAATCAAAGAGGTTTCTGGTATAATTGCACTAGATAACTGCAAATTAACAAAGTGGCGTTTTAACACATGGACCACATATTCCATCCTTTTGTCTACTATCGATACTTACATTGGGGTCTTGATCATTTCATCCCCAAGGGAAAATCTTGCGATCATTATGGACCGAACACTTTTTTGAAGCACCCACTTTAGAAATATTGACATTAAAAGGAAGCAGCGGCTAAAAATACGAGCGCCCATTCCCCGCAGCATCTCACTGAGTTTAAAAAGTATTTTTTTATGTAATTAATTTTGTTTGTATGTAACGTTGACTGGGCTCACGCGTCAATATCGCCCCTCAAACACAAACTAGTACAAAATTTCTCTTTATAGAAAAGTTAACGAGTGCCCATCCTCGCCACGAATACCATCATACACGAGGAGATGGGCAAGTCTTCGGTAATACAGACAATAGAGAGGTGGGTCAGGATTAATTGGGCGAGAATCCGCCGCCATTTCCAACATCGATCGTGGGGAGCCAGCCTTCCGAAAACACAAAAAATAATAGTATTCTAAAATGGATGAAATAAGAGGCGGTAAGGTGTACATGTTACACGTGTATGTACTATGTAAAGGATAACTCAATTCAAAAACTCCCATGCAACAAGTCCGGAAAACGAACTAAATCAAATCAGGGAAACAAAATGTTATATCCATATATGAACACAAAAAATAGTGATCAACACGATACATAACAATATAAAGATATAAGAAGCCAAGAGACGTATACTCAAATTAGCTTTTAAAATGGAGGGAAGAAGAAGAAGAACATATAAAAACACATTGTATCAAGCGCGTAAATTTAAATCTATAAGGCCGGGAATATTGTATCGACTTCAGTTATTCTTTTTTAATAAAACCAGAGACCATGAACGTTACACATTCAATACATTTTATCGTAAGATAGTGAGGGTTATTCAGAGTTGTTTTTGTCCAGGATAGGTTTGCAAACTAAGTTGCTGTTTTTTCCCCATCCGTTTTACGGCCATCTTAGCAGTACATTTACAAATTCCAACTATGAGTTCATAAGTTCATAAAACAAAGAATGTTTTAGTACCCTTTTTTTGACAACTGATCTGTTTAGTTTCCATAAACGTTCGGATGCCCCGGCACCCCATAGCAGTTCAAGCCCGATGCGAGAAGCCAGAACAGTCACAGGATTTTGGCATTCCCATACCATTTAGATTAAAAAAAAAAACACATATTGGTTTTCTGTGAGAATTAAGATGTTTACCATGGTAGCTTGTCTCAAATCCTCTATAAGTACAGCTCACACTCCTGCCTGAAAAACTGTTCAACATTTTTCAAGGCTTATACTGATGTTTGCCCTTGGAAATAGGACATATATGCTTGGACTTGATTGTGTCCCCATACGGGATCCATCGATGAAATACACAAGTTGGTCACATTCTTTTTCAAGTGTAATTCATACTATAGTCTTCTCGAGAGTTATCTTAAATGGAAGGGGAGAACAATATTGAGTGTTCATTAGGTCAGATCTCGTGCTTAGTACGGAAATATCAGAAAATTTAAAATGGAGGCGTGTCCAGTTGTTGCACAGCTGCTTCTTCATCTCTCAGTCTGCACTAAGCGGTATGCTATTGATTTGTTTTATTTACGGACGCTCTTTACCATCTCAGATCATCAGTGTCCCATTCAATCCAGGGCGTGAAACGGCCAGTGAATTTTGCTCAGAGGCCTCTCTTTCAGGCCTGAGATTCTTTTTCGTACCGTAAACCTACGACAAGGGACCAACAGCTTTAATTCCCTTCTGAAGGAAGCAATACTTAGGATTTTTACCTCGAAAAAGTCCATCGACCTTGGCCGGGATTGAACCCGCGATCTTGGGTTTACGAGGCAAGTATGGTTACCACTATACCACCAGGACAGACCACGTGGTATGCAATAAGCCCAGTTTTCATTTGTAAGTAAAGGTCCATGGGAGGAAACAAAAAGTTTCCCGTGCAATAGTTGAAGTACTTCTGAAAGTCCCTATAACACACAGACATGTTAATCTCTGTGGCTTGGTAAACTTATCCCTTATAGTAGTTGTAATGTTTTTCACCACCAGATAGTGGGGCTGCAAGATATCTGGCACCTAATCATTGCGCTACACAGCCTATGGCTAATGTGTGACTTTAGGACCCAGGATGTTTCAATAATGCATTTGATAGCTACAAGAGGCCACATAATTTTCGAAGGATGTTGTCAATATAATCGTTCCAGGTCAGTTTCTTATCTAATATAAGACGTAGATACATAACAGACTCGGAACATTCCAGAATTGAGTTGCCTAGTTTTAAATTTCCTAGACCTTTAAGATCTCTCCTGGTAGTAAAACTGTTTTGCTCGGATTAATAGAAAGACCCTCCTGCATGCACCAACTGTGAATTTTTCTCAGCCCACAATGCATGTTTGAGACTATATTGGGAAATTTCCCAAAAATAAACAATCCTATATCATTCACATAGCCTGGTACTTAATATCCCTCCTGGGTGATATCTTTAAGCAGACCATCCACCATGAGACTCCAGGGCACAGGGAAGAAAGCTCCTCCCTGTGGACACCCCCTCATGGTGATGATTTCTTTCATTTCCACAAGAAGGCTAGCAGTAAGAGCAGGAGATTACATTTTCCAGCAGACGGAGCTCCACCGCATTAGCATCGGAATGTTCGACGTTTCCTAAATGAATGTCTACCTCAACGATGGATAGGCCGCATGGGGATGGAAGACTTGGCACTTCTGTTCTGGCCACCGAGGTCTCCTGATCTCGCACCTTGCGATTTCTACTTATAGGAGATCGTGAAAGATATGTTTACGTACAGAAATATTTCATCGAATATAGGATGAATTCAGCTACCATCTAGATATTATCCGTGCAGTCAGAGGGGAGCATATTGAGCATTTGTAAACCTCCATGTATGTGTAAACAAATGTAATTTACAGAATTAAAATACAATATATAGTTCAGGGAATATAGTCAACTGAAAGCCTGTCCATGTTGAATCAACCTGTATTGCTGCACCACATTTTGTGGTGAGAGTTGGCATCACACACAAAAAAGGTCTGCTCCTCTTTCTGAATGCTATGTGCGACCAACTGTTCTAGTTCCCTAGTGGGTGGATTGTTGCTATCGTAGGATATATGGACAAGCCGAATAATAGGCCCTTCTTTCCTCCTGCATCAGTCGATTTTTACCATGGTAATGTCACTAGAACAAAATTCTGGAAGAGTTAAGTATTGAATTCCATTGCGAACAAGAATGCAACTCCTAAGGTTGATTGCCCTTGTTGCAATATATGAACATATCTTGACATTTTCCTAGTTCCTTAATTCGGTCCCTGTTAATCCAGAGTTCTTTAATCATGGCTAGCTACATTCCTTCTTCATTGAAAGTTATACAGATGGCAGTCAATCTTCTTATGTTGAAGATTGATCTGGAGGACCTTTAGAGATATCCTAGGCTAGAACTTCAATTTTAATTCTACCAAGGCTCGAAAGGCTCTCTTGCCCAGATCCTCTCAGAAGAGATGGTATCCTATTCCATGTCAGAGGCTTGCTCCAAAACAGCTTCATTGTTGAAGGAATTGGGTTGTTGTTGTTGTTGCTGAGGGCTCACTTGTGTGGTTCTCAGAAGTGGGTTTTTGATTTTTAACATGGTTTTTATAGTGATCCTACAAGAAGCTAGGAAATCATAAAGTCCCCCAGGCAGAGCCCCCTCATACCTGGGAAAGGATTATTACTCTAGAGTTTGCCTGGTATCCAGAGGTCCCTTTTAAGACACATTTGCCCTGTGCCATTCATCCCCTCAGCATGAGTCACATTACACTTTAAAGTTGGGCTTATTCAAGGTAAACCACTTCTTTGTTTGGTATCTTCGCTGAGGACTCCTTGACATGCCACTTTCTGTACAGTCCACAGGATCACAGATAAACAGAAGCTCCACTTCAACCAATTTCATTGTCATTTGGCTTCTGGGGGGGGGGGGGGGGGGGCATCAAAGAGTTTGTCCTCCTTCAACACTGCTGCATGTTTGCTTTCAGCTGCTGGATGTTGGAGCTTTGTGCAGTTCATGGGAATGGTAGCTGGTATTGTCCATTGCAATGAAAGAGTTGTGTTCTTTGAACATTATTACAACTTTGTCACTTTCCATTTCTCACAGTAATATTTAATAGATTTTGGGGCTTTGTGCAGTTCATGGGAATGGACTGCACAAATGTCCATTGTAATGGAAGAGTTGTGTGGAATGTTGAGAGTTAAGTGTTCTTTGAAAATTATTACAACTTTGTCACTTTCCAATTCTCACAGTAATCTTTAATAGATCTTTGTTGTAAAACCAGTCAATCTTTCACAAAACTTTCTTTGCTACCGATATGAACATAGAACAGGATTCCTTTCCCATTGGTTTTTGTAATGCATTTTTTCACATCAGTAACCCACATTTTATTTCATGCAAGATTAATTTATCTAATATTTATCTAGATAGATTATAAGCTTTCCTGTTTGTTTATTTTATGACCAAATTCTACTTCGTTCGTGATGTTCCAGCAGACCCCAAACTATTTATTATATCTTCGCCATACAGGCAGTAAGAAAGTAATTTAATTTGGGTGCAAACTCTTCTTTATAAAGTTGTTATAATGCTTTATGATCAAATTTGTCCAGGTTTCTTCTTAGCAATGCTTTACACACACCCCTTTGTTTTCTACATAATTTTTTTCCAACCATACTCTTTGACAAGCCATTGACTAGTTGTTTCTTCCCAAACATTGATAACAAAAACATTTTTCATATTTGTATTCACTCTTGAAATACTCATGGAAATGACACACAAGTTATTTTGCATTCAAATATAATAGTTTACCTGTTCCTCCAAGTAAACAAACAGGTATTAAACAAAATAAAATAACATTGAGGTTAGTTGACATATTGTCTCACTTCAAATATATTAAAATATTAAAAAATATATAATTCTGTTTGGGTAGAAGTGTGAGAATAATTATAACGTTAAAAATAATAGTGAAAATTTATTTTATTTTTACTTCCTAATCCCCATTTCAAAACCAATGGAGCATATGCACATTGATAGATAATGGTACTCAAATAAGCCTTCTAAGATACCAAAAAAGTTCGTGATTATTGGAATGTACGAAGTATGGTGACAACTATGTTGAAAAGCTAGCAATAACCATAACTTAAAAATTGGTACGTACAACATGTTTATATATATCTTTTTTTAATCCCAAATCAAATCATTAAATTTTCCAATATATAAGGAAAATAACTTTAAGCTGCAACATTTCTTATGATGACACAGATACAGCTCAATGAATAGCAAAAATGACATAAAATGGATTAATACTGGTCAGTGGCATTAAATCTGTAGAATAATGAATAAAACACTGAAATTAAAAAAACCAAAGGAAATAGAAAACAACTTTTATTACACAAAGAACAATTCAATAGAGAACAATAGGATGCACAAAATATATTAAAATAATTTTGGCCTCTCTCAAACTTTCTTAAAAATATACATGTAAATAGCATTGTACTCAATAATGATCACTTTGCACATTTTACTTGATTAACTAGGGAAGTTTCTGTATTTTATTGTTTTTTTATTGCGCACGCAAAAATATATATAATTGACTTACAAATTTAGAGAAAAAACTTGCATTTGAAATTTTGATTATTACATTTTCATATAATGTTATATTGAAAGAAGTTATATTAATTCAGTACTTAGTATATATTATGTAACACTTTTCATTGGATACTCCTGAAGTGTAAATTTGATAACTATTCATTTAAACCGACATATATTTCCTCTTTTGTCTGTATTGTGATATGTATTCAAGCCTTTTTCAATTACTCTCCTTAATACTCACTATTATTTGAAACTTATAATAGACTTTTACTTGCTACTTCCCCTACCACTATTACTGCTGCATGAATTATGCTGTAATATAACAGCATTGTGGAGTGGAACTGGAGTTAGTAATGCTGCAACATTAGTGCATTATAATATTTTCAGTCACAAGGTAAACGCAATCTTTACAATTTATGTACCTTCCAAAACATTAAAAATGGACTACAGAAGACATTAGCTATCAACCATGAGTTTGATTAAGTTGTTCAATGGAATTACTTAGCTAATGCATTGAAAGTGGGTAGGTTTGTGGGTGGGTGGGTGGGTGGGTGAGTGAGTGCGTGCACCCCAATGGGATGGCTATAAAATTAGAAAACAAATGTGTACACAGATCTTTATCTGCATAACTGAAAGGGAATTACCCCATTTCCCTTTAAATTCCACCTGAAGCACCATTTATAACCTTTAATTTGCCGATTCACAATGGAAATGTTAAAATTCTTACCATGACATGTGACATTTTATTGCTGAAGATACGAGTCACTTATATGCCAAATGAATGTTTCACTTTGAATCTGAGAAAATATTTGCTCACATGCTAATGTTATGCCTAGGAATAAAATGGTCTATGATATGGGTCTGTTGGATTGCATATAAACATACAGATCACTATGTTAAATAATTCACATAAATTAAACAAAAAAGTATGTTGCATAATATTAAAAATGTGGATAACTGGATTTGTATAAAAATTACAAGCAACTTTTCATTCAACAAATTTCAAGAATAAGCACAACTTATAGCAAAAAATTGAAGGAAGACTAAGTACTTTCATATTAACTATGATGGAAACATGTTCTTGGAGTAAAAATGTTTGTGTAACACATTTTATGATACACTACTCCACTTATTGAAAATATATTAGCAGCCCTCTAATCTCCATTATATTTAAGAGTAGTCCTAATGCATAGAAACAAATGTCATGTTCCTTCATTGGCTGCAATGGGAGAGACTGCTATTCATGTACTACTTTCTTTAGAATATTGTTCAAAGTGTCAAAATGTCATTTAATTTTACGAAATGTGAACCACTTGCAGTTTTAAAGAATATTTTTAAATTTAGAAGTAGCATTTTCATTTCACAGATATATATGCCTTACCAGTGTGTATCAAACAGAATGCAACTAGCACTTTTTAATTGCATATTAATATTTTAAAAAGAAAGTATTTTTCATACATGAAGATTGTTTCACAAAGTCATCAAAGTGTACAAGAGCAGTTTTTCAATTTTTCCTGTTTTTATCAATTATGAACAAATTTTTGGTATATTTTATTTAATGTTCTGGAAAAAAAAACCATTAATAGTTATTATTTTAATTTTTGAAACACATTTACCATCATTCATAGTTTAATTTGTAAACATATTTACAAATTATTTTACCAAGAAACGGGAACTTATAACTGACAGCATTACAATACCAAGTGCATGCATCCTATTTTTTAAACTATGAATCTAATTGTGACAATCAGCAAATGGAGAAAAGCTGGGTACTGAGAATTTCACCATCTGTATTTTAGCAAATTTAAATGTTAAAATACAAACTATTTTTTCTTTACGCTGCAATATATTTATCTGTGTCAATGAAAACACGACTACACATGAGTATTAATACCAGGACCACTGTAGTACAAACAGAACCAAGAATTTTATTTTCAAAATAATATGTTTAACCCATTATCTGCCAAAAACGTTTTTCATTTCTAAGATTATATGAGTATTGTGCATATTAATGGAATAAAACAATTCTTAAATGCCTAAGCTGTTTATTTAAAAAAATTACTGACCATCCCATTTTTGGGACATTCGCAGAATACACTATCAGAGATTTCTTAAGTTTTAAATATCATATTTTTCTTAAAATACTAAGACAAAAGTATCAAAAACATAAATAATTAAGGCATATATCTACACATTTTTAAAGTGAATGTTCAGATCACATAACATGTTACTTGTAACATCCCAAAGTAGCTTTCAATTTTTCTCTCTAATAATATTTAGAAACTGTGTATCCTCCCTTTTTTTGCTGTATTAGCGGAAGATTGATGGAAGAAAACACTTGTCATGAAGTTTGACGTTACATCTACTACAAACTCTTGTAATTTTCTTTATGTACAGTGTCTCTAAGTACCATGTGACATGATCAGGTGACATGCTGGATTAAACCTTACATCGGAAAACACCCTTCCATCCATTTGCTTTGCTGTATTATTTTGGTGAACACCCTATCTTTCTAAATAAATACTAAATTCTAAATAAAGAGTGACTACTCTTTTCCAATCATTCAAAAGTGATAGCCTCTCATTTTGGTTAGCCATTTGGTAAGCAAGTCAAGCAGTACATAAATGTTTAACATTTGGATAAACATTAGCCATTTCTTCCATCCCAGGTGCATCGTGACATAGCAAATTAACTTCTACCAAATATGTATTGTATTCTTGGATGAGTTGTAACAATGGTAATCATATAACTTATAACTGAAGCATTTTAACATTTTTATATACAAAATTATACTTTCACAGTCTCAATACTAAATAATAGCAGTAAAAACCAAATGTTCCAAAAAATGAACAATGGCAGATAATGGGTTAATGATATTTAGGCATCAACCAAATGTAAACAGACTTGCTCTGTTACCTCAAGTAGGAAGGTAAGATGTTTCCTTTTCTTGCTCCTCAGTTTAAATCATTGAATGTGCAGCTTCAAACAATAACATAACCTGGCTTATAAAGTATATCTAATCTTTGAATTAACAATGCTGTGTCAGAAATTTGTACATTCTATGCTTACATACTCTTCACACCATTTGGCTTAATATGTTTCAGTGTTTTCAGTCTTAAAAAGTAATTAAGCCTCAAAAGAAAGAGAGAGATTAATGGCCTATTACTGCAGCTTACCAAGGAGCTTCTTTGGCTCAGTTGATGCAGTGCAGTCAACTTGTTCTAGAATATTGAAGCCAACTTAGGTGAGAATGCTATGGAGTCAAGTAGATCAGGTAATAAGCTAACTATACACCTATATTGCTGATGCATCATAATTAAACTGAGAAAAACAGGTTCAGAAGAACAAGAGGATAATCACAAAGTATAATGATCATCTATGGCTGGTATTTTTATTATTTTTGTTACATTACTATATATTTTATGCACCATTTGTGTGTAGCCTTGTTGGATACCAAATTGTTTATTGTTGGGCAACCCTTTCTTTTTAAAAGAATACCTAACTTTTCATTTCATAAAGTAAATAATCTGAGTTGGTTTTGTCACATTTATACTTAATTTATGTGTTCTTTAAATGGGCATGGTGTATGCAGCCAGTATGTTTGTACCTGATATTGCTCAAGAAATATCTATACTTAGATGATGGTTTTTAACAAAGCTGCCAAGCATTTATGATGAGGATCCAGGGTTATCTTGATTTTATACCCATACGGCTCAGAAGAGAATGCAAAACAAGTTGAGAATTTTACTGCTATTTGTACATTTTTTCTGACATTTTCTTTCTTTATCTATGATTTCTTTCTCTTTGCTTTTCCTCTCTCTTTCTTCCACTTTCCCCATTTTATTATATTCATCTAATTATATTCTATTTTCATTTTCTTGTGCCTGAGATAAACAGCAGTATACCATGTTAATTACAGACTGTCAATGCCACCTCAATATCTTTCATATTTCTGATAACAACACATACTGAAAATAAATACTATAGCAATTTTCAGCAATAAAGAACATGATTTTAACATGAAAAATAACAAATTTCAGTAATGATAATTTAGAAAATAAAATATTTTATGAAGGGAAAAAAATCATAAAAAATGTAAACACATGAAGCTCGCATGCACACACAGTGTGTGTGTGTGTGTGCTATCTGTTTATTAATACATGATGCATACTGAGTGATGTAAAACAATATAATATGTAGTGCACTGGTCCACATCTTATATGCATTTAGATTTTTAACATTGTATGTGTTTTTGCCAAAATAGATTTTTTTTTGTCCAGCATTACTCAAAAGATTATTTTATAATGCCTCAGGAAATAATGTTTTATTTTTGCTTGTATAAAACTAAAGCATAAATATGTACCTTCTAGACTATTTGCAGTTTTTAAATTCATCTAATTCTAACAAAATCTGGGAAAAACAATAAAGTTAAACATCACAGACACAAAACCAAATCTGGAAAAATATAAATATTGGCGATTATGTTTATCTACCAAAGTATTGCAACTATCTCTGAACATCTGCAGTTATATATAACTGCCCAAATCTGCAAACACTTTACTCTAATTCAGCATTTTGGATACTTTTCCTCTGCGCATGAACCACTCAATCACCAAGATCACTGTCACCATCTCCAACCAGGTACAAGAATGAGAATGCAATGGCTAAAAATCCTGTTCCCAGCAGGTCACCCAGAGCAGTCAGATATGGGATAGCTGAATTATCTGGATCAATTCTTCTGGTCCACATCCAGTGAATCATCACATGGCAGATATAGAGTAATAAAGATACCTGAAAAAGTAATTAGCATATAGCTACATAATATGTGTAAAAAGAAGGGTTCAATGCCTATGTGATAAAAATAAGGTTATGCTTACATAATCACATTAATTGTAATACAGAAATTGAATCTAATGCTACCTGACACTGTATTGAGATAAACAACATTCCAAAAAAGTCTCTTTCAGATAATCTCCAATAATGAGTGCCCAACATTCTAATTCATATGATAAAATACATGGTTTATAACAGTACACATCAGCTTGCTCTATATTACACCCTGACTCAAAAATTATTCACTCTTAGATTTATATGCCACAGCAGTCATTAAATTCACTCAAGTGTAATTTCCTTTCATGTATGCAAGTCTCTTAATAAGGGGAATATGGGAAGTTAACTCTTATTAATAATCCACAAATATTGCAAAGTAGCATTCTTTCACTATAAATCTTCATAAACATTTCTATTAGTTGATTTTTATTTTTGTAATCTTCCATTCTTGGGTAAGTGTATTTAGGAAATAAAAGTTTCCAAACCAATATTTGCATGACTAATTCATCTTCTTGATCTCAGAAAAACCTTCCTATATTTTCAACATATTTAGTTTAGTATGGATTATTGTCCATTTCTGGATCATATATTGATGAAACAAGATGCACTGCTAGGTACAGTTAATATTTAAATTTATTTCTACCATAAAATGCACATGTCTGATATGTATGTAAACTACATGCACAGAAGTCTGTACATTGTTGCACTGCATCATAGAAACTGCTTAAATGATAAGATTTACTGAATCAATAGTAAAATTGAATGTGGAAAGAAAAAGTTATAATTCAAATTTGCAAAAGAATGGAAATACCCAAATTCACCACAATATCTAGCATCTCTGGCAGAATCTGCTATACTTATGATATTTAAACAACTTTGAGAAATCCCTTGACCTTGAATAATCTCCCCTGTTTAGAGGGGTGAGATCATTCCCACTATTACCTTTCTTCTCCATCATCAACCAATGATACTGCACGAAATAAATGGTCATGATTCAGCGATTCACACAATCTGTAGAGATATGATTTTAATGTAACTGTGGCTTTACTTCATGAAATCTCAAAAACTAATTGTCATATTTTGAATTAAAAATAGTATATTTAAGGGCAATGTTTTCAGCAGACAATGGTACATATAGTTAATCTCACTAGAGCAAATATATGGCAGTATAATTTAAATATTTTCTTTCAGTAAAAACATTATGATAAAAGCATTTGTAATTGTAATTTTCCTTGAAGAGATGGAGAAGTGCTGTGAATGAAATGTTCTTAAAGGCTTGAATTTTATAAAGAAAAATCCTGTGTCAACATAATGAGTTAGTGAAATGTTACCATTTGATATGCATATCATAGTAATTTATAACTGTCCACTCGTCTGGTGCCATATTCTGCAGCCTTTATCATCAGGTCTTAAACACTGCAGATAAGCAGTCAGCTAATTTTGAATTGTGTTGTAAAGTTCATCTTCCTCCTTTCAACCTCAAATCTTGTATCAGTGCAGTTAATAGTCCAATGCTAGAGTTAAACATTTTGAAAGTGCATAGTTCAATTTTCCATTAAGGGGAATAAAATTAAGTGTACACAATTGCACAAATGGCATCGACTTTGAGTTCCATTGAGCTCAGGAAATTGTTTACAATGTGGCCCAGTGTTTTAAGGGACAAAAGGAAATGCAGAATGTAACTGTCATTAAAATGACAAGCAATGCTACTCGTGTTTCAGGCATTTTATTCAAATGGGTGCTCAAAGAAGGGAAGGAGATTACTGCACATGGGCAGTTACATTTTTCAAATCCTGAGGGAAAGGAATTAAGGGAGGAAAAAACATATAGAAGTGGATAATTTCACAAATGTGGCTATTAATAAGAAAATGCACTTCTTTCATGCAGTTGAAACACTTTCTGTAGTTCTAAAAGATCAAGTAATTAACTGCAGTTGTTGAGATTTTAAGGAGATGCAGTTGGGCTGTAAGTTGAAAAGTGCACCTAAAAGAGAAGGTTGTTAATTTAGCATCCTGAAATAGCTACTTGAATAATGAAATACATAAATTATATATGTAGATACAAAGAAGGGTGCAATATCATCTCTACAGAAGAAACCTACATTTCCAAATCACATTCTGTGAACAAATGTTGACCGTAAGAGAAAGAACTAGCAGTGATGAGAATAATTGGAAAAGATAATCAGATTAATGTTATACATTGTGATTATGAAAGTGGTTTCGTGGAACTTTTCAAGTGGCTGAAACATAGCTATCTGTCAAATTTGGATTCCCCTAGTTTAGTGTGATGCACAAAGCCAAATACCTCTCAGTAGAAAGAAATAAGAAACCAAATTTTTCTTCCCTCAGGAACAATATTCTGCAATGGCTAAACCAGCAATATGTACAGTACAATCAAAGGCACAATTCTTGGAAATTGTTAGGTCTTTGGAACATGAAAAGTAGTACATAATAAATGAGATAATACTTGAACATGATCATATATCATCATGCCACACAGATCTTAACCCATGAAATGGTTTGGCAGATATTAAAGAGATGGTTGCAAAGCACTAGGGACACCGCTTAACATAAGTTTTTCCAAGGGAATGGGGAAGGACAGTGGAAGAAATGTGTAGATTGTGTAAAAAAAAACAATGAACAAGAATATCAAGTCAATGCCCATGTGAATGAACAATAAAATGGACAGACTTTTAATACACCTCAGAAGGGAGTTATAAAAAAGTGACAGCAACAATGCATTAGATCAGGAGCTGAGCAGCGAAGCACAGTCAGAGCAAGGGACGAGAGGAGGAGAGGGATTCTGCCTTGATCAGCTTGTGGGGGAACAGGCTATCAGGTGAGTGCATGCCTTTGAGAGAGCTTTCAAAGTTGTGGAACTATAGTAAAATGATGGTGCAAAAACTTCTAGTGTTAGACAGAAAGATTTTAAGCTGAATATTTGGATGGATTAAAATGAAGAATTTTATATAAAGTAAAAAAAATATCCATCATAAATTTCATTTAGTCGCAACACTACAATAACTCAGATGTATTTATAGGATGTCAGATGAAAGAAGAATTAAAAAAATTAACTGTGGAAACCTCCCAAAACAAGAATCATAAAAAGTTCTAAAAACAGATGGCAGGATGATATACGTGCAAATGAGAAATTGGATGGAAATAGTAAAAGACTGAATGAATGGAAGAATATTTAGAGAAGGCCAAAATATTTAGTTAATGAAGTTGTAGTGCCTATTGAAGAAGAAGAAAATAATTGTATCTTAACTTTAAATGTAGCAGAACATCCTGTGAAGACAAGCACAGAAATGGTTCCTGGAAACTGTAAGAACACAAGAAAGCATAAAAAAGTGCATGATATGGCATTGCAGGACCAACATGTCACCATTAAGGATACAGGTTTCTCATATCATTGTATATATTTTGACATAAGTGAAGATGAAAAGTTACTGCAAAATGGCTGTCTCAAATGCTGACAAATGTTCAAAAATTATCAAGACTTGTATTTTACAAGCGACATCCAAGGCATCCTTAGGCAGAAAAACAGAAATTGTTTTAAAGATTTGAAACTATAAATTCACCACCACCATCTTGAAATCAAAATTAAAAAAGGAACCAAAGCTTGAGATTTCCACTCCCTAAGAACTGAAAGCCTTCAATTGCTTCTTTGGATGCAAAGATATTATTTTCATTTACTATTTGAGGAGGAACATTAGCAACAGTAATTTTAATGAAAATTTAAAAATTGTGAACCACACTTGGGGAGAGAGACAACACAATGAGACTGATATGTTTTTTCATCAAGATAATATTCCAAGTCATACGTCTTGTGTTGCAATGGGTGCAACTGATAAAGCAAGCTTTGAATTGGGAACAACCTCCTTATTCATCAGATATGGTAGATTGTTTCCAATACTGAAAGAACAAATAAGGGATAACACTTGTGTTAGTCAATAAAGTAATGGAGACCTAAACTGATGGTTTGCAAAGGCTGAACAACACCTTTTATCAGGAAGCTGTGGAAGTGTTTTAGCATTTCTGGGATGAATCAGTCTTTAATGAGAGTATATTGAAAAGTGAGGTACTGATAGTTTCAGAACCACTAGTTCAGGGATTGTCATACTCATGTTTATGGTTTAGAAGACTTTTAACAGTGAAGTTATTTTAAATTATGACATTTGGTTGGATTTTTGACACTGGAACTTCGCTACCATTTTTATATCCCGTGTTTTCAGTGCATTTGAATACATACTCAGCTACTTTCTCCAACTGTTGTTGCCTTGTTGCTATCTCCCTCTCCCTCTAGTGGTTGTCTGATGACCTAATCAGAAAGTTCATCAGACAACCGCAAGAGGGAGAGGAGGAGGAAGATGGCAACAAAAGTTAGAGAAATTAGCTGAGGATGAATGCAAGTGCATTCAAAACATGTCTGGGATATAAAAATGTTAATGAATTTCCAGTGTCAAAAATGTAACCAAATATTGTGATGTAATTCTCATGCTTTCTCATTCATGCAGTTATTATTAGCTTATAAAAGGTTTTAATGTGTTATGTTTTGATCTTACATGTATTCATGATTTCACCATGGAGAAATTTAAAATTCTAGATAACATATGGCTTAGCAATTACATTCAGGTTTATATAATCTATTCTTCCATTTAGGTATTATTTGCCACTAGGATTTTTTTAGCATTGTATTCTAATTAGGAAACAAATCAAAACAAATTAAGAATGATTTCTTTATAATGAAATATGATATATAATGAGGTTGGGCATGCAGTCTGGAAAGCACTGTCTTTTATTTTACTTTATGGAAAAATGGCTAAATCATGTATTGCAACAGAGATTTTGGAATTTCAAGTCTACGATATACCAGGCATTGTTCAAAGAAAAAATGCTATAACTGCTCATTCACTCATGTTTGTTATAGAATTTCTTATGACAAATAGAATAATCACATGTTTTTAATTATATCATAGACTTCACATGCTTGGAGATAACAATTAAATGAGACTGCTACATTACTACAGCTGATAAATGAGAGATACTCTATATATTTTAAAACAAGCAAAATAATAACCGCCACCTTCCATAATAATGTTTTTGATAAACAGATACTCTTAAATGACAGGGAAAGATGCTATACTATGCCATCACCATAACAATCCTATAAATATGAATTTATTAACTACGTCTTCTTTTCTCAACTATTGTGTGTGCTTTCTTCTACTCATTCTTACCCATCATGCTTTTCATATTCACAATATCTATCATGTGCATGTACCTTCTCTTCCTTTAACATATTTGTCCTGAGATTCCCTGTTCATCTCTGTGACTGAAACATTTCCCGTTCAAATTTTAAGCTTGCACTTTCAGACCTCTGCTTGTTCCCACCATCATGCATTCACATGTCTATGTCTCTTTCTTCCCTGGTCCTTTTACAACGAAAACATAAAATAAAAAAGAACATTTCTCAATTACATTATGTTTTAAATTGAATAATACATTTCATATAATGCAGTTTGTTTTTCATTTCCATTTATTTGCTGTTTCAGTTTTTGCACGGAAACGTGTAGTTTATTTACTGATAGACATTGATCCAAAAGTTCAGCAAGATTATTTTCTATACTGTTTACACAACAATAATAAGAGTAAATTTTAATTTGCATTGAAGCACATTTAAAATGTCCCATTAAAAAGTTGGCCATTGCCCAGCGTGAACCCCTCATGCCATCACTGACATCTGGCCTCACAAGACTTCACATTTTTAAAACTTGGGTAATACAAATAAAATTAATTAATCCTGTACTCATTCTTATATAGATGTTGAAAGTGTTCCCAGAAATTAGGTCTATTAGTGCAGAAGAACTGAAGAGTTAATGGTTGTTTCTTAAGATGTAAGATTGTGTCATACAAAATAGGCAACATATACAGCATCTTCTTCAAGGAGTGTGAGTGCAGAATTCATTTATTTTATTTTTAGTACAGTACCCAAGTTTTAAAAAAATTAAGTTTCCTGGTGCTGATAACCAGCCAACTTGCAAACAAAGATTTTAAATGTATCTCACTATATACTGAAATGTAACTATTCTTTTAATATTATCATAATCTTCTAGCTCCATGAGCAAATCTACAACAACAGCAAAACATAATGACCAAGAATATTACAAGATATTCATGTACCATTTGTGCTACTTTTATGTAAAATGCCACCAGCATTTGTGTGTGAAGCCTCTGGGTGCAGGAAAAATTCTGTCTTCTACAATAAATTACTAGAAAAATATCTGCAGCATATATGTAATTGCATTGACACATGTGATTGCAAATCAGTTTTAAGGTTTTCTTTGGTGGAATGATTAAGAAAGACCATAGTATATCTTATTTAGATATTATTTTTTTAAGGAATTTTGATGGCAGTTGTGGGTTTACAAATAACTTTTTCATTTATGCACAGAAACAGCAATTGTACAGTCTTACTGGTGGAATAGTTTACCCCCTCTTTCTGCAAGAATTATCCATGCAGGGTCAGCAGTAGATTTAACTCTTTTCTCCATACACCTTGCTGTCACTTCTGAGCTTAGAATCATTCCTGTGCTGTCACCCAAAGTTACAGTATGCTTCTAACTTTCTAGGCAGAAACGGTTAAGAGAAAAATGAGATGACCTTCATGACAATTCATGTAGATGGCAGCATGATAAGATTGCTTATGATGCCAAAAATGGGCATTAGACATTAATTAAAAAAAAGAAAGTAAAATAACCCTTGTGAGTCTCATGTACATTGGTTGTGCATACACAAATGACATTCCCAATGCCTACTCTGCACACGGTAAATAGTGGAAATTATACACTTGGCTAGATAGTCCTGTTATTGATGGGGGTAAAAACAATGCCTGCAAAGAGTTCATGGTACAGTACATTTCTAAACAGAGATGAAAACCATGAAGTACATTGGCCATCAGCAAACTATTGGTTTGTGTGACTGAAGTGTGTATGAGGAAAGAACAATTTGGCAAATATATACACAATTCTACTGCACCTCCAGAGTTGCTGACGAGAGCATTTAGGAGAAGGATGTATTACATGAAGAACTACTATGAATAATAAAGATTGGTGTTGAAGTGAAGATTTACAGAACAAGAATTGGTTTATTAACCATTTGAGAATAAACTTGTATAGAATTTAGGGTAGTGGTGAGATGGTGTAGTTTGGATGGATGACATTAGTAATAACAGCATTGTTAACTATTGGTGTGTAAGCAAATCCCAGGCTGTCAATGGAAGAAATGTTAAACATGTTGAAAGATATGAAAAGAGATGTTAAGGGCATAAGGTGTATAGTAAGAAGAATTGATGATAAATGGAAAGAAGAATGGACAAGAAAAAATTACGAGGGGCATTTAAAGTTTGGTAAAATGCAATTACAAATTATTTTTCCATAACTTACTCACTTTATTTCTCAACATAATCTCCATCGACATCTATAAATTTGATTCAGCAAGTTTCCAATTGATTAATCCCAACAGAAAAATAGGATCTGTGAAATTATGCAAAACGCTCATTAATGGTGACAAATCACTTCCTTATTTGATGAAAAATTTTTCCCACCAAGCCAAATGTTCAAGTTCTGCAATAGGAAAAAACCACTTGGGGCTAAATCTGGAGAATAGGGTGGATGAGGAATCAATCTGAAGCCCAATTCATGCCCTTTGGTCATTATGACTGCTGCTGCATGAGCTGCACCCCTGTTCTGCTGAAAGAGCACTTTTTATGCGCCAACCTTGGTCTTTTTCATTCAATACATGTTTAAAATGATTCAACATTGAAGGTAATAGGCCCAGTTATGGTTCTGCCTTTATCCATGTAATATATCAGGATCATAGCCTGGAAATCCCAAAAACACTGGCCTTCACCTTTCCAGCCAACTCTCTCTTTGGCACACTCTCACCAGCTGTTATCCATTGTTGTAACTTCTGCTTTGTCTCCAGAGTGTAATGGTGAACCAAAGTTTCACCTACAGTCATGAATTGGCATGAAAAGTCCTGCAGATTGTGATTAAACAGTGCCAAACACTGTGTTGAAATGTTCTTCGGCATGTATATTTCGTCAATAATCATTAATTGCAACACTGAATGTGCACACAATTTCTCATTCCTAATTTTTCATTTAGGATATTATGCATTCATCCAGTTCAGATTCCTACAATCTCAGCTATCTTGCACACTTTTATTCAGTGGTTTTGCATTACAATATCATGGGTTTTTTCAATGATTTCCTTTGTGGTAACCTCAACTGGGCAGCTTGAGCTCACTTCATTTTCAGTGCTTCTTCTACCACATTTAAACTCATTCATCCTGAAATAAATGGTCTTCAATGAGGTGTAGAGTCTGCATGAACTTCAACTCTGCTTTGATCTGTTTTACAGTCCAACCCTTTAAATGGAAATGTTTAATAATAACACGAAAATCATTTTCATGGAAATTTACCAGACTTATCAACAACCTTTGTAGTGGTTAGTAAGTATGCCAGTGGAATTAGAAGGAAATAAACAAATGTAAGTATCAACTAATAAGATTGGAAAAATGCCAAGAGGAAGGGAGAAAGCAGAATATAATTATGCTTGGTGTTTAAATGGAATGTCTTATCTAACGTAAAAAAATTTAAAGGGCAACACTTTTATTGAAAGGAGAGAAATAGCTGTTTTATTATAAGGGATGGAGAAAGCCAGCATTTAAATATTGTACTTATGAAGCTGTTGACAATGGAGTGGCAATATAGCTTCAACTTATATATTCACTTACACAAAAGTACTTTACTCCATTCACTTACTTTTGTGTAAGTGAATGGAGTAAAGTGTAAAAAAAGTGAATACATAAGTTGAAGCCAGCATTTGTATAAGATATGGAGCTATGGACAGATGCAAGACAGCAGGATATGAATCAGTGGCTGAGGTAGCATTTTTTGGAGGAGCAAGTCACATAGGAGCTAAAATAACCTTGGAGGGAAAAGTGCAGGAGTCAGGAAATGATGTTGCAGGAAACACGGTGGGAAGCAGTGAAAGGAAAGATCCAGCTGTGCAGCAGGCAGGGACAAGGTTCTCCACCCAAAGAGTTGATTGAGGATGCACAGAGAAATGTATATGAAACACAGGTCAGTTTCAATATATGGAAAGATACAGAAAGATTAAGTGTGATGTCAACATCCTCAGGAAGTAATAGAAAATGAAGTTGAAAAACTGGGATAGAAATAAGAATTACAAGGGCCTAGGTGAAATTAAAGAATTTTAGAGTGAATAGGGATGGGTCAATATAGGAAAATTTCCTTGTTATAGTGTGTTGGAATGTGGAAAGGTTATTAGATAAGTTAAGTACTGGGGAGATGTTACAGGTATTAAAGATGGGAGATGTTGCAGTTGTGGAGACATGGTTGCCAAAAAAATATAGTAATAAAATTAACAGGTTTTGATCTTTATGCTAAACACTATCTGAGAATCTCTATGGAATTCTAGTTTTTATAAAAAAAGAAAAATAAAAAGTTTGTTGTGAAAGAAGAAAAAGTGTTAGGGAGTGATATGTTTTTATAGTTAATTATGTGAAGTGATTAGGGATAACAGTAAATTGTGCCCAGGAATAGTGAATAATTTGCCATGGTCATCACACTTTTATAATCGCTAAATACTTGAAATACAAGGAAAGATTATAGAATAGTTAAAAATAAATATATAAATAAGGAATTTATAATTGTAGCAGATTTTAATGCCAAAATGTGTCAGGAGCAAATTCAGTTAGCAAGTTTAGAAGATGATATGGATAGGGAAAGTAAGGTTAGAACAGAGATATAAGTAGTAATAATAAGTGCAGTAATAAGGTAGAAAGAATGTTGATTAAGTTTTGAGAAGAAAATAATTAATAAGGTTTATTGGAATGGACCAACCAGCAGAATTATTTACATTTGTAAATGAAAATGAAAAGTATATAATTGATTTACATGCTGTGTTCTAAATATATAGATAGGCTTTTTGTAGACTTTAAGGTGGAACATGAAATTATAAGGAGTCACCATTTTACATTAATATTAAGATTTATCACTGGTAATGAAGGGGAGAGCAGAAACATTATGAGTTTGAAAAAATGATGCAGTTTTAAGAGGAAGTGGAGTGAGAGAGAGAGGAGGGGGGGGAGATTTCATCACAAATTAGATTCAAATTAAGGAAGAAGGATAGAAAGTGATATTGGACAGACATTTATTGCAGGGAGAGTATAATTAGCAGTTGAGCAGTTGCAGTGTAGTGTGAAGGGCTGGTAATAGAATAAAAAGTTAGGGAATGGGTTAGTCGTGACAGAGAAGACTGGTACGACGAGTAAAAATTTATGAAAAATAGGGTGGTAAGAGAAATATAATTGTGGAAGCAAGCTGAAAATGAAGACAGCACTATTTAATTATGATTTGGGGATAATGGAACAAAAAAAAAAAAAAAACAAACAAACAAACAAAACAAAAACAAAAAAAAAGTGGGGTGAGAAAATTAGCCTTAAGATTTTTATTGCAGTGAAAACAGGAAATAGGAAAATAATTTGGTCAATTATTAACAAAACTTGTAAAAAAATATTTTAAATAAAATCACCCGATTCAGTGGAGGGAATATTTTGAGAAATTGTTTGAGAGGAACCTAAATATTAGACAGGATATTGTATTCTAGAGTCTTTGGAGTTATGTAGAAAAGTTGGAAAGAGGTGTCAGAACAAATTAAAATGTTAAAAGCAATTAATGGAATTAACAGCATTCCAGGTGAATTTTGGAAAGAATGGTATGAAGATGATAACAGGCAAAGGACATTAGGTTACTTAATACATTATTACTGGGGAGAAAATTCAGAAAACTGGAGGAAAGGAGTGATTGTGCTAATATTTAAAGTCAAAGGTGATCTGAATAATGTACTCTATTATAGGTAAGGTCTTTACAGGATTGTTCGCAAAGAGGTTGTATAAATGCTTAGAGAAGAAAATCAGATTGTCAGAATTTCACGGAGGATTCAGGAAAGGTAACAGTATGTATTTTCATAAGAATACCAGTGAATAAATATTTAAAAGAACAAAAGGTATAGGTTATATATGCTTTCTATTGACTTGTGGAAAGCTTATGAGAAATTATGGATTAAATTAAAGGAAAAGGGGGTGAGTAGTAAGTTTACAGAAGTATTTCAGAGATTATATAAAAATAATGGGGTATTGAACATGTTCAGAACAGGGTTTGTAATTCAATTGGTATCAGCAAGGATGTAAATTAAGCCTTATTTTATTTTATTTGTTCATTGAGAAAGAAAATTTACATTGCCCTATAATAAATAATAGGAATGTACACCAAGCCTACTATTTGTGTATGATTTAGTGGCAGAAGCAATTTCAATTAGAGGATTACAATGTTCAGTTAAGGTCATAAGTAGATACTGTAAAGAATGGGGCTTAAAAATTAACAAAATAAATCCAAAATTAAGGTTTTTAAGGAGAGTAATAAGTTTGAAAAATATGAAAAATACTCCCTAGATGGTAATGAAATTGAAACAGTGAACAAATATGTATATTTCAGGATGAAGTTGAATGCCAATGGAGGAGGGGAGAACAAATTAAATATGTACTAGCGAATGGTGGTTTTAGAACATGTTATAGTAAAATATTAGAAAGGAAAATAATCTGGACAGATAGAGTATATAATGCATTAGTCCAGGCCAAAATTTTGTATGGGTTGGAAGAGTGCAGATTAGAAGATAAATAGCAGAGTACTGATAAGGTCATAGAGAATTCTGTAAATTGATTCTAGAGTTGCCTAGAGTTTCACCAAATGCAGTAGTTTTACTACAGTAAGGAATGGGAAAATGATTGAAAGAAGTTTAGAATATTTTTTAGAATTAAAATGCTGGATGAAGGAAATATTGTCAAGGAATGTCTATCAGCTCAAAAAATGGGAGGCTGGAAAATTAGTATTATAAGATGAGAAAAGTTATAGAAGAAATTGGGATGAAAAATATATTTGGAATGGAAATGTGGGTATAAGGAAAGGTTTCTGGAGGGAATACACCATCATTTTCATCATCTGCTTTATGGCCATCTGTGATGCCTCAGTAGTAAAAATGGGCAATAAACACTATTCAAAAAAGAACAAGAAAAAAAGGCTTTATGCTTTCTAAAGTCTCTTGCTATGACTCCTTAGAACTGATTTTTCCACCACTTTCTGGGTGTAACTGGATCTTTTTTCTATAGGTATAAAATTTAAAATAAAATGTGACAATCCCTCTCAAGGCATGCATTTGATATTCTTAATCAGTTTTGGCTATACATATTTATTTTATCTTCTAAAATGTTTTCTTTAAATTTATTTTTTATAGTTTCATTTCTCATTTTATTTTCTCAGGTTACTCTTTCGCTGATCTCAGAAATCTCATCTCTTGGGCCTGAGTTTTACTTTTATATTTCTTTGTTAAAATCTAATTTTTGCTTTTATACAGGTAACTAGTCATCACCATTACTTTATGGAATTTTAGTTGAGTTTCCATTCTAGTTTTCTAGTTGTTCTTTTAATAATACCACACAACTGACATTCTAGTCTTCTTTAATGTTCTTTTAATAATACCACGCATTTGATTAAATTTTTGCAGTTTATGTTCAATACCTATTTCCTTAAAATTAAAGTGTTTCACTTGTTTAATGTTTTTTTTTAAACCTTTAATTTTGATCTTATTGGCATTTTCCCTTTACATTTTCCTTTGGTTGGGGGTTATGAAGATTTTTATGCCCTGCTTCATAGTGATAGAATCATTCACCATAGTAAATATCTCTGAAGGGAGGCTCCTTTCAATAACTATACCAGCTTAGGTGAGTAGTTCTGATTTGAAATGCACTCACTCTGGGTCATCCTTCCCAGTGGAAATACACAGAATAATTGCCCCCAGGAAGATTATGGTTCAAGCAATAGCCCCCTCCCCAAGCCTGATCTTAATGATACAAGCACAGTTTAACAATTAAAGTGATCAACAGCAAACTTATGATATATGTGATGTATAAAAATTTTAATTAATGGTGAACCCCTGAAGACTAAAATCTTATTGAAATTTGCCAGTTGTTTCTTATCTTTACAGTAGGGCACATTGCTGGTGACAAAAGGCTGTAACTAGAATAGTTATTTAGTGGGCTATAAGGAATGAAATAAACACTCTTAAAAATGCCGAGTTTGTCTTATCCTACATTTATTATTGTAAGGAAAGCACTAAGAGATAAAGTTATAAAGCAAAAATGAATTTACAGTAGATATATTCATTTTGAAGTGCAATTGTGATACGTATTAACAGTCTATTAAAACTCCAGTGAAAATTTCTTCTCAAATCACTAAAACAAAGTATGTTACTTGGTGTATTAATTTAACAATCTGTTCAGGATTATTTGTTGTTAACCACGATATTTAAGTGCATAAATATTCCAAAACGTTTCTGTTATATTTGCAGTCAAATGGTGTTGGCTGTGCAGTGGAGGAATATGACTTGCTACACAAATCTTCTGGATTGGTTGAATCACAGAAGACCTTTGATGCCTTTTGCAATCCCTGTGATTTGGCTGGAGCCCACAAATCACACAGACAGCTATTATTTTGTATGGTTCCACCAGTAAAGGTATGTCAAATATAAAAAGAAAACTATTGTATATCCCAATATACATTCTGCTACTTGCCCTATGCCCCATAGTGAAGAACTACCTGTACCCACCCCCTGAATCACATTGCATAGACTCAGAAGATGAACCTTATGATCCGCAACCATCCACATTTACAGATCTGACTTTGCATCTGATGTTAAATCTTCTGAACAGTACAAAGCTACCCAGAGTGAATTAAATGATTACGTGAGAGATCTGGAACTTTCAAACACCAAGGCAGAGCTGTTAGCCTCCAGATTTTAACAATGGAACTATCTTGCTGAAAACATTAAAATATAATTTTTTCGTAAACATCAGAAAAACTTTTGGGAACTACTTTTCTACAGAAGGCAATTTGGTGTTTTAAGGTGATGCTGATGATTTGTTGGGAGCTGTGAATATTAACCAAATCTCTGAGGCATGGCGGTTGTTCATAGATGCATCAAAATTAAGCCTCAAAGCAGTATTGCTCCAAAATGGCAATCAATTGCCATTAATTCCTATTCCATGCATATGAAGGAATCACGACACCCTGAAACTCCTCCTTCATTCAATTCAGTATAACACCTATAAATGGAAAATATGTGCAGTCTTGAAAGTAACTGCAATTCTAACTGGACTCCTACTAGACTACACTAAATACTGTTGTTTATATGAGAATAGGGCAGTATATACAGAGTTTCTTATTTCATAAAAAAGGAATGGCCTTTAGTTGAAGTATGGAAACAGGAAAAATGAATGTTAAATATGAACCTCTGGTGGAATCTGAGCTTCATATCAAACTTGGTTTCATCAAAAACTTTGTTAAAAATTTGGACCGAATTAGAATGGTATTCAAATATGTAGTTACAAAATTTCAGAGGATTAGAGAGGCAAAGTTAAAGGAAGGAGTTTTTGCTGGCCCACAGATTTGTCAATTTCACCAAGATGATATCTTTAAACATCTTTTAATGATGTTGAGAAAGAGGCATGGAACAAACTCATTGGGAAACAAACAAACTGAAAACTATGAGGACTTTATTACAAATTTGCTGTCATCTTATTAGAAAATGGGATGCAACATGTCCCTTAAAATACACTTTTTACACTCCCATCTGAATTGTTTTCCTGAAAGTTTTGGGGACGTTAGCAACACACTTGGCAAATATTTCCACCAACAAATATCATTAATTGAAAAATGTTACCAAGGAAAGTGGAATGCAAGAATGCTTGCTGACTACTGCTGGACATCCAAAGAGAAAGTGTATTTAGTCAAGATAAGTGATCATGAATATGTAATAAATGACATGGTAGAAAATATAACTATTTTAATTATTCTTAATTTATCCCTACACCAGAGGCAATCTAGCATTTTCGTTGTCATATTCGTGTTTAGTATAATGCATTCCTTAAGAAAAGTGGGGTTTCATTAATATCACAAACATAATATAAAAATTTGTTGTCTAATGTTATAACTCAGCTCTTGGAAAATGTGTATTACCCTGTCAAAGTTTATTTCATCACACTTGTAAGGTATATCAAAACAGGAAAAAATATTTTTCATATATTTTGAAAAGTGTTTAAGGTTATGTGTGGAATCAATATCATGTATACCAACTTTTGTTTTCAGTGGATATTTTTAGCTAAGGTGCTCTTCACTTGCTACAGACTGTAATTTTTATGTGGCTTGATATGGATACAAAAACTTCAAAATACAGAAAAATAATCACATAACTAATGTAATTATTAAAATATTAAACAGGCATTAACAACCCAAAATGCACCGGGAGAAGGTGGCTGCTGTCAAGTGCTGCTCATCCAACCTACTTCAGTCTTACTTTTATTATTATCTGGATGAAAAGTACTAAATTTTTTTTCTTATACTTAGGTAATTCTTTCCTTGCATGAATCTCAGAATGAATATAGGTATCTCTAGCATCACTTTCACATACAGAAGAAGCAGTATTCCTGATCACTCTTACAAATCTATCAACAGCTTGTTTGTGGCAGGTAAACTAGGAATATAAATTTTTTGCATGATTCCATAATTACATTTTTTCTGAAGATCCTCAGTTTTTATATTGACTATCACTGGTGGTTTTATGGTAGTACACTTGCTGCAGTCAACTGAGTTCACATAATACTTAGCCCCGCAAGTTATATTTGACACAAATCATGTGCAAACTGTGGTTGTTTTACTGCTCCCTACCAAAACTATCCATGCCTTTAATTTTATAGCAAGTTTCCTTACATGTCTCTCATTCACTAGCATGGCAAGGAGAATGTTTTCTGAATGGGCATAGAATGCATTTCTTCAAATCACTTTATCTGCAGTACCTCTATGCCATCTTTTAAGAAACAAATAGATGAATTGCCATAAAAAGATAACTAGTTCCGTCCTTGCATAACAATATTGTTTTTATGCTTAACCATGCAGGGACATACACTATGAACATAAAATCATCTAGAATTTTAAGATCTACTATCTATAGAGCTATTCAGCCACCGAATTCTAAATGCAATAGTAAGCCATTGTGCATATGCTATGTAAGGTTCCTCGTTTGCTAATGTTGACTCACATTTAAAACAGTATGGAATATTTCTAGCTGATATTTCTGATCTGAAGTGTACTTCCAAATCTATGAGGATTCCAATTGCATAAAGTTCATTTGTATTTTAGAGCAAGATGGCTCTCACAGCCTTCCAGTAATTTACTGATAGACCCAGAAAATTGATAAGGACCTGTTGTCTGCTCATATGTTTCTTGAAAAAGATGTTTCAGAGGTAGCTCAATTTAATATAAGATATAAATGCACCATTGCAGAAGTCTTTCAAAATGATATTTTAATATTCGTATCATGCCTCTTCTAGACTGAACATTAGTATTAATATATCACATCCCATTGCAATTAAATGTGAAAGGTCATGCCGTTTTCTCATAAAGTTTTAAGAATTACCTAAAAATATTGTTTGCAATAGTTGACTGAGAAAGTTTACTGCCTAGGTCTTCAACTAAGATATAGCTCTCTTCCATCTTGGTTTTCCATGACTTTTTGTCTCCTTTTATGAGAAAAACAAAATGTTTTGTCTTTTTACCATAAAAATAAATGCCCTGATAAATTCTTGATTTTCCTAATTTCTCTTTATGCACAGCATTGAAAATTTTCTTCTTTCTTATTGAATTTTACTTTTACTTATTAATATGCTCTTGTCATCTAGATACTGATTCAAAATCTTCTAAAACTGCTGATGCAACTTTTCTGACAGATACACCTGTTTTATCACTAATTTTGGAAATAGTTGAAAGAGGAATTCTCAACTGCATGATACATTTTTATGTTGCAGGCCTTGGTGTTGATTCCAGTGGATAATTTTTGGTAAATTCCAAATTTGAAGAATTGTTCTCTCCTGATGTGCTGCTTTCCTGTTCAGCCTCTTCTGATGGTTTTTCTTACTTTTTATGTTTTCTGGACCTTTCTTGTTTTTGTAATGTTTTTTGTTATAACGTCTAAAATTCCAAAAATAAATTTTCTACCTGTTCTTTGCTAAACCAAAAATTTTTCCCCTGTAGTTTTCTGAAATTTTCAAACTTACAACTTGCAAAATCAATGCATTTCCATGTTGCAATTTTCAATAATTTTCCACTATTACATCTTATATCATCCAGCTTAGATTTACTGGATTTTCTGCTCTTTCCTGTTTTCAGTATATTCTTCATTTTATTGTAGTAGTTTACTGCCGTCGTAGAAACTAGTTGCAATATACACACTATATTATTTGCAGCTTTTTCAACAATTACATGCAGTGCAGGTTTTTTTTTTACATCTGTTGCTGTTTAATTCCATTCTCTATCACCCCAATGGACTTTATACTGAGTTGTCAGATTGAAAGTATCTGTTCAGTTATCTGTGTATATGTGCATTCATATAATCTTAGTTCCTAAACCCAAAACATGGGTTCGACCCAGCCAGGACCGATGGATTTTTTCGGGTGTAAAAATCCTAAGTATGGCTTCCTTCGGAAGGGAAGTAAAGCCGTGGGTCTCGTGTTGTACATTTACAGCACGAAAAAGAACCTTAAGCCTGAAAGAGAGGCCTCTGAGCAAAATTTGTTGGCCACTTCACGCCCTGAGTTGAATGGGACGCTGATGACCTGAGATGTTAAAGAGCGTCCATAAATAAATCAATCAATATAATCTTAGTTGTTATAATAATATAATACAATTTAATCTAATATTTAATAATTTGTAAAACTACAAGGTTATGCTCAATGAAAATTTAAACGGAAGTTCTTATTTTATTTCTGTGCTTAATTAGCAGATGAAATGCAAACTTCTTCATTCTATACGTTTTTTTAATTACAAATTTTTTTCTTCTTCAATACATTCTAATGAGCAGGGAGGTAGAAACAAAAGAGTGACCCAATGAAATTTGACAGTTTGCAGAACCTTCTTGGGGGACACTCACATAGAACTAAACAAAAGTACTTTTTCAAGGAACAAGTTGTACAATGCAATTTATTAATTTGCACCTATTTTTTAAAAATAACATTTTTTAAGTGGTCTCCATGACAACAAACACATTCGTATAATCAGCTCTGGAAGTTCACCATAACTGCAATAAAACATGATCAACGTCCCTAATTTCACCACTTATATTGTCTTTTAAGTGCATGATGGTCCTTGGCATGTGGCAGTACACTTTACTTTTCAAATACCCCCATAAAATGTAGTTTGCTATCATCAGATTTGGAGATCACGACATCAGCAAATCAAGAAATTATGCATCTAGAAAACAGGATCTGCAGAGTGTTCATTGTTTCATGAGCAGTGTGAGCTGTGGCACCATACTGTATAACCAAAACTCAGTTTCATCATTATCATCTCTCTGAAAGTTCAGTGCTGCCAGCATTTCTGTATATTGCTATGCGTTGACAGTCACAGAATGGTTTCCTTCTTCAAAAAAGTATGGATGATTACAATGGCAGAAATATGACCCACACTGTTACTTTCTGTGAATGCAATAGTTGTTCATACACTTCTATGGGTTGTTTGTCACTCCAGTAACAAAAGTTCTGTTTATTTATGAACCCAGACAGGTGGAAATGAGCCTCATCTGATTCAATCAGTTTGTTTAGAATATCTGGATTGCCATTCATATTGCAAAAACTGCCTACACAATGCCAATTGAGCATGTTTATCAGTGTCTTTAAGTTGATGCACAAATTGAATTTGTATGGATGGAGTTTTAGGTCATTGTAAAGGATACAGTGAATGCTTGTTACAACAGATTCAAAGCAATTGAATAAAGCCTAGCAGAGTGGGTTGGACTTCTACCCACTGCTTCTCTTACACTTAAAACATTTTCAGGCATATGCACTTTGCAAGCGCTATCAACGAACTTATCATGAACACTGCCCATGGCATTGAATTTACCCGTCCATTGCAGAGTGGTGTTATAGGTTGGAATTCTTCCATGACATGGTACATTAAATTCTACCCTAAATCTTCTCAGAGATTGACTTAGATTGAATAAATCTTATAACAGCAAATGCACATTTTTTAATCGTCCAATTATTCATGCTGTTGTTTAATAAATGGAGAGAATAAATTCCATATTTGGAAGGTTATATAGCAACCAATACCATAAATATAATGCAAAATTGCTAGAAATGGCAGCATTCTGAAAACAAACATATTCCATTGGGTGACTTCTAAATTTTTTAAAAAATAAATTCAAATTAATAAAATGCATTGTGCTACGTGTTCCTTGATAAAGTATTATTTAATTCTGAATGAGTGTCCCACAAGAAGGTTTTGGAAACAGTCATATTCCATTGAGTCATCCTGTATAAGAAAAGCATAAATAAAATAATTCAAGTGTGCAAAGCATGGATATTGCTGAGTAGCTCTGAAGCCTCAAGGATCACCATTCTTTCTAACCAAAAGTTGGCACCTAAAGAGGCATGACCAATGCTGAAATGAAAATGCTCATCAATCATCAACTCCAAAGAGTGTTTATATCATGTGTTTCATTCACTACTGAACTTGGCATTACTTTAATGATTTTAACACTAATGATGATACTGCAATGAAATTTGAACAGGAGTACTTTTGTTGTGAGGGAAATGAAATGAAATGTGTATGTAGTGTGGCATTTGTTGCAACATGGAGTAGCAGTTTGCTAGCTTGTCAGCCTGTTTCCTGTCTGATGCACTTCTCTGCTGATCCCATTATTTGATCTAACATTAAGCTGAGGGTGTGTGTCTACACAGTATGGTTGTTTTTTGTCAGAGTTGATGTATGAGTTCATGCAGGATAATTGAATTGATTTGTTTTTTTATAGATGCTCTTTAACTTCTCAGGCCATTGACATCCCATTCATTTCAGGACATGAAACAGCCAATAAATTTTGCTCAGAAGTCTCTTATTTTAAGCTTGAGGTTCTTTTACATGCTATAAATCTATGATACAGAATCCAAGGCTTTACTTTCCTTCTGAAGGAAGACATACTTAGGATTTTTATGCCTGAAAATCTCCACTGACCCTGGCTGGGATTGAACCCATGATCTTGGGTCTACGAGGCAAGTATGGTTACTAGACTACCCCAGGACTGACATAGTTGTATAATGAATTAGTATACTCTGGAAGAGTATAATCTGCACTTATTGGAAAACAATTGATAAAATCTTGCCAACAGCAATTCTTGGAGAGATTTGAGAGCAACATCCACTGAGTAATTTTGGCATTGTTGAAGAAACTGGAAATCAAGGGAACTTTATCAGCTGACCATGCAGAAGGTCATTTATAAATGCACAAGAAAATTATTCAGAATGTGAAGGACCAACTATTGGCATCTCCCTAGAGGTCACTGAGCTGATTTTCACAGGGAATTTTGTTACCACACTCACCCGCCCTGATGCTGCCTGATTATTTTTTATGAGGATACCTGAACAGGATTGTTTACAGCAACAAACTGTAAACCATAGATGCCTTGAAAGCAAACATTACCAACAAAATTTAAGCAGCAACAGCAGACTTTCCAAAATATGGACAACTGGGTTCAATTGTCTGGGTGCAGATGATGGCCACTTCCAGCACTGTTACAATGTTATTACATTTATCACAAAATTAGGGAAGTCAGCTTCAAATTTTGTTGCAATATCTTCATTAGTGTTAAAATTTTTAAAAAAATTCCAGGCTCAGTAGCAAGCGAGACACCTGGTATAATAGCAGTAAAATGATCCAAAATTTCCGCTATTGGCCTAATATTTTCAGCTTTTAACAATTTAATCTGCATCATTTCCAACTGTCTCAAAGACCTTATTTATATTATAAATGTCAAATTATATTCACAGATGCATGCAATGCATGCTAACAAAATTATATTTCTTTGTAAATCAGTTCTTCAGTCAAAGAGAGAAGTCCCATGAAAATAATAGAATTAAACAGTATTAAAAATATGCATTGTATGAGTTAATCAGTGGAACTGCATATCTGCTGGTATCATGAATGTCTTATACTACAAGGCCAATAAATCAAGAAAGATTTTTTGCACTTATGAATTACACCAAGCAGGGCCAAAATTTGTATGGTCCTTTTTGCCCATTGAGTTGCATGCACTTGGCCCAACATGCCTGCTAGTCCTACAAGCTGTACGGAAAACTGCTTTTTGGCATTGTGTTCAGAACTGACTCTGTCTTTACAACAGCCAGTGATAAACTAAAATACTGGCCCATTGCTCATTTTTGAGATGAGAGAACAGAAAAAAGTTACACAGAGTTAGGTCTAGGCTGTAAGGAGGGTGGGGTACACACTCAATATTTTTTCTGGCCAAATTTTAGCAACAACATTACAAATGTAAAGGTATGCATTGTCATGGTGAAAGTGCCAACCAGGGATTTTTGTCAAATGTGTTCACGCAGGACACTAAAAATGTCTTTTAAAACTCGCTATTAACCATCATTTGCTGGGGGATTTCATATTGATAAACCATTCCACAGCAGTCAAAGATGAAATTACCATAGCTTTTCTGCTGACCAAACAACCTTGGCCTTCTTTGATGCCAAAGAACGAGGTGTTTTACAGATTGAGCTCATGTGTTTGCTTTTCAGATCATAATGGTAAAGCTAAATCTCTTTATCTATAATGATGGAATTCAGATATGTCTTGCCATGCTCCACTACAAGACTTTGAAACTTCCAACACATGTCCACTCACAACACTTTCTGATTAGGTGTCAGCAATCTTGGCACCCATCTGGCACAGATGCATCTCATGTGTTAGCAATTAAGCAGAATGGTGAATGCACTACTTTGGGAAATATGTAACATGTCTGCCAGTCTATCCACTATTATTCTTCGATCTTCCTGCACAATGTGTTAATTATGATCTCATTCATTGCAATGGTAGAAACACCTGGGCTGCTCTGCTTTGTTGTTGAAACATGGCCATCCTTAAATTATTTGAACCATCAAAGTGTGGTAGATTGTGGCAGAACAGCATTGCCATATGTTTGCTGTAACATGGCATATACTTCTGTACCTGATTTTTGCATGCTGAAACAAAATTTCTGAACAGGGTACTGCTTATTACAAAGCAACTTCATTTTACTTAG
The DNA here is from genome assembly GCA_030762175.1 of Metallyticus violacea. Taxonomy (NCBI): domain Eukaryota; kingdom Metazoa; phylum Arthropoda; class Insecta; order Mantodea; family Metallyticidae; genus Metallyticus; species Metallyticus violacea. Next base: position 107,799,612 of record CM060846.1, on the reverse strand, counting down.
CCAAATGACAAACACTCGCCCTTTGCTGGTGTCCTATATTAGGATGTATGTATGTGCTTCCAATTTTTTCCACTAATCAGGTGATATCTGCCCTTCTCATGAAAAATTGTTTCACCAATATATCCTCACTCTGTGATCAGAAAAAATCATCCTCAGTCTTTATTGATTAGCCCTTGCACTATGAGGGCAGACCAAGTAATTGCATGCTAAACCTGTAGTTTTACATCTAATATATATTTCAACAGAAAATATCCTGCTTTATTGTATAAAAGCATCAAAATAAATGTAGGAAAGAAAAGACAAATTAAAATGAATATATAAATTCCTTAAATTGTATGCAATCCTATAAGGGGCTCAGCTTTAATCTTTCCTGTTGGCTGTAAAGTACCAGAGGCTTTTGTGTATGTAGTAAGAAATGTTCCTAGTGGCAGTTTTTGTTTATTAAGTGATTGCCTTCTTTTGGATTTCAAGATTTCAGTAACAGTTTTCATTTATATACATGTAATTTTCTGACTTAAGAAGTTATAATCCTGTGTGGAAAATATCAGCAGTACAACTTAAATCTTTTTGCCAGTCCCATAACCTTTACCAAAGGCAAAATAATAAAATTATATCAGCATTGCAATGCATTTCAATGACCATTATTTGAAATGCAGTCCTCAAAAATGCACTATTTTGAGTACTGAAAGAGTATTCATGCTCTCTTAAAGTACAGCATTGTACCTCGAGCAGGAATGAGCCTTGTCCTCTGTAAAGATAAGTATTAATGTATTTTATATACATTTTAATTATATATATGTTTTTTTTTTTATTTCTCTGTTTAGAAATGCAGTTTTCATTCTCCAATCTCTCACTAAGTTAGGATCATTGTTGCTTCTAAGTGGATTAAGTAGGCCCTACTCAAGGTGCTGTCCCCAGTCCAATGCTTTTTAATATTTTTAAGATAGCATCAAGAAAATACTAGCCAACTTTCTGAAGGCAAATATAGGATTATTTGCAGATGATAATCATCATATAGATTAGCAATATATATATTTAAAAAACCTAGAAAATGAAATGCAGAAAATTATCAGTTGTAAGGAAACATGGGTATCCACCAACAAGACATAATTAAGATCACTGCATGATTGAGTGGAACTACATACTCTTATTGGCTAGACTTACTTGTTTATATGTAGTACATGTATCGTGAACCCTTGTTTACATTCTCTCACTTTTATTGGCTCCACTTAATTGTTATATGCAGTACATGGCGAGTGCCAAGTGAGCAGGGCAAGGAGAATAATGTGTTTATAGTGAGCTCCAAGAGTGTGAGATAAAAGTGGCATAAGCAACAATGGGAGAAATTTTGGTGTATAGAGCAAGGATAGGAATGTTTAGACAAAGAACATTTGAAAAAAAGGGAGAAGGAGGAAGCAAGAGCACAGATGGTTTAATATGGAGAAGCATTATTTTAATGTTGCTAATTATAGGAGGTATTGAACTAAATGTGGGCCCAGAAGAAACACAGGATATTTTGAAAAAATTGGATGGTATGGAGCAAAGATTAGGTGATAATCTGAATAAAATAGCTAAGGAAATAAAAGATGAGATTGAAAAAGAAATTCAAGGAATCAAGAGAGAAATAGACGAAATGAAGATGAATATAGAAAAGAGCAGATGAGAGGAGAAGAAAACTCATTCTTGTATTTATAGGAGTGGAAGGAAGAAGAGGTATTTGGCCAGAGCAAGAAGTAAACAAAATATTGGAAAATAATTTGGAAATAGATGGACGGGAGATTGTCAAAGCATACAGAACAGGAAGGCACACGGGGAAGAGACCAATAATAGTTCGATTTGCAACAAGTCGAATAATTTATGAAATATTGAGAAAGGCAAAGATGCTGAAATGAACAAACATATTTATTAATAAGGACCTGACTCCTGCTCAAAGACACATAAAACAAAATTTAACTCGATGGCTGATGGAAGTGAGAGCAGCAGGCAAAATAGATATATCAGAAATTTTCAACTGTGGATTGAAGGAGTGAATGCATACACTACAAACAAGAGAGATGTATGGAGCAGCAAACCAATGCGGGAGGAAATGAGTCAGCATATTACTAACCAGCAACAGGAAATATACATTGCAGAAGAAAATTTTAAGGACCCAAAGTCTGGTATTCAAGGGAGAATCAACAAAACAAGAGATAGGTTAGTAACCTTTGCTTCAGAAATTACGTCATCACCACACACATTGCAGATTAGGGGGAGCCGAGTAGCTGATCTTCAGGAGGGAGAAGATGGTGGGAGTGGTATGGCATCAGGAAAGCCAACAGCAGAAAGAAAAAAAAGGTGTCGCCGAGAAAAGAGGAGGTGGAGAGAGGGGACCTGAGTTGCATGCAAACTATTGGTAGTGTAGAAGAAGTGGGAAATGAAAGTGAACAAAGCAAGAGAAGTGGGATGAATACGGAAGAAGTGGGAGATAGAATTGTTTCATCTCTGCATGGCAGTATTTTGGTGGTGAATAAGGATAAAGCCCCAAATGAAGGGATTCAGTTAAGAAGTAAAAAAACTCTAGAAAAGTTTATGTGGTCCAAGAGGAGAACGTGATCACAATAACTTAAAAGGAGGAGATTAGGTTACTGGAACTGTGATGGTTTGAAAAATAAAATTAACACGGGAACTTAACAACACTTATTGGGTACTAAGGATTATTTTGCAGCAGTAGAAACTTGGTTAAAGGGTGAAGAGATTACAATAAAGGATTTTAAATATGTAGGAAGAAAGGCTGAAACGATGGCAAGGAAAGGGCGACCATCAGGAGGGCTAGGGTTTTTTGTTAAGAATGATTTGAGTAAAACCATTAGACACTTGGTCTAGGTGCAAGGAAGTATTTTGGGTCATATTAAAAGATAAAGTGTTAGATGAAAGTATAATATGTATAGGTATTGTATATAACCCCCCAATCACCTCACAGTTCCATAACCCAGAATTGTATTATATCCTTGACAGAGATATAGAGAGGTTAAGGGATAAATATTTGAACATTGAGATTATAATTGTGGGAGATTTTAATAAAAGAATTGATGAGCTTGATGTAAATTTAATGAATGGGTGGGAAAATAACAATGTAATAGAAAAAAATGAGAATATTAGACACAGTAAGGACAGGGTGGAAGATAAAGGAAGTGAGAAATTTATTAATTTCTGTGAATTAAATGCACTTGATACTTTAAATGGTAAATATGAGGAAGATGAGCAAGAACAATTCCCCTTCATTAATAAAAATGGACAGAGTGTAATTGATTTTGTATTATGGTCAAGTAACATTACTCATATGATAAGTAACTTCAAAGTGTCAAATATAAGTTTGAGTAGTGGCCATTTTCCACTAATAATGGATATAAATATTAAATTACAGAATGCATTTATTAATCATATTGGGGGAGAGAATACTAATGTAAGAGAATATGTTAGATTTAAATGGAAAGATGAATGCAAGATTAACTATGACCATGCTTTAGAATCTGAGATAGGAAAAAAAATGTCAACATGGGATAGTTTATAACTTAAAAATATATGAAGTTGAAAATGCAATCAGCATATTGAATTTTATTATGTGCTAGTGTGGGAAAGGGATGAAAGTAAAAAACAAGAGCCAAGTTTGATGACGAATTTAAAATAAATAAATGAAAAGTTAAGTCTAGTAAAATGGAGGGAATTAGGGGATCCTAAATCAAAAGAGGAGTATTTACAAAGTAAATATTACTACAGTAAATTATTAGAAAGCAAGAAACGTATATGGAGGGAAAGGAATATCAATAAATTAACTAAGGTTATTGTTGACAATAATGTAAGCAAAATATGGGAGGGTATAAAGACTTTATATAAAAAATACGTACTTAAATCTAATATAACCCAAGAAGAATGGTTAAAATATTTTTCAGATCTGTTTGCATGTCAAAACTCTATAAAAGGGATGATAATTCCAGAGATAGAAAATTACTATGTAGAGATGCTAGATAGGGATATAACAAAGAGAGAAGTAGAAAAACAGATTAAAGGAATAAAAAGAAACAAAGCACCAGGAATAAATGGTATACCAGGGGAATTCCTTAAAGAATAGTGTAGAGATAAGAATCGACTCAAGATACTAACACTGATGCTTAATGCAATGAAAGCTAAGGGGTACACACCGGAAAGTTGGAGAAAAGCAATTATACAACCAATATACAGAGGTAAAAGGGACTTGGATATACCTAGTAACTATAGGGGTATAGCACTGTTGTCCAATGTGGGGAAAATTTATACAGGAATATTGGCTGATAGGCTGCAGGAATGGGCAGAAGAATATAACAATTTTTCAGAATTTCAAATGGGCTTTAGGAAAGGAAGGTGGACGATTGATAACATATTTGTCATAAAAACTATAGTGGACAAATATTTAAAAGGTGAAAAAGGTAAAATTTATATGACCTTTATTGACTTAGAAAAAGCTTTTGAACGAATAGAGATGAAACTATTGTGGCATAAGCTATTAGAGAAAGGGGTGAATAAACAAATGGTCACTATTCTAAAAGGATAAAAGGAATACTTTTTGCGTAAAATATGAAGAAAGGGCAATAACAAGGGAAGTACAGCAGGGTAAAGGATTAAGACAAGGTTGCAAGCTAAGTCCAATGTTATTTAATTTGTTTATTGATGACATTGAAGAATATAAGCAATTATAATCATTTTTTGCTGGTAATAAATAAATTGCAAATCCCTGGACTTCTCTTTGCAGATGATTTGGTGGTAGGCTCCATTACTGTAAGTGGGTTAAACCAGTCATTGCAAGATATAGATAAACACTGCATAGAATGGGGTTTAAAGGTAAATACAGAGAAAACCCAAATTCTAGCATTTAAGAAATGTGCTAAATTCAGTAAACATGAAAAGTGGAAGAAGGGAAATAAAGAATATAAAGTTGTGCGCGACTGTACATACCTGGGTATAAGAATAGATCAAGGGAGGGAAAAAAAAAAAAATGAAATCATCTCTAGCAAAAGGAAAATCAGCTATGATGGCTGTAAGGGGGAGCCTATATAAAATGCCTGAGATGGAGATGAAATGGCTGGAAAGGGTGTACAATGTGTTGGTTGAGGCCCGGATGTTCAATGGTATTGAAATTTGGGGACTTGAGAAAGGTTGGGAGGTTGTAGATCACATTCATAGGATGTTTTAGGGCTGCCAATAGCAACAGCAAACGAAGTTGCGCAGATTGAAATGGGAAGAGGTACAAAAAAGGGAATAGTTATGGAGAGAGCTTTAAAATACTGGTATAGGATTCTAAATTTATATGATGATATTTATTAAAACAATGCTTACAATATCAAGAAGCAAGTTTACAAAACACAGGTTGGGTTAGTAATTTGAGATATAACCTAGAAAGTAATGCATTAGGGGATATATGGAGAAAAAGAGAAATAAACCACAAAGGTTTCTGGAAGGAAGTTAGGAAAACATTCGAGGACATAGAGATCCAAAAACTATTTAGCCAATTATCTGAGAAAAGAAGGTCACTAGTTTTTTATATTTCAATAAAAAAAAGCTAGGGTAGAGAGAGGTATATAGATAACACTAATGATGAAGAACGAAAGGGATAGCCTGGATAAGAGCAGGAATATGGAGGTTAAAAGGTCAAAGAAATGGATACCGTTCAGCATGGGACGCTGTGGCAGCAAGACCTCAACAAGCCAATCACAACGCAGCACTCGCCCCGCCACACCAAAGCCAGCGTCCGCTGCCGCAGACACGCCAGAACCATTGCTTGTCACTGCCGACACCAAGCCAGCTCTAGCCACAACACCGGCATCTTTTCCAACCCGGGGCCCTGCTGCACGGAACGAAATTCTTAAGAGGAAAATTTGGCAGCATGATACTCTGGAAGAAAAGATCTCGTCCCGCCACACCGAAGCCAGCGCCCGCCCCCGCAGACACCCAGCCAGCTCCAGCCACAACGCCGGCAACTTCTTCAACCCGGGGCCCTATTGCACCGAACGAAATTCTTAAGGGGAAATATATGCAGCAGGATACCCTGGAAGAAATGTCCTCAACAAGCCAATCATAACGCAGCACTCGCTCCGTCACTACGAAGCCAGCGCCTGCCACCGCCAACACGCCCGAACCATCGCTTGCCACCGCCGATACCCAGCCAGCTCCAGCCACAACACCGGCAACTTCTCCAACCCGGGGCCCTGCTTCACCGAACGAAATTCTTAAATATATGCAGCAGGATATCCTGGAAGAAAGGCCTACTGATAAGAACACGGACAATACCACTTCCAGATCTCCTACCCTGCTACCACAGCCTCATCCATTACCACAGCCATCACCTCTAAGACAAGAACAGGATCAGACGCAATGCAGCTTAACATCAGCCGGTCATAGCAGTGCCGCGGAGCATAGCCTGCCCGTACATTCTTCGAATCGTGCAGCGGCAGTGGCCTTCTGCATATAATGCAATTCGCATATATTCGCAAAGAGGCTCGACACCTCTGGTCCGTGTAAATTTCTTGGAGCCAGTAGAATGTGAAGCAGCCATCGCCGCTGGAATAACCATTGGACCTCACCGCCTCACATTTGAGCCCAGCCTTCGCCGTCGCACATCTCCGTGTAGACGCTGCTACACACAACCACCGCCCTGTCACTATTGTGGAGCAGTAGCTCTTACACCTAACTGCACCATGCACGACCTGGCCCGCCATCGCAGATTTTGTGCCTCACTATACGGGCCAAGCCACCTGCCCTCTCCAGCGCAGCTCCAAGCACAACTACAACGACAGACATGATTACAACGCTTCAACTTCTGTCCATGCGCTGCCAACTACTAAGCAGTGCACACCAACTATATTTACGGTCACAGAAGCGGTAAACACCATGCTGAACACAATTCCGGAAGCAATTTAGAAGCTAACTAGCCTCATCACCGCACTACAGAATACTATCCTACAACAATCAGGCCTAATTAACCAACAGCTAGCGGCACAGGACGCCACTACCTCTAGACTAAACAAATTGGAAGAGGCTTTTACTATCTTTCAGACCACTAACATACAAATTTGGACAGCATCAAGAGCCTACAAAAATCAACGGACTCTTCTCTCGTGGACCACTTCCAGGAGTAGGCTGCTCTAATGCGTCGGGGCAGCGACACAATTGTCAAGCGCCTGGACGGCCAAGATGCCTTCCTCCGGCAGACCATCACTGCAACTACAGCCGATTTTACCCAACGCATGCAACAACACCATGACAGGCTCCTAGAACAGCTTACAACACATTTTGATACTGTTACAGCACGCCTCGACCGGTTGGAAGAAGCGCGTTCTGAAACACGGACCGACAGCTTCAGAGACTTCGCGCATTTCAATCGACTCCTACTGGACATAAAGACCGCACAAATCACACCACAGCAGTGGAACCCCCAACCCACCGCCAACAGGCGAGGAGCGTTTTCTCCCCAAAGAGCTGTAAACTCATTCACGATCTCAGGACACAACAGTATTCAGACTTACACTACAATTGTCACCGAAACCAGCAAACTTAAGCTTGGGACAGGAATTTTTGCACATCAACATCAATAACGTTGTTTACCAAACGTTCGTAAGAACGACCTTTGAAACGATGATTAAACGCATGAAACTCATCCAATCCCTTTAATCCTCCGGTAACATTTAGGGTCTCGGCCATGTCTGACTTCCAGATTAACTCATGATACCGCTCCTGGCCATGCACTGGCAGCATTTTAAGCTTCATGTACTAACGAGGATGCAATCTGCGGGACCTCACTATCTTTTCTCTTTTACTCCTTTCCTATCTCTGCTAATAAATTTAGTTTTAAGTTAAAAAAATACCTACAAGACATGTGCCCATTAGAAGATGCAAAACATATAATTTATGAATGTAAAGAAATTGAGATTTGGAGGAAAAAAAGTAAAGATTAAACATTATGGAAAAAAGTAATGTTAACAAAATAATAGAAAAAAACTGTAAGGATATAGGGAAATTTTTAGAAAAAGTAAGAAATAAATGAAAATGGACTGTGAAGAGAAGAGAGGAACAATAGATTAGGAGAGTGTGTCCTAGAATCTGGTAGTGAGCCTTGTAATTTATTTGTTATTTACAAGGTATTGATCAAGTAAGTGAAAATAGTCTGGGGTTATATATGTATTTTTTTGGGCAATGAATAAACATTTAATTTATTTGAATTATCAAGTCAAGGACATTGGAAATTGTGTTAAGTTGAATAAATGCAACATTATAAATAGTAGTAGAGTAATTAAGGAATAAACAATTTGTAGAAATTGTAGTAAGTTAAGTACTGGAGCAGTTATAGCAAGTAAATAATTTATTTTAGTGCTTTGGGTTGAGTCAAATCCTGGTTCCTGGAATTCCAGTAGGTTACTGCTGACAAACTGGGGACTGGGAATTGACTAAATCGAGGTGAATATTTTATATTTTGTTAAATTATTTAGTATTTAGGAGAATGGAATAGAATTAAATGTATTATGGTAACAATAATTGAAATTGGGAGAGGTCACACCTAAAATGACCTGGGTCAGATAGGTGGAGGCCCTGATGTATTTTGTATATGTAATTTTCTTAGTAGTTAATAAACATATATCATATGCAGTACATATTTCACAAACCCTTGTTGGCATAATGCAATAAAAGTTGCAATTCAACTCAATCATATAAATGATCTTAATTATATGATAGTTTCACTGTACAAGTTCCAATTAGCATTTGTACTAAAAAGAGAGTTTTCCAGCTTTTCCAGTCTTCAACAAACTACAGATGATTTGCAGCTTTAAATAAAAAAAAGAACCAAGACAAAAGAAAGAACACACTAAATACCTTGGAATAACACAAGACAAAAAGCTTTCCTTCTTTGAACTGATTCACAATATATTAAGAATATGAATAAGAACAACATATTAAGAAAATCAGCAGGCATCAAATGGGGAGGATCCATAAGTCTCCTTAATGACAAGTACAAAATGTACATAAAGTCCAGTTTGCTCTATGGAAGTGAGTTAATGTCCACAATAAACATCCAACTTAAAACTAAATTGGATACAAGACAACCTAAGTCATTATGAATAATAACAGGAGCAGTAAAAACAATACCAATTGCTGCAATGCAGAGCATAACTAACAGCCTGCCAATTAAAACAGAGCTATATATCAAAATGGCAATACTGGGACAGAAATTAAAAAGTAATCAAAATAACAATAAATGGTTTCATATTCCTGAAAGCACACAATGATTAAAAACACAACAGACTTTAAAAAATTACATACAGAATGAAGATTTAGACAAAATTGTAAAAATATGCAACAAACCTACCATTATACCAACTGACATTTTACAATAAATAAATATCAGCGTGTAATTAAATCTGGATTCAATAGTCTCCAAGAAGAATGACCTACCTGAAATAATATTAACAGTACACTAAACAACTATTATCCAATTATACATGGTTTAGAGTATATACAAATGGATGTCTTAAATATGGAGAAATTGGAATATACTGTGAAGAATTCTCTCAATATACACCTTTGGGACAGTATGCTAACAATTTCGATGCTGAAGTAATGGCCATTAGAGCAGCATTAGAAAATCTACTGTATAGATTTAACATAAACACAAGAATTGTTAATTTAAGTGGCTCTAAAGCAGACTACAAAGTATAAAAAATTACAGTTAGCTACCAACATATATTATAAATGAAATAAAAAAACTATATCATACAATCCAGATAAGAAATAGTTTTACAATGGATCCTGAGTCATATGGGATTAAAGGGGAATGAGAATGCTGATACTTAGCAAAAATAGGAGTCACCATAAACTTAAATTCATCTTTTAAACTAGAACTTCCTTCTAAATTGAAACTCCTAACAAATTTAATATCTGAATAAGAACAAAATATCCAACAAAAATTTAAAGAAAAACCATATGAAGATTTAAACATTTTCAAACACATTTATTGAAACCAAGAAAAATTGGAGTTGCCCATTTCTGCTTAACTGTTAAATATGTGCATCCCCAATGGCCTCTAGCAACCAACCAACATAATAATTTTCTTTTAGGCCACAGTCCCTGCTTTACTTGGCTAAAAAAAGCCAATTTTTATTACGCAGAAGAAAGAATTAGCCCAGCATAATTTGGATGCCAGATTTTATGGCATCAAGCACAGTCAGTTGCTAAAAGTTGCATACAATTTTGCTGCAGTTGAGATTGAGAATAATTTTAATCCAAAAAAGTGTTGGCACAAGCCGGTTATATGGCTTTTGTAGGAGAAACAATCTCTGCCTTCATTCTCCAGTAAAAGGCAGCCTGGAGAGAATGATGAGATTCAATAAAGTTCAATGTGACCAACATTTTAAAAATCTAAAGCAATATTTTTTTCCCTCTATACTATATATTTAACTTGAACAACAGTAGGATCTTAACAGTTCCAAATGATATACCCAAAAATTATTTCTGTTTGACAGGGAACATCATATTCTTTTGACTCATAATAGTCACATGCTGTAGCCTTTGGACAAAGGATTTTTAGGGCAACATAAGGTTTAGAACTTGACAAATGGACGATAATCAATCAGAATGTGTCAATCCACAGAGATCTAAGTTCAAAATTCTAACCTGCCTATGAGCAAGTGTCAACTGTAGAAAAATCAAAGAATTTCTGCGGGATTACAGGGATTTATCCCTTTAACTCTGATGTCTTTGCTAAAGCAGATTTCCAATCTTCTGCTGTCACCCGAGTCTTTGGAAGATTTTTTTTTTTAAAGTAGTGTTTAACGCCCATTTATACTACTGAGGCACCACAGGCAGTGGACACTGATGATACATGAAATGATAAATTTGGAAAGGATTTTTTTTTTTAAAGCAAGGAAGTGTTCCAGGCCTAAGTTTAGGTAACTTCCCAGCATTTGCCAGTTATGAAGATGGAGGAAAACCTGGAAAAAGCCTCAGTCAGGGAGGAGGGTCATGGTGGGATTCGAACTGCAGACCTCCTGCTCACAAGTCTGTGCCTTAACGACCTCGGCCACCTGTGGCGGTGGAAGATATGTTAAGGGAATGGTGAGGCAGAGAAACATTTATAGATGCTAGCTAATGAAGGGAATGTTTTGTTGCATAAATATGTGCTTCCTTCTCATGAACAGGACAAAAACATTGTAACATTTGTCTGTCATTTATCCTTTCCTCTTCAATTAGGAAGATGTAAAATGAAGGAAAATAGAAAAGAGAGGAAATCAGAAAATGACTTTTCTCTTTACAATTGCATTCACAGAAGATGAATAAATATTAATAAGCTTTAATTATTTATATGTTCCCTCCAAACTTTAATCTTGGGTTTATTGAATAGACCCCAGAGCCTAACAGTACATCCTCCAAGGATTATGACTCTTCCTACAGTTGGCAAGTAGTTGATGGGGACAAAGGCTTACAAAATGTGTTTTAATGAAAAATGAAGTTGTAATAGTGTTTTTGACTCATTACAAAATATTAATAATTACGTTATTTGCTTCAATGTGATAGTTCCAAGTATATTTTACTTTAAGGACTGATAAGCTTGTTCAAGGGAAAATAAACAAAAAGGCAAGAAACTGCAGAGTTGCAAGGAAAGAGTACCTTTTTGGATCATATGTTTCATAAATGTCAACAGCAAATAACAAGAATTTAATTTGCCTAGGATGCAGTAAAAATATATTGAACTTCTGACTGAAATTCGGATAGGTGTGATAATTACCAAGAGTGGCTGCATGACTGTTGTTCATCATATGAAGACAATGAAATATTTCTAAGTGATGCATTTTACACTCATGTCAGATTTCATGCATATGGTAAAAGCCAATAGCAGCACACTGCAACATAACCATCTAAATGGGTCATACGAACAGAAGATAGCATGATTGAGAGGTACTAGTGCAGCATATCATTATCTTCAACACCAAGCACTTTATGAGACATCCAGTTACAGTAAAAACAAGGAATAATAATGACCAATTCTCTTTCCAAACCAGATGTGATAATGGAAAGAGATAATCATAGCTATCTACAAATGCCAAATGTTCTGTAAGCAGACCTGCTTTTCAGTGTTCAAAGCAATATATTTATAATAAAACTACTCAATGAGAAGTAACTGTACAAGCTAATTATTTATTAATGATGATGATGATTATTATTATTATTATTATTATTATTATTTCTTTTTTTGGTGCATGCAAATTTATTTTCATTACATCTGATGAACTACTGAAGTAATGAACCATTTGATTATAAGAGAGTTCTGAATAGACATCTCTGCATGCATGCCTATAATTCACCAGAGCTGTTCAGCTTTTGAAGATCATATGCATGAGGTTTGACACACACTGTAGTGTGCACTCTTTAAGGGCAGACTGCATATTCTTGGAATCATGGTCTCCTAAGAGCACACATTTGCTTCGTTTGATGAATTTGTGCAAAATGCTATTACTGATATATTTGTAATATTCATTTTGCTGTAAAACAAAAAGAAAATGTTAAATTGTCACTATATAGAAAATACCAAATTTTGTCATTTATAACAATTTTAAATTAAGTAGGCACTCTTAAAAGAAATTCCCCATTACATTTTCGGAGTTGATGGGACAAAAATGACTCAGAATCTGAAAAAAAAAAAGCAACAGCAGAGGGAGATGGATGAATAATGGTGGAGGTCCCAATAGCAGGCGAGTGGATCACAGTGATTAATTAATTGACTCCAGGTAGCATGTATCTTATGAAATTAAGATTATTAAGCTATTAATAAAACATTCACCTGATGTTCAAACATTATGAACAGCCTTAATTTTTACAGTTGATAAAATTAACTTTCTGAAAGGAATGTTTGGAAGATGTTGTTACCATTTTATTCTACATGTATTGTGCTGTTAATAACTGCAAATGCTAACGATTCTTAAGAAACTTTATCCCTTTGTGGAAATGCTTGCTGAACTAAGAATTTATTACCACCAAGGAGTTAGGGAAGCATAATCTTTGGAACATACATTTTAGTTCTCATAAGTTAATATTATAATTTTCTTTACAAAACAGGATGCAATCCGAAATCATTAATGTGATTGATTTCATTAAGTGGTTAAATTTTCAGATGTCAGTTACTAAGCATTTCTTACCTGCAGTAATGCTGCTAGCAGGTACACCATCACAAAGATAGGAGTTAATGAAGTGTGGCCTGCTTGCAGGTAGCTTATAGTATATGAGAATATCAAATGCCCTGGAACAACCATGGTGAGCAAAACTCTTGCTGTCCTTGCATGACCTCCTGAAATAAGAATGTGCAGAAATATAATTATTACATCACCTTACCTATGATTATGTAAAATATTTTAACAAAATGCTGAACTAGAGTAGTAATCACTATTTGCAATGCTAAGTTAGCAGAGCTAGAAAATAGATGTGTGGTTCAATGTTCCCGATGTTTGAGAAGATAAATTAACTCAGTAGCAATGGGTATGGATTTAGAAGTATATAGGGCCAATTTGGGTACTTAACAAGGGGAAAACTGAATAAAAATATTAACAATGGGATAATGGATGACCCAGCAAAATTGATTTTTTTATGAAAATGTGATGGTATTGTTGATGACTAGATGAGTGGATTTAAACCATAATCCAACTGAATCAGGTGATATGGACAAGATTTTGAGTCATTTGTAGGGGGCATGCAAGATATTTAAGCAAGAAGAAGTGAAGGATTTTATTATTTCAGCAACAACAACAACAACGACGACGACGAGGAGGAGGAGGAGGAGGAGGAGAAGAAGAAGAAGGAGGAGGAGGAGGAGGAGGAGGAGAAGAAGGAGGAGGAGGAGGAGGAGGAGGAGGAGAAGAAGAAGAAGAAGAAGAAGAAGAAGAAGAAGAAGAAGAAGAAGAAGAAATTTAAAGATGGCATTAAAGAAATTAGTAACAAAAATGAGAAATTGATTTATGTTGAAAACTAAAACAGAAGTGCTGGAAGAAAGAAGCTACTACTACAATTTGGTCTTTATGGGTGTGGAAGAAAGAGAGAGAGAGAGAGAGAGAGAGAGAGGGGGGGGGGGGAGTTTGGCCATGTCAAGAAATGTTTGAAATTTTAGAAGAAAATTTGGGTTTGAGATTATTAAAGGGTTGAGTGATTGCAGATGCTTTCCAAGTTGGACAGTAGATAGGGGTGAAGTAAGTAAAAGTAAAATTCATCTCAATTCAAGTTGTGTATAAAGTACTCTGTGCTGAGAATCTGAATGGCACTTACATTTTCATAAAAAAGATCTTACTTTTAAGAAATGAGTTATAAAAGCAACTGGTTCTTCAAATGAAAGAAGTTTGGCCAGCTAGTAAGAAGGCCTATTTCAGGAACCTACAGATATTTGCTAGAGAATGATAGTGAGAGAATGATATTTGAAGAGAAAAGCAAGCTAAGGGACAACAAACCAGGAACAAGAAAGGAAATGAGTTAGTAGACTACATAACAATATGGTGCATCCATTACCACTAGAAAGAGAAAGTACAAGGATCAGTGAGGTAGTGTTGGAAGATGGAAAATGAAGGATTGCAATGCAGCACTCAGGCATCAAGTAACCCCAAAAGTTAGGGCGTGGAGTGATATCATGTAATAGAATCATGCCAGATAACTAACTCACAAACTACAACAGCTGACAAGATATATGAGGAGGAGGAATGGATGTGGAGTAAGAAACCAGCATTCATGGAGTCTACATCATTTAGTTTTGAGTCAACATCATATGAGCGTTTATTAGTAATTGAAGAAGCAGATCATGATCTGACAGGTAGGATTGAATATATGAACATTTCTGATTCAACTGAGAAGCAAGAGGAAATCACAAGGGTTTAGATATAAAGTTGGTTCCAAAAAGAATGGGAATGAAGGATTATAAAGATGGGTTTTTGGAATTGTGAAGGTTTTAAAAGGATTGCAGCTATGGGTTATCTCTGAGATCTTGCACATATAGGTCATTTGCTGGCAGTGTGGAAACATGGCCAAATAAAAAGGGTAGTATTATTTTTCAGGATTAAATATTTCTTAGTAAGCTGAAATTAGGAAGGATAAGAAAGTGAGAATGTCAGGAAATTTTGGGTTTGTTAATTAGCATGAGTGGAGGAATAAGATTAAAGAAAGAAAATCAAGATTGGAAATGACTTTGTGGGTAATGAATTACAAGTAGTTGTTATATATAGGAATAGTTAATAATCCACCAGTAAAGTCACAATTTTATGATCCAGAGCTCTTTAAAAAGTTATAGGATGAGTTGTTGGAAATCAGAAAACAATATGTCATGGTTAAAATATATTATAGGAACATTTAACATCAGAACAAGGAGCTTGTAGGCCTTTGGAAGCTTTTGGGAGTGTTCTATGGATAATGAAAACTTAAAATGAAACCAAGGAAGGGTACTGATACATTTGTGAATAATGAAGGATTTAAGCTTTATGTAAGAATAATGGCTTATTTATTTTGAATAGCTGTTGGGGTGAAGAGGAAACTGGTCAGTTTATATTCCTTAGCCTAATGGGGACAAAGTGCAACAGATTATGCTTTGATGCTTTGTGCAGCTGGGAGGTGGCAGGTGGAAGAAGGAATTAGTATTTTTCAGGTGCAAAGTACAACAGCAATAGTGCCCATTTTTTGTTAGTTCTTTGGTTAAATTTCAAATTACCTTGAATCTAAGGTAATAAATAACATAAGTAGGAGACAGCCTGAGAAAAAAGTAAAAGTTGTGTAATGGAGTCGGCTTTGTAGTAAAAGCATAGTATTATAAGGAATCATAACATTGACAAGATATAATAAGAACATAATATTGTGTAAGAGCACGCTGTATATCCTAGTTAGTGAAACATACTGTATAAACCAAAACATAGTAAGATGTAGACGTAATAAAGGATGAGTTGCCTTGCAATACTGTGCATCCCAGAGGTGACATGACCTGAAAGGGTCCTCAGAGAAACACTTGAATAAACAAAAAATAACCCTCTTTTCCACTCACTTAAAATATTATATCTATGTGTGCATGACAGACAGAATTATTGTGCTGATGATGTATTAATAAACAGAAACCATGAACCTCTTTGAACTCTTATGTCTAGACTTGGCTTTATTACCCCTCCTTGGGCATTACAATTGTATAAAAGATCCCTGAATTTATTCAAAGGCAGGAGAGAAGCCTTGGTGCTTGCAGGATCCATGTCTAACTGCATAAGAAAACCCTTTAATAAATACTTATATTTTAACAGAGTTGGTCGAGTTATTCAGCATTCGTCTGGAAACACCTCATCTTTCCTGGAGGAGTCGACCCAGCTTGATTCCCCAAAGTGATGCCTATCATCCCAATATAGCATACCTTCTGTCTTAGCCATCGAGATTGAATAGGGAAATTGTAGCACTACATTAAACAGAAGAACATCAAGTTGTAAGTCAGTCGACGAACATTACAGCTTGGATTTCTTATAACAACATCCAGGTGGCATCTCAGCAGGGGGTATTACATAGTGGCAATCACCCTACAATTGTACAGGTTAGTTCAGTATCTCACTATGGCAGATGACGAAGTAGACAGTTTTGAGTCTGATAATTTTATTTCTGTGGTTCAGGTAGTAAAGATAATCCCAATCAGTTTTGATGGAAACCCAAAACGTTTAAGGGAATTCATTGAAGGTGTAGAAACAGTTATCTGATAGTTCATCCAAACAAACAATAGTTACTTATAAATTTATTTAGTTGAAGATTACAGTTGATGCAAAGGATAGACTTTTAGTTAGAATGGGGAGAGAATCATGGGAACAATTTAAAGCCATTTTAGATGAGAATTTTTCAGTCACAATCTTGAATTTTATTCGGTGTTTTGTTCACTTCAAAAGAAAGTAACAATGAAACAGTAGCTCAATGGGGATTTAGGATGGACTCCATGGCAGTCAATCTCACTGAGGGAGGTCAGGAGCAGGTTGGAGAAGCTGGAGAAGCAAGATAAAACAAGATATGTTGAGGGTGGACTGCAAATAATAGGAAAATTTTTAAAGGGAATGTTCATTGCAGCCTTAAAGGATGAACGAATTAAGTACATAGTAAAGGCAAATGGGGAGGAAGATTCTTTAGCTCAGGTAGTAGAGACTGCCCTACAGGAGGAAAGTGAGGTAAAATTTCAAAAGTTTAAGGATAATCAGAGAACACAATGGTACTCAGCTTCAGAAAATGCAAAAGGGAAACTAGGAAACCACAGGGACCAAGGTATAAAAGAGAAGTAAATATGGAGGATATAGCGTGCTTCAATTGTCAGAAACTGGGTCATATCACACGATATTGCAAAAAGGTTCTGTCCTGTAGCAAGTGCAAGAGACATAGCCATGAGGCACGTAATTGCAGGCAGGGAAACAGGTAGTAGAGCTGTCTGGGCAGCCGCCGACAGCTCAGATGTTAGGCTGCTATTTCTGCGGTGGGGAGATCCCACCAAGTGATATGAAAAGATCACAATTGGTCGATGACAAGGGTTCATCAGACCGTAGTTTTTGCGATGGGAAAGTTCCATCGGGTGACGTGAAAGGGTCACATTTCGTTGATGACAGGAGCTCATCAACTGGTGGTTTTCGAGGGGATGCTCTTGAACAAAGTTTAGGGCCATATGAGACATACATCTCATGTGCTGAATTAAAGGGAGGCATAGGAATTGCACTGGTATACTCAGGGGTCCAGGTCTCACTGGTCAAAGAAGCCTCATTATAAAGTCCAATGCTCAAGATAAAAGCCGTACGGAGATACAAGGTATTAGTGGAAACAAAGTTAAAGTCAAAAGGTAAAGTAGAGTAAGTTTTGAATAATTGCATAAATCTGGTGAAAGCTAATTTCTACATAGGTGAGCAATTACCAAGATATATTGATGTTATATTAGAATAAGATTGGCTTTTGAAAAATAATTATGTATTAGTTAAAAAGATGTTTGTGCCACCTTATAGTGAAATTATAGCTCAATTTGCTACTACTGAAAAAGGAGTTGGATATATCAAGAAAATATTTTGCAACCATGTTTACCCTGTGCTTCAAGTTTAACTAAATATTATGATACTTTTGTTTGCCTATTAAGAGCATTCTATTGAAACTGTATTAGTACATTCAGCACCAGAGTTGAGCAAATCCCTTGCCAGGTTAAAGAGGTTGGAAGCACAAACACATGAAGAGCCAGTACAAAGAATAAAGTTGTTGCATGAAAATTTAAGATTAAGTCATATACAGGAGGGAGTAGAAGAATTAAAGAATATTTGCACAGAATTTAGCTATATATTTAAACTGACAGGTGATAAATTAAGTAGTATTACAGTATCTATGCACATAATACCAACACCCTCCATTCCAAGCGGAAGAGCAATAACATTGAAGAATTGCAGACTAGCAGGGGCGCATAGAGAGGAAATACAAAAGCAAGTAATGCAGATGTTAAATGAAGATGTTACTACTCACAGTGATAGTCCCTGGAATTTCCCCTTAATTGTAGTACCCAAAAAGAAGATGCATCAGGAGAAAGAAAATGGTGTAATTGCATAGACTTTAAAAAACTAAATGAAGTTACAATAGAAGATAGTTATCCGCTTCCTAAAATTCAAGACACTTTAGACAAAATTGGGGGAGCAAGAGATATTTTTCAGTGTTAGATTGCACTAGCAGATACCTTCAAGTTCCTATAGAACCAGAGGATCAATGCAAGACAGCTTTTAGCACACCCCAAGGTCATTTTGAATATAAAAGAATGCTATTTGGATTAAAATCTGCACCCGTGACATTTCAGCAAATGAAGAATGCAGTTTTATGCGAATCCTAGGAGATAGATGTTTTGCTTATATGGATGACATTTTAGTAATGGACGAAATGCTAGAAGAACACCATACAAAATTAAGAGAAGTTTTTCAGCAGTTAAGAAAATACCATCTTAAGATTTGGTCTCATAAATGTGAATTTTTGAAATTAGAACTCAGTTATTTAGGTCATGTAGTGACAACACAAGGAGTCAAACCTAACCCCAGGAAAATCCATGCCATGTCAGATTTTCCAGTATCAAAGAATCCAAAAGATATTAAATCACTTCTAGGATTGGTAGCTTATTATAGAAAATTCAGAGATGAATTTAGCGCCATAGCTAGGCCATCAATAGATTTATTAAAGAAAGGTATAGAATGGAAGTGGATAAAAACAGAGAAAACTAATTTTGAATTCCTAAAGCAAAAGCTTACACAAGCACCTGTTTTGAGATATCCAAATATTTCGCAACCCTTTATAGTAACTACAGATGCAAGCAGTTATGCAATAGGAGCTATACTTTGTCAAGGACAGTTAGGAGAAGATAGAGCCATAGCACATGCAAGTAGAATTTTAAATAAAGCTGAAGTAAATTATAGTAAGGTCAAAAAAGAACTTTTGGCAATTGTATGGGCTTGTAAACATTTTAGACCTTATTTGTTAGGAAGAAAATTTCAAATTGCAACTAATCATTGAGGATTAGCTTGGATATTTAATGTAAAAGATCCTTGTTCAAGATTAATGAGATGGAAACTGCTACTTTCAGAATTTGATTATGAAATACAATACAGAGCTTGTAAAGAGAATTGTGTTGCAGATAGTTTAAGTAGATATCCAGTAGAATGCTTGTCAGTAGATTCGGAACAGGTAGAAGAAGACAGAAAATTGAAGATAATTAAAGAAATACAGGATTGTCCAGTTGGAGGACATCAAGGGATGAAGGAGAAAAAAAAAAAAAAAAAGAGCTACAGAGAACTAAACTGTACATTTCATGATCCAAATAGAACAAGATGAAACAGAATATGTAAAAGGATGCAAAATTTACCAAGTTAATAAAGATAGTAATCATAACGTAAAACAACAGCTAGAAATCACAGATACGCAAGATAAACCTTGGATGAAAATTTACCTTGATGTCATAGGACCATTACCTTAAATAGAGAATGATAATAAATACATTTTGACATGTCAGGATAATTTACGTAAATACATTATAGCAGTGCCTATGAAACATCAGACGGTGGAAGAAGTAGCTGAAGCTTTTGAGAATAAATTAATATTGGTGTATGGTATTCCAAATTCTGTATTAACTGATCCAGGAACAAATTTTATGTCAGATGTGTTTAAAAGAATTTGCAGATTATTCACATAAATATAACAGCTATCACCCGGAAAACGACACACTTGAGAGAACACATAAAACTTTAGTGACGTATTTACGTTGTTTTTGCTATCCAAAAATACCAGATTGGGGTAAATGGTTACCTTTTGCAAGTTTCACGGATAATACAATGCCTCATAGTTTCACAAAATTTTCACCTTACGAGGTATTATTTAGAGAAAAGTGCAATATTCCAAGCATTTTGCAAACTACTCCTCAACCTTTGCATAATTATGATGACATTGAAACAAATTTCAAATTTAAAACCCAACATTGTCATAAATCACCTAAGGAAAGATTACACAAGTTTAAGGAAAGGTAACAAGAAAGAACCAAAGCCAATTATGTCCAGATTAAGGAAAAAGATTTAGTCCTTTTAAAAATAGAGAAAAGAAATAAGTTAGAACCCATATGGAAAGGTCCATATGAGATGATAGAAATAAAGAAAGCATGCTGCAATTATTCAACAAGAGGGAAAGAAAAAGCATCAAGAAGTGCATTCAAATAGATTAAAACGATATTTCTCTTCCTTTTCAGGGAAAGGAGAAGAGCCATGAGGGCTTATCAAGGATCGGTATATGTGTGGGTAATGATTGTATTGTGCTGGTGGCTTAATCCAGCTGAAGCCCAAAGAAAGAAATTTGTTCTGATGAAATAGTCATTAAAGTCACAGACAGGTATTTACTTTAATGAAATAGGGACTATTTTCTTTTATTCATTGCAATGGAAGGTAGTGATTTATTTTAATTTAGAACCAACGAAGAATCTGTGGAAACAGATGAAGAATCATCAAAAATTAGTAGTGAGTATTGTAACAAAACAAAATGGTAGCAAAAGAATGGTATCACTTGACAATTGCGGTATATTCCAGCAATACATGAAATCCAAAGTAAAATATGTAGATAATCTCAAGGAACTGGTAGGGGAGTATCTAACAGATTCTTTAAGATCACTTTCAACAGCAAAATTGCCCAGGTCGAAGAGAGGAGTTTTAAATTTTATTGGCAATATTGCCAAGATATTGTTTGGTACATTATCGTAGTCCAATGCGGAAAATTATAATAAGCATATTTCTGATCCAGAAAAGGAACTCAGTGAATTTTCGATATTTTGAACGATAAAATGACAGTGATAAAATCTACTTTAGGTTCAGTTAATCCTACTATTCAGAGAGTAAATAGAAATGAGCTCATGTTGAAGAACAGTTCCAGTAAATTAGCCAATTATACATCAACCAAAATAAATGCACTGGAAGAAGAAATTTATAATGTAACTCAAATTAGCGAACAAATTAGAATTATACAAAGAGGTTTAGATGAATGTCGGCACTGATTTGAAATTCTGTTAGATGCTTGGTTCATGCAGAGTAAGCCTGTAAGGAAAGAAAATAATATATATTTGTTAATAAGCTCCAATAAAGAATATATTTTTAGTGACCCCATCAGACAACATTTTGGTAAAATGTCAACAAAGGAGGGATGTTTTCAACCAAATGAATTACAATATGTATGTAAGGAAATTGTCCCTATTCATACCTCTATTCCAGGAGAGGACTGCGAAGCAACACTTCTTCACCCTTCTACTTTCGTAATGCCTAACAACTATGAGGTAAGAGTAATCAAACTAGACAAGATTTTCTGGATTCCAATGTATCTAAGCAACCAGTGGTTATTTGTAGCACCACAATCAGATAAACTTGCTGTTTTATGTAATGATAATTCTAAACAAATAATGATTGAAAAAGAAGGTAAATTTATATTGGAACATAACTGTAAAGCATTTTCCACACATGTAACATAGTATGCAATGAGTACTTTAACAAGTAATATTATCACTGATTTCTTACTCAGTGCAGAGTTAAATTCTGATTGTGGTGAAATGCTAGGAAAGAGTATTGAGAATGATAATTTGCATATTGAAATGCCATTAGTAAATTTAATGTCATTAGCAGATGATTTATGAGTAGCCAGCATTAAAGTAGATGAGGTTGACAAATTAATTAAAGAACAAGAGAGCAAGGACGTTTCTCATTTGTACATTCAAGCTACAACTTGGAGCTTTGCAGTAGAAATTATAATTATGATCTTTTGTTTCCTATGTCGCTGTTGCTTTTATTGTGAATGTTGTAGGTATGTTTATTTTGGTTTTGGAATAAATGGACACCAAGGAAGTGTTGGAAGGAAACTAGTGAATGTTAATGTATATTCATAATCACGCTTCCAAGGAAAAGGTAGTCTATTCCAAAATTAGTAAGACAGATCAGCCCAGTCTTAAGGATGCTGGGGAGGTTGAAACTGTACAAATTTATGAGGGTCCAAAAACAAGGAGCAGGAACAAAAGCTTGAGATAAAAATTAGAAAAAGTTCAAGAAACCTCCTGTTAGGAGTTAAAAAACTTTTTCCAAGGGAGAGGGTGTAATGAAAGCATAGTATTATAAGGAATCGTAACATTGACAAGATATAATAAGAACATGATACTGTGTAAGAGCACGCTATATATCCTAGTTAGTGAAACATACTGTATAAACCCAAACATAGATATTGACTTGCCTTGCCACACTGTGCATCCCAGAGGTGACATAACCTGAAAGGGTCCTCAGAGAAACAATTGTATAAACAAAAACAACCCTCTTTTTGCACTCACTTAAAATATTATGTCTACACGTGCATATTATAGATAGACAGAATTATTGTGCTGATGAAGTATTGTTTAGTTTTAAGCTTAACAAACCCAAACCATGAACCTCTTAGAATTCTTATGACTAGACTAGGTCATTATTACCCCTCCTTGGGCATTACAATTATATACAAGGTCCTGAATTTATCCAGAGACAGGAGAGAAGTCGTGGTGCTTGCAGGATCCATGTCTAACTATATAAGAAAACCTTTTAATAAATTCTTATACTTTTAAGAGAGTTGGTTAAGTTATTCAGCATTTGTCTGGAAACACCTCATCTTTCCTGGAGGAGTTGAAATAGCTTGATTCCCCAAAGTGATGCCTATTATCCCAATATAGCACCCCTTCTCGTCTTAGTTATCAAGATTGAATAGGAAAATTGTAGCATCGCATTAAATAGAACATAAAGTTGTAAGTCAGTCAACGAACATCACAGCTTATAAACTCCTAAAATAATGGAAACTTCACCATTATTATTAACTCTTAATTGCTGCTATTTCTATGATTTTTTATGCTTTATTTAGATACATTTCAAGACTTTAAACTTTACATTATTTCTTACATATGTTACAATACCTCCTCCTTTATGTTTCTCTACAGAAACTTCATGCAATTACAAAATTTGCGATGTTGTACAATTTAACAGTGCTATCTTGAAGTCAGTAGTAGTACTTGTGACTTTACATCTTCCAATACCATTTCTAATGAACTAATTTTGATACTTAAGTACTGAATATTTTGGTGGAGTACCCTAAGTGATATTAAGTTTAGTCCCATTCTTTCCAGAATTTTCCATCTGGGAACAAGCCTCATGATTCGAACTTTTGCTTTGCAGTCTGCAATAAGTGCTTTAGATCCACAATGCATAATCTTTATGGCCTGCTGAATTTTTTCAGCAACATACCTCTCTGTCCTCTAATATTAAGATGAAGGCCTGTCTAATATGCATATCCCAATCCAACTTGCTTATATCTACTAACTTAACATTCTTATTATTAACACAGAGGGATTGTATAAATATATTGGCTCTACATATTCCATATTTACAATCTGGAATCATGCTGCAAATCGTACCTGTTAAGTATATTAATCACCACTAACTTACAATGATGAAAATCTTCTATAACACTCTGTAGTTCCGGCACTATGCTATGGGTTTCATTTTCATAGTTTGCTCCAATAGTAAGAACTGAAATTTCTGGATGATTACGTCGTCTTTGGCAGTTTTCATTAATTGCTTGGTTTTTGCAATGTAAAGTATATAGTTATCACGTTTTGTTCCATTTATATCTCCTTCAGCATTGATGCTATTTGTCTTGCATGGCTATCACCATATATTGCCATGAGATAATGTGTTTTGCTTTTATTTTCAATTTAGTATTTGCTACAGCATTTACTGGTTCATTAATTTCACTAATACAATACTTTGTTTATTTAATACAATGTACTAGTTAGAAAGTGTGATTTGTGAATATATTTTCTCCCATGCAATTTTCACAACTTTTCTCCTGGGGTAATACCACTCTTATTGCACTATGTTGCAATTTATCATGTTTCTTTTCAACTCATAGTTTTCTTTGTTTAATCTTTCAATCTCATTATGTGCTTCTTTTAGCTCACCATTTATTACATGATCTTTTGTAAAGAAGCAGTTTGGTTATCTTATCTTACATTACAATCTGGGCATTAGCACTACATTGCATGTATCTTTGCTTCAGTATCTCACTATAATATAGATTACTTCATTTATTTGATCAGTACAATCACTTTTAGCAGTCTATCTAGGTTTACCTTTCCGTTTCTTAAATTGCACTTGCAGTTATTTCTATTTTCACGGAGCTGTAACATGGCACAATAACACTGGTTACTATTCTTGATGAAATGATCTGAGGTTAGAATCTGGAATTTAGAGACAAGAGGTGTTACATAGAAGGGATGGATAGACCATTTTCCGAAATAGAGGTTTTGGAACACATTAAAGTAGTTTTAAAACAAATAAAGTGACTTGTATCAGCAGTTTACTTATTGAATTTTTTCAAGCACAGTACAAAAAACAGGATAGATTACAGACTTTGGCTAAGTTATTAAAATGTAATTAATTAAAGGGAGGCTTTATTGAACAGTTCACAAGCTGCATTACATATCATATTTGTAAAGTAAAAAGCAGTGGGGAAAAGTCCAAGTAGATATAGAGGTATAGCTCATTTGTCCAATTTTAGTTAGATTGTTACTGGGATTTTTCCAAAAAGAATACAGCGTGGGCAGAAGAAAACCAAAACCTCTCCCCTTTTCAAGTAGGTTCAAAAAAGGCTATAGAATGAAAGAAAGAATGAATTTTACTCATTTGCAATAAAATAAATACAATGCAAAATAATGTATACAAAATTATACACCCACCTACCATCCTATCATCCATTAATTAGCTATAAATCTTCCTACTGATATTTTGCATAAATTTAGTTGCTGATTTTCTTACTGATCCAATATCTACAACACTGTAGTTAGCAGGATATTAGATTCATCCATAACACAGTAGTTAGCAGGATATTGGATTCATCAACATAGTTACAATTTACATCTCTAACAATTTTCCACAAATTCAACTTTTTTAACTTGTTTCAATCTTTTCTTTCTCACTTACCCCCAAAACCTTCATAGTCCTTTACATTTTTTCTCTAAACTTAAATTCATTATCTACCCAACTACTTCTGTCATAAGATTATTCCATTTCTCCAAATGCAATTTCTCTCTTAATAATCTAGTTTCTTTAAATTCTAATAAACTGAGACATTATCTTTCTCTCCACACATTGGACATATTTCTATATTGAACATTCCACCTACATCTTTCAACTTGACAACTTCACTTCTGACCCAAGCAAATCCTTCCTTATGACAATGAATACATTTTCCCCTAATCCAAATACTTACTGTATAAAAAACATATGGATTTTTTATTATTAATTTTTTTTCTCCCATTTCGATATCATATTCAATATAAGCTATTTTAAGGCAAAGGCATTAGAATGTTGTTGATTTGTTTTATTTACTGACACTCTTTAACATTTTAGGTCAACAGCATCCTATTTAATTCAGAATGTGAAATGGCTGACAAATTTTGCTCAGAGGCCTCTTCTTTCAGGCTTGAGGTTCTTCAACATGCCATAAATCTATGACATGGGTCCCATGGTTTTATTTCCTTTCTGAAGGAAGCCATACATAGGATTTTTAAGCCTGAAAAAATTGATCGATCCTGGCCAGGATTGAATCTGCATCTTGGGTCTAGAAGGCAAGTATGGTTACCACTAGACCACCAGCACCAACCCATTAGAATATGATGGTCTGGCCAGAGTGGAGACATTTTGCACCTGGAACTAAAACATCCTTCATGAACCATTTGTAGACCACCAAAATATGTTACTTCCATCACTACATATCAAATAGGACTTGATGAAGTACTCAAATCCACAAACTGATGAAGAACCATGACTTTGAGTACAAGATGAATGAGAGCAAAAAAGATGCATGAACTGCCTTCATATTTATTATTCAAAACTTTCTAGAGAATAAAAAAGATCCAAAATACAAGGAAATTGTTGAAACAATGTTAGGGAAATTTGAAGAACTTGGGTTGTAAATCAAATGTAAAAGTTCACTTCCTACATTCATATACAGACTGATTCCTGGAAAATCATTATAGTGAAGAGCATGGTGAATGCTTTCATCGGGATATTAAGGATATGTGGAAGAGGTACCAGGAAAGATGGAATGACACTATGTCTGATCATTGTCGGATGTTGAAGAGGGGCAGTAAAGATGATGGATATACAAAGAAGTCAAAAAAGAAAGTTTTAAAATTAATGGAACACCTTTTGCTTTTTGATTTGTTACAGAGTATTCAGGAAATTATTAATGCAATTTTTTAAAGTATTTTGAAATTGCATTTGTAAAAAAATAGTCCTTGTATCAATGAAGTTTGGATATCAAAATCTTTAACACGTAACTTCATATTTTGTGTAAAAATTTATTCTATTTTTGAAAAATCGCCTGAGAAAAAATGGCGAAAGCTGTTTATGTTATCTAAAGGGAATTATGTTATTAATATGATTAGATGTCTACATACAGTATCAATTATGGATATGATATGGTTTGAATGAGTTTAAAAGGCTCTTGATTAGTTAAGGAAACAAGATGGGCATATGGAGTAGAACTTTGTGCGGTAAATAAGGGTGTAAGAAACTCTCGGTAATTTCTATTTTCAAAAAATTAATGTACATTTGTCCAACTGCACTGTAAATGTAGGACTCGTGAAATGGAAAAGATTAGTATTTGAGGTTTGTTTATTGAAAGAAATTGTTTGAAATATTGGTTTACACCAGCAGTTGTCAATTCATGGTTTTTCAGTGCTGTGCTGTTGTTCTTCAATGGCGCAATGTTCACTGCCACGAATCATTGCCTCACCCAATTTTGAATAGTGGAGCATTACATACTGACAGAAATGGAATGGCAAGTCTGCCTTACTCTTCAAAACATAGTAGATCTTTGACTCAATGCAGTCACATTGAGAAGAAACTGGTGGACTCCCTTGGCAAAAACATATCCTTAACTGAAGGTGTTCTATCCAGCTATTTGCGATTTTTAAGACTTTTGTATCACAGATAAAAAAAAATCAGTGTTTCAAAAAGAATGACATTAATAACGTGATGAGTGTGGTAGCAATAACTGCAAATTTCATAAGGGATAAAGGATTTAATCATTTGGAATTTCAGCCATTTTAAATGAAATTGAGAAATACGAAATACAGATTTAACATATTTTACTGAAGTTCAATGGCTGAGCTGTGGCAATGGATTTCAATGCTTTTTCACATTGAGAGAAGAAACTTCTTTTTTTTACGGACATGCAACACAATTCAGTGCCTGCGCTGCAGGCATGGGTATGTATGTTTTTGGCTTTTAATTTTAAATATCTAATGAACAATCTGAATAAAATCTTGAACGTAGAGGAAACATTACATTGCAAATGACTCTGACACTGTATGAGCTTTGAGCAAAATTTGTCACTTTGAGAAAGCCAGTTGCTGGCCTTTAACACATTTCAGTTTGCAAACCAGTCCTTAGAATCAGTTTTAAAAATTTTGTTCAGACAGTGAAGCAGTTAAAGAATAATTTTTATGTATTATTTCAAGTCATAGCTAAATTGGAAAAAGTACTTGAAATATTTACAGCACCATTTTCTGTAACCTGTCATGAAGTCTATTATGAACTGCAGTTAGAAATAACAGATTTATAGCATGATTCTGAATTTAGAGGTATATAATTAAAAAAGATTAGCCTTTTTTATTTTTATTCCGAATTTCAGTGAGAAAGACTTATCAATCACAGACTTGCTGAAAATGTAATGTGTATATTTGCCTCTACTTATTTATGTGAAGTACTATTTTGCTAATGAAAGTGCCTTAACCATATTAAAGAAACAAGTTGTAGGATACAAACCTGGTCTTAGAAGTGTAGAATACATTGTTCCAAATATTGAAAGAAGCATTTAAAAGAAAAGAGAAGAAAAAAAAGGGCAATCACCACAAATGAATAAGTAAAGCACTTTGTTTTATATTTTCTAAAGAGTTTTAATTTTCTCTGGATAAAATGGCATTTTAATTGAAATCATAAAACCTTAAGTTTTGTTCAAATTAAGACTCTTTTATTTAGCAAAAATAAATGTGCTAAAAATGTTAATTAGAACATTGTACAGTGAAGCTAATCATATATTGAGATCATTGTATGATTGTATCGAACTAACACTCTTTAGCTCCACTTGTGCATGTACAAGTAAATTGGGCAAAAGAGCGTTAGTTCAACTCAATCATACAATGATCTCGTAAATGAATGTGTTTAGTACTTGCCATTTAAATATAAAAGTAGGCATCATGAAAGTCAAATCCTATATCTGTCCCTTCTTCACTTTTCGCCTTCATTTGCATAGAGGGTTTGGGATGATGCAACATGCAAATAAGAGGTGCACAATAATGCAAGTAGTTGTGTGGTTTAGATTGAGACAGCTGTTGGAAGGCTATAATTTGAAAAAATATTTAAATGCTTTAAATACATTAATTTAATGACTGCTATATGGAACTTATGGGTTATACTTGCATCTCGGTAACTTTTATACCAATTAAAAATAGAAGAAAAGTAACAAATAGAAAAATGGATCACTATTTCTTAATGTCGCAAACTTGTAACTTCTTCTGAAAGATATTCACAGAAGCATGCAACCTTTTTATTATGTTATTCTTCTTATGAAAGAAAATTCTGTCACATAGTTGGCAAATAGGAGTGTAATCATCATAAGCAAAACAATTAAAAATAAAATGATACTAAATGCATTCAAACAACAGAAGTTTGTTATATATATCTTCAATGTTTCTAACCATTACGATATTACAACATGTGTAAAATTAAAAATACAATAAAAATAATTAGAAAATGCAAAAGTGATATGCCATGCATATTTAAATGCATACTCATTAAACAATGGCTCACTCTTATGCAGGACAGATACCATTCAATATTGAAACTGAGATTATATTCACTGAACTAACACACTAACTAGCTATTAGCCATTTCTCCAAAGAGACATTTGAAAACTACTGAAACTCAACAAGCCCAAATCTAGTATAAAACACACTTGACACTTTAGAAGGTGTTTTATCATTGATGTTTCACATCAAGAAATTTAAAAAATCAAGATTTTCTTTTAAAGTACCAGTCTGTTTCTTAACTACTTACCTTTACTACAGAAGGCATTTCTTGGATTGAGACAGATGAAAGGAACATAGTGAGGAAGTTTTCCTAGGCGTGAATCACGATGTAAGGCTGTTGATATGCGACTAGCCTGGACAGCTACCAGGTTTCCACCCACACCATTGATCACAGGCTGAAATACAGCTATGCCTTTAAAGCTTGCTACAGTGAAGTCCAAGATCAGGCCACCAACACTGTAAATTATTGGAAGCAAACTCAAATCAATATTTTAAATTTGATTTAAAAGCTTGCACAATTCTGGTGTAATGTTTGATTACTTTGTTACAAACCAGCATGTTTACTATATCAGAGGACCCATTTTTCAGAAGGCCATAGTAGGAAGCAAGGAAGGAAGGAAGGAAGGAAGGAAGGAAGGAAGGAAGGAAGGAAGGAAGGAAGGAAGGAAGGAAGGAAGGAAGGAAGGAAGGAAGGAAGGAAGGAAGGAAGGAAGGAAGAAAGAAAGAAAGAAAAGGGGAAAAATAAAAACATGCTATTGTTCCAGACAGAGTCCAACAAAACTGGAGAAATATCAGTGCCAAGATTAATGGCAAGGTGTGAAAATTTTGAACAATTTATTTAAAACTTTCATGACATCCATGCTGTTTTTCATTGTTTTGTTTTGTTTTAATCATTCAGTGAGGAAGTATTGAGTACAAAGTGCTGTGTGGTTGCACTTACCTAAGAATTAAAATAGATGGAGGTAAATGGGTGAAACAAAAGAGAGCAGAAAATGCAAAAGGGAAAGCCATGACAGCCATTAGAAGATGTATAAATAAAATGCTCAAGATGGAAGTAAAATGGTTAGTAAGAATATGTAAAGCAGTGATTGAGACTAGAATGTTATATGAGATTGAACTATGGGGACTTGAAAATGGGTGAACTTTGTACATAAAATATCTTGCAAAGAAGTTCTGGGGTGTTGCCCATTACAACAGTTAATGAAGTTGCTAAAATTGGAATGGGATGAATAGCAGGAAAAAAAGATTATACAAAGAGCTTAGAAATACTGGTATGGGATCCTGAGGACAAAAATAATATATTAAATCAATGTTTAAAATACCAAGAAATTTGCTTAAAATGCAGGGGTGGGTGAGTGATTTAAGAATCAATTTAAAAAATGATGGATTAAGGGATGTATGGATAAGGAGAAAAACAAATAATAAATGTGTAAAGGAAGGGTTTAATAAGATTTGAAGACATACAAAAACAAAAGTTGTTTAGTGGACTAACAGAGAAAGGCCCTCAGTATATTATTTGTCAGTGAAAAACAGATGGGAGAGAGGTATGTAGATAATGTGAATAAAGAAGAAAAAGAGGGGATTGCTTTGTTAAGAACAAAAGATTGGAAGTTAAAATAACAAATAAATGGGTTTTCACAGAGTTTTTTCATTATGTATGGGAAAAGAAGATATAGTACATTAAGTGTTTGAATATAAAGAAACAGAGATACGGAGAAAAGAAAGTTTAAGCCAAAAATTATTTTTTATGAATAGAAAAAATGGCTTTAAATCAAACTTTTGGCAAAAACTGTAGGTAAATAGAGCATTAACTATTTAAAGTAAGAGATAAATGGAAATGAACAGTTATAAAAAGGGAATGAGCAATACATATGTGTGTGTGTGTTTGCATGCAAATTAAGAAATAGAATTAATGTATGCTATATAGAATGCAAAATCTTGTTGTAATGAGTGTCTCTGAATGAATAGTTAGGCCAAATTCAGTGGACAGCCTAATTGTTGCATTTCCTTAGTACTTGAATAAATAATTTCAATGGATTATGTTGTGTTTCCCAACTGTTTAATAAGTTATTATAAAAATTCATAAGAACTTACAATAAAAATACTTGCAGACAGTGCTTACAAAAATCAATACTTATCCATACATATTTATAAATCACAAGGAAAATAAATTAGGAATGGATTAAAATAATATGATCTGTATATATCACATTATATCTCATTTTCATTGTGAACAGGCCCTTAATGCTTAGCATCAGCCGATGTGAAAAAATTTTTGTTTGTATTACAACAGCATAAGCTAAGGAATATCTTGAATTGCTCAGGCAATTACAAATTCAAAGTTTTATATATTATCCAACTTAGCACAACAAAGAGTTGCTTGCATGAGCGCAGAGAGGAAGGATGTGTGAAGTGAATGCTCATGCCGTGTTGTAATTTTAAAGAGCAATGAGTGGATGGTGCAGTTAAAAGTCAAAAGCACGGATAAAGAAAAGGTGGAAAATATGGAGGAAGTAAAGGCTATGTTCAAGTCAAAATCTGAAGATATAAAGGAGATTAAAAGCTGGGAGGCTAGAATGGAAGAAAAATTGGAGAAGAGCATAGAAGAGATAAACTGGAGGATCGGATGGCTTGAAAAGAAATTAGGAGGAGAGTTAGTGGAATGCAGGAATACAATATAGAAGATGGAGAAAGCAGCAGTTGCGAGCAGGAAGCTGAATGTAATGATTTTAGAGTAGAAGAAAGAAGAGAGAAAAAGCCTTGGGAAGAAGTAGAAGAAGTGATTGAAATAACAGTGAGCAACAAATTGGAAGGTTGGGAAATTAGAAATGCCTGGAGTACTGGACGTAGGGACAAGAGAGCAAGGCTAATATTGGTTAAATTAGTCACAATGAACATCAAAACGGAAAGTAATAGGCCAAAAGGCTCAAGAATTTTATTGAAAATGACTATGGAAAAAAGAATGAGAAATAAGAGCAGAATTAATAAATAAGATGAGGAATGAAGGTTGAAGAGCAATTTTGTATGGTATGTACTTATAGATGATAATCTGTCACACAGCATCAAGGTCAAGAAACAATGGTTGCAAAGGAAGAGAAGAGAAGCGGACAGACAATTGCTGACACTGTAACAAGGTCAAGAAACAAGGAATGGTGGGGAGGAGAAGGGAAGAAGAGGAAACAACCTGCAGCTGGCAAAGAAGGGAGAAGTGTTTAGCAGTGTAAGTGATTGGGATTTTACTGAGTGCGAATCAGCTGAGTGGGGTAAATGATGTGGAGAGAAATGATGAAGGGAAATCAGATGGTGTGTGGTTAAGAGGTTTGAGTGTGGTGGCATTGCCTAGGGGGAGTTTAAAGGAATGAATTGAATGAATAGTGTTTAATGCCCACTTTTGCTACAGAGGCACCACAGGCGATGGACACTGATGATACATGAGATGAAATGATATATTGGTAAAGGGTTTATTTTTAAGGAAGGAATCGTCCCAGGCATAAGTTTAGGGTACCTCCCCGGCATTTGTCATTTATGAGGACTGAGGTAAACCTGAAAAAAACCTCAGTAAGGGAGGACGGTCCTGGCGGGATTCAAACCCCAGACTTCCCGCTCACAAGTCCATGCCTTAATGACCTTGGCCACCCGTGGCAGTTAGTTTGAAGGAAACAGAGTGTTATAAAAGAGGGTCAGAAAAAAGAGTCACAACAGCAAAAGTAAAACTGGAGCTTTATATGTGGAAGAAATATAAAATAAGTATTTAGAAGGGGTTTATTGGTGATTTTAAAGAGTTATATGGTAAGATTGATGAAGCATGATTCAGAAAAAGTAAAGGGAGAGGACAGATATGTGAGAACAATGGAAGTAGTAGTTAGTGGAAAGTAGGATCTATAGCAGGGAGTTAAATGCATAGATCCTAAGTAACAAGCACCCCAAAAATTGTAATGTTGTTTGTCGAAATAAAATCCATTCATTCAAACCACAACAAATTAAAAAGATATTCAAAGAACATGGAATAATGTTAGCTCCAAAGAACAAATACAATAAGAATTTATTAAGTTGCACAGTAAAAGACACCATACCAACAGAAATCAGGAATTTAGGAAAACAAAGGTGAAGATTGTGATCAGAGACACATCAGATAAACGAAGAGAAATTTGGAGGAAAGAACAATTTAGGAATATTCATTTTAATCAACAGTAGCAGCTCACTTTTGGACCAAAAATCATGTAATTAAATAATTAAACCAGAGGCTAAACTGCCAAAACACTTTACAACCCAATGGAGCTATCCACTTGGAAAAAATATTTTCAGCTTAAAAAATAAGAAAAAAATTATGAATTTTTATTGTCTCCCTATGGATGAACTCTGCAAGTTCCTATTAGATCCATCAGATACTGCACAGGAGCATCCTGGTATCCAGCCACCATTTCCAGCAGCAGTAGTCAGTCAACAGCTGATGATGGGAATGACTTTCAAAACATGTCCTAGTGTTGTGTAAGTGCAGTTAATGTAAACATGCTGCATACATTAGTGCAGAATATATTACCACTCTATCATCTACAGCTTCATAAGTACAATTTATTTTACATAGAAGTTGGTACAATGTTCTGACATTAAACACTAATGTACCAACTTGTATGTTAAATTCTAGATATGCAACACACTATTTTCATATTGGTTAACAATAAACATTCCATTGTTTTGGCATTAAATAGTTTGGTTATCCAAATCACTAATGATGTTATGAAAAAATGGCCAATTTTCTAGATGCATTAAAATGACTAAACACCCACATTTTACTTGCAAAACAATTAATAATTCACACAAAACATACATTTGAACCTAAGTAGTTCTTATTATTACTTAACACATGCTTTTGTACACTCAGTTATTAGAGTACACAGTCCCATTTATGGCAAGAACATGAACTGAACATGGCATTAAAATGTGTATTGTGAACATAGTATCAGCAATACTTCTGATGTTTACTGAATCAGTTATTTTTTTTATCTTAAGGTGTACAATGCCTAAACTACCATTATGTATATTCTCAAATTCACTTGGATGTATTCTCTGAACAATTTAAAACCTTATCATTATCACCTTAGGAAACACTTTTATTCCTGAACCTAAATAGTAAAAATGAAATTTCACGACCATGAAATTAGTACACATACAATACAGTTGGTGAAGCCTCAAGCCCAAAATTCTTAATGATGGAAGAATAGAGGTTATACTATACATGTAAATTTTAATATTTATTTATTTATTTACTTAGTTGCTAATTTATTTATAGTGAGACCAATATTCCCTTTTGCGAGACATTGATTTTTTTCTGGCCATATGCTATACTTCTCCATTTAGCCTCTCATGTTAATGTAATCCTGGTTGGTATGCACACTTCTCAATTATTTTGATATTCATATAACTCTAAAGCACGTAAATAAACCAATGTTCTCTGTCACGATCATTGTTGTAATTGAAGCAGAAGATAAGAGCGTGAGGTATTCAACAGTATATAAGCACATAGTAACCCTCTGGGTTACTCATATTTCACAATGAAGTAATGAATATTGGTAAATTAATAAGAAATCTCTGGAATATTGGCTACCATACTAATAGTTTAAATTTAAAATATTCTAGTTTAACCACTTTCGCTATTTCTGTAAAACATGGTAGAAATTTTCCTGCAGTGCCATTTGGTTAGAGAACTGAAATTTTAGAATGCAATATGTATCAGTTTAATACATAACTTCAGCAAGAGAAAGATTATTTGTAATTAGAAGTATCAAAGATAATTATTAAAACTTATAATTTCCAACTCCCTTTCAAGTATTAAAATAAAATTCACTTGTGCAAACCAGCAACACTACATGTTAACCCACTACATAATGAATAAAGCAAAATTATTGAAATCGGTGAAAGGACCTACAGAATTAGCAACATGGGAGAAAATCTATATTTACAAATACAAAGACAGTTTAATGAACACTTCCAGTGATGAAAACATAAACTTCACGCTCATCACACCTCCACCAGAGTAGATTACACATTCCCACAGCATAACATTTTATCCTCCAGTCGACTAGGGGCTGACAACCCACATGAAGGGTTAGTGAAACTGGTCCTACATATTTAAACAAGTGGAGCAAAAGAGTGTCAGTTCCACTCAATCACACAATTATCTTAACACTATATGTTTTAATTTTGAAATACTAATAAAGCAATTAAGGATTAATAAAATACTCAATTCATTATTTTAATAGAAGGTTTACCTGCTTATCACCATTGCTGATATGACTGGAGTCCATCCAGAGTTCAGGACCTCTTTTGTATGCTTGTTCTTAGATGCAAGCCATGCCCAGAATGGAATTATTAGAACACATCCTGCTATGATGCTGGGAGCCAACCACCATCTATCTTCTGTTAGCACAAACAGAAAATAAACATTAAAACAAATTAGTGGGATGAAAATAACTATATGTAAACTATACTGCAATTGTAAATTAACAATATCATAAATTGATACTTCAGCAATTTACAACAAGAGAGCGGTCCACTTTACATTATTGTTCTAATATTTTCTCACAGTACATTATGTAACTCCCCAAAACATCTATTTCTGTAAATACTCTGTATAAAAGTGACGCAATTATTTTATTATAGTTCTTACATCTATATGAATATATAATATTTCAACAAATTTTTAATTGCTGCATATTTGAGTAAAAATTTGGGGCCAAAATGGGATGATATTATTATCTCAAGTTTACTCAGACAACACAATATTTAAATGAAAAAAATTGTTTCTTTATCAATTGCTTAAAAAAGTGTGTTTAAGTTTATTATAATATTTAGATAAGAATAATTATCATTATTAATGTATGCAATTGATATAGAATTCCATATACATGATTTACCTGATGCATTAGAATCATTGTATATGTTATTTTTCTATTCTGAGGATAGCCATTCTCTGTTGCCTAGAAATACCTAATCACTGTCCATATTTTAAATGCTTTTAGCACAGTGATGCATTTACAGGGATGAGAACTTGGGTAAGAATGACTGTTATCATGCCATTGGGATACAAACTATAATAGCAGCCATCTAACATTGAAAAAACATGAGAAAACACCACATACACATCCTTGTGCTGTAAGTATTGTAGGAGTATACATGGGATAGCATCTCAGGAAATGGAAAAATACTTAGGCCTAGTTATTATAGGGTAGTAATATTTTGCAAAATTATTGAGCCCAAGTTATCTCAAAATAGTGCATCAGGGGGTTAGATTTCATACTATCAAGGACAAAAGTATATATCATCTTCAACATTCTAATTGCAGAGAATGAAACAAGTAGAATTATAATTTTGCTACTTTTTTATGAGAAAATCACTCAAATTTTACTATTTTGTTCCATTTGCTTGAATATGTTTCAAAGGCTGTTGTCTTCATCATCAGCATGATTCCAATGTCAGCTTCCCAGCATGATATTATGAAGAGCTCTGTAGATTTTACTAATTTAGGGATGAAGTTACTTTTGTTTGAAAGATCAAAATTAACTAAATTTTCTTGAATTTGAATTTATTTCTTCTAATGTCCAATTTAGATGCAGATTAAATACAAATAATATTCTTTTACAAATTCTTCTATATTTGAAACAATATCAAAACCTAATACATTACATCAAAATTCTCCTACTAATACATCTATAAAATATATTTAATTTTAACAATTTCATCTAATTAACTACTGGACACTTATCTTCGGTTCATCAGTGATTTCCCACTGGAACATCCGGAAAACTTGGAATCAACAGAGAAAAATAAGTTATATCTAAAATCAATTTCTTACACCTTCTGATCTCTGCAAATTTCCTATACCTCAACTTGGTTCATCCATATCTTAACCGCCTGGTTACATATATGGTAAATGAACCCCCCTTACAATTCCCTGCTTTCCCCTTCCTGTGTATCTTTGAACTCCTTCTCTATACATCTCCATTTTTCCCTTACCTTCCCTAAAAATTCCCCAATCTCATCAATTTCCTCTCTCCTCTCCTCTGTCACTATTTTAATTATTGTTATATCATAACATAATTTATCCTATTTATCATTCCAAATACTATCGCTCCATTTTTTCACCATTTCACATTCCAATAAACAATAAAATATACATCTTCTTCTCACACATTACACATCCTACCTTTATAACTTTTTCTTACTCCTTTAAGGAATAATACCCCTGTGTTCATCCATGCCAAGCCTATTCTTCTGAAGTGGTGGTCACAATTGTCTATATTCTTCTCTTTTCCCCAATTTTCTTTATCTTCCTATATAACTCCAAAGAGCTTTTATCCCCAAAGCTAATCCAAATCTTCTGCTTCTTAATATTTTCCACCTTCTGTTTCACTTCTTTCTAAAAACCTCTCCAATTACTTTCACCCAATCTCCAAACATTCCCCATTCCAATTTCTCCTAATATTTTCCCCACTTCTCCAAACCAACTCTCTCTTCACAAAACATCTCTTTGATACACAAGACATAATTTTACTATATTATTATCATCTAATTTAATACATCTATACAAGTATTTCATAATTCTCTGAACTATTGTACCTTTCATTCCTACTCTTCCCAAATCTAACAAACTAACCCCCCCTTGGTAATCCCAATACTTCTGTACAAAACACTCTATGGACCATATCAATCTTCATCCAATCATTTGAAAACCCATTTTTAGATCCCATTTGGTATAATATCTACTAATTTCATCGAGGGCATGCTGTAGCCCTATCACAATTATCGCCCCTGATATTAGATCATCTGCATAAAGCAGTCTTGGTATTTCTTTCATTCCAATTATTGGACAGTGCCTATTCTTCATGCCGATCCTCTCTATGATATCATCTATAAATAAGTTAAATAATATTGGGCTCAGTTTACATCCCTGTCTCAAAACCTAATTCCTTCGTATATATTTTGCAGCCCTAAAATAAATTCAACACTGATTCCCTTGCATCTCAATTTGTATGCTAAATCCTTCCTATTTAATTGTTTCAAATGCTTTCTCTAAATCCAAAAAAAGAGGTATACTTTACCTCTTTTTTTCCTTAAATATTTATCCACTATAGTTTGAATTACCGTAATGTTATCCATTGTTGTTTTCCCTTTTCTAAAACCTGCCTGATACGCTGATAATTTACTTTCCATTTCCACCTATTCTTGTAACTAGAATACTGTGAATACTTTACCTAAAATGGATAACAAACTAACTTCCCTATAATTACTAGAACTAATAATATCACTTTTATCTTTATATAACAGAACAATCCTGCTCACTGTCCAATTCTCTGGTATTCCCTTTGGCTCCTTAATTCTGTTTCGTAACTTTACTAATAGTCTCATACCTCCTTCCACTTCCCCCAAACCGCCTGTGGTGCCTCAGTAGTGAAAACGGGCGTTAAACACTACTCAAAAAAAAAAAAAAAAAAAAAAAAAAAATTCCCCCAAAACTTTCCAAAATTCTCCTGGAATTCCATCTATTCCAACCATTTGTTCCTCTTCAATGTTTTTATCTGTCTACCTCCTCCCTACCAAACTCCTTAACTAAACATGCTACTCTACTTACTGAACTATCCATGTTTAATTCATAACTCTGTATCTTATCATTACTTTCAAATTTTCCAAAGTGATATTTCCATTCCAATGGCTGTATCTTGTTTTCTAACCTTTTTGCCTCAGTGTCCTTAACCACTAACCATACATTTTTGCTATCCTTAGCCAGCACAGCCTCCTTCATCCTATTTCCTATTATCTGCTGCATTTTTCCTTCTTATCCTGTATTAAGCCTTTATATCCCCTTTTTTTCACCAAGAATATTTGCCTATCTTCCTCTACCTTCTCCATTTTACTAAGTCCCTGTACACTTCTTTCTTTGCTTTTACACATTCCCCATCATTCCACCCACACCCCTTTGTTTTCCCTCTATACTTCACCTCCATCTTACTTCCTGTTCACTTCACCATTGATTTGATCTTCCCTACTGCTTCCTCTATCCTTCCACATTTCAGTGCTTCCAAAATTCCATACTTTCTTGTTTTCCCCCCATTTTGGAAACTAAATTCTCCCAAAAATTCTCCCTGTATTCCTCTTTCCATTTAAAACCTTTAACACATTTCAACTCTATTACTTAATCCATCCTATAGCCTTCATTTAAACTCATCCTCATTCTTATTGGAAAATAATCACTATTCATTATCATATCCAAGATTTCAAACTCCACTAACACTTGATCTATACCTACTTTACACAACATAAAATTAATCACACTCTGACCATTCTTATTCATAAATGTGTATTCACCTTCTCTATCCTTACCTCTAGAACCGCTGCACATCATTAAGTTGTTCCACTCTCAAAACTCTTATCACTTTTTACCTTCTTTATTTAGCACCTTATCCCTACTTCTTCTTCGTTCCTTGCTTTTCTCCCATGCCTATTTATTTTCTACACCCATGTTTTTTATGTCCTGATCACCTACTCTTGCATTAAAATCACCCACAATAATAAACTCCATGCTTGGATATAACCTACTTACGTTTTCTGCATATTCAATTTCATAAACAGGTGATCATTATAAAACTCTGGCTGACTATACACTATGCCTAAAGCTATACACACTTTCACTCCCTTAAAACCGCCTGAAACTTATTTAACCTTAACCACATTACTTGTCCTCTTTCTATATATAACACTTAACTTCTCCTTATATTACAACTGTTATTTATAAACACTCCTATTCCCCCCCGGAAACCCTCCCTTTATTACTCTTCCTTCTACCATGTTCTCCTTCAAATTCATATCCTATCACCTCTACACTTTCTTCTTTAAATCACCCACAGTAATAAACTCCACACTTGGATATAACCTACTTACATTTTCTACACATTCATTCAATTTCATAAACAGGTGATCATTATAAAACTCTGATAACTCTGGCTGATTATATACTATTCCGCCTGTGGTGCTTCAGCAGTAAAAACGGGCATTAAACACTATCACAAAAAAAACCCTCCCTTAACCTTATTTAACCTTAACCACATTACTTGTCCTCTTTCTATATATAACACTTAGCTTCTCCTTATATAACTCTTATTTATAAATACCCCTATTCCCCCCTCTATTATTCTTCCTTCTACCATGTTCTCCTTCAAATTCATATCCTGTCACCTATACACTTTCTTCTTTATCTAACCAAGTTTCAACCATCACTATCAGCTCTCCCTCCTTTAATACTCCAAACACTTCCCCACTTCTTATTTTTGATTTAAACCTTCAACTTTCCATAATTTTACTCCAGTTCAATCCCTATCTTGAACAAATACCACCTCTGAATTTCTCTAACTTCTCTCTATACCTTGTTCTTCATTCACTTTGTAGTTGAATCTCCTCATCCATTTCCCTAGCTCATGTCATTACCCTAGACTCCATTTTTCTTCTTTCTTCATCATTTAGTTCCAGTATACTCCCACGTGGTTTTGACACTATGCTTGATTCAGTAGTCCCTTCTCCTTCATCTTGGTACCACACACTTGCTGCCCCCCATCTCAGCCAGTTGATGTGTCTCACTTGAAAGCCGCTTCCCTGGTGAAATAAACCTTCTACTTGGTGACATCACTGCCGTTCGCTCACCTACTTGACCTTGGAAATCTTGCCATTCACGTGTCCCATGCTCCCCTTCTACCACATTGCTTCTGTCTGGAGTGCACTTTGATCTTCCTGCTTTCCTCTCTAATGACATTTTGCTGCACTATTTCCTGCTGTCTCCACTTCCAACCTCCTTAGGTCCTTTTATCCCTCACATAACACTTCCCTGCCATCAATCCATAACTATAAGTTATGAATGTATGCCTTCTTCCCCTCACATCTAGCTTCCTTCATTTGTATAATAAGTTTTTTTTTTTTTTTTCAAATCTCTTTCTCTAAATGATAAATCTTTATTTATAAAGATATCTGTTCCTCTCAATTTCTTTGATTTACTCAGGATCTCGTAAACTATACTTATGCTTGTGAACTTCACCATTATCATCCTTCTTCCCATTTTTTTTACCCATGAGGAAGGCATCTGCTACTTCCCACCCTCTTAGTTTCATTACTAACTTCTTTTCTAAAATATCTCGTACCTCTTGTATGGCCAGAAACCCCCCCTCCTTTCTGCCAATTTTCTCCTCTAATTTATTAATTTTTACTTTCAATTCATCCACTTCTCTACTAATGGCCTTAACTTCCACCTTTATTTCATGCTTGACTTCCTGTACAGTGACATTTACTTGGTTACCAAGTCTCTCTTCCATTCCATTCATTCTGTTAAGTATTCTTTACAGGCTGTTCCCTTATCCACCAGCCCTGGGTTTACTTCTAGCCTGCCAATCACCAATAATATCAACAAGATAACGCCCATTGTCTTATTCTTCTTTTCTTTCTCTTCATTTTTAATTCATAATTGTTTCCATCTTCTAAATATAAATATTCCAACCCTGCCTCTATATGTATCTAGATCCACTCCCGTAGCCTCTTATGCCCTTCTCCCTAAATTTTCTTTATAAATACAAAATTGGATTTCGCGAATTTTCATTCAAGATTTTTCTTCTCCACTCTTATTCCATTTTGTATGTCACCTTGCAATGCTTTAGGACAATCAAAGAATGCAAAGGACAAAGTACAAAATGCAATCAAAGATAAATCCTTTTACAAAAGACTTAATGAAAATGCAAACTTACATTTATTTATCTCTGTTTCAGCTCCAGCATGCCTCTTCAACTACAATTGTAATGACAAGAATTTTGACAGGGTAGAGAAGGAAAATCTCAAATGAAAATTCATGAATTCCAATTTTGTAGTTATTTTGATATGCCTCTGCAGGTGCTATTTTCATGGTCTTTCGACTACACACTTGCAAATAAATTTTCTTTGTTTTTGTTTATAAATATTTTTCCCCATACTGTTAATTTTATGGGTTTCTGAAGAGCCTTCCCTTCCTGGAATAAAAATGATATACTGGAATTTAGTATATTCAGAAAAGATACCTATACAGGCTCCTATACATTTCATTTCTATCACTTAAAAAAACAACAGCCATAACTCAAAACTACATTAACTTGCAATAATCAGCAACCTCATATTCAGCTAAACAAACCTACCAATAAGTAAGACAGAATATAAATCTGAGTACCAAAAAAATCATAGATATAGTGCAGAAAAATGGCCACACAATAGATCTGGTTGAAGCAGTTTTATTAGGCCTACAAAGACTCCCTGAATTTAGTACTAATATCAGAATCAAACTATTAACATAATTAATATAATATAACCATATTTTCATTTAGATTAAGTATTTAAATTTGTTTGTAAATGTTATAAGAGCAGCTGGTTGCCAGCTAAGAAATTCAGAAAAGGGAACATAGCTGCACTTTTTTATTTTCCCCTAGCTAAAAAGTCCTTGAGCCTTATTGTTAGTATTGAATATAGAGATGATATGAACAGGCCATAAAAATTGCTTGGCCTTCAGAAGGAAATGCCAATTCTCTACAAACAGATTCAAGGCCGAGATGTACCATTAGGCCCTGAACAAAGATTCTAAGGGAGATTTTGCCAGTGTTATTGAATAGGAAAGTTGTGTAGAAAGTTACCCAAGATTGTACAATGCAAGCAGGGGGGGAATGTATGTAGCAATAGTCCCTTGGAAATTGGCGCTGCTCAGCTATTCAGGGATGATTTTATTTGCTGAGACAGAAGTAGCGCAAAATTGCAGGCTAATGGAAAATAGTGTAGGCGAGAAGCTGTTATATCTTTAAAAGTTAAAGATAGTTTGTGCTTTATACAACTGAACAACTGGGGTTTTGTTAAAAGTGACGAAAATTACTCAGCAGCGTGAGTTTATTAATGCCTTCTCAAAACATACAGTATGGTAAGTTACCAGTAAGCCTTCATGAGCATTCAGTCAGAGAAGTTTTTTGTATTTGGTTTTGTATTTTGAGATTTCATTGCAGGCAGTTGTGTCAGAGATTAGAAGTCAGTGCTGTTTCAGCATTCTTTGCCATCTGCAGTTCTAACAGAAGTTACAGTGCCATGTAGTTCAAATTATGAGAACAGTTTGAAGTTCAAAAGCAGTTTATAAAAGTTTAGAGTGATGAACAGATCTTTTAAATGTGTAAGGCGAAAAGATAAGTAAAATTTGCAAAGTGACTGTGGGACGTGCCTTGCTGCATCAGACAGAAATAAAATGTGTTGCAAACTGTAAACAGAAATGCTAAGACTTAAGAACTACGTCTACAAAAGTAAAGTATTTGGCACGGGGGGGATCAGTACATTTAGTACCACCAGGCGACATTGATATCATGTATGTTCAGGAAAATACCATCTCATAATCAGTCTCATTCACTCCAACAAACTGGCAAGGTTTCTAGATGATGATACATCCACATAAGTGTAAGTGTATTGAATCTTTCGAGTCATAAAGTGAAATTATTAATAAACAACAATTCTTGGGGGTGACATCACAGTGCATTAATTTTGAGTGCTAAACCTCTCTCAATTCCTTTAACCTGCCCGCACTCCGTCTTGACTAAAGACCACCATTCAAAAAAGAGCTACTCCTAATGTTGAGAGTATTCCCTTAACATTGCAATACATGAAGTAAGGATAGGGAGGAGAAGATAGGACCAGCCTGAAGATTAAACCAAGGAAGAGGTTTCTT
Organism: Metallyticus violacea; assembly: GCA_030762175.1. Taxonomy (NCBI): domain Eukaryota; kingdom Metazoa; phylum Arthropoda; class Insecta; order Mantodea; family Metallyticidae; genus Metallyticus; species Metallyticus violacea. The sequence continues at coordinate 107,755,408 of CM060846.1, read as the reverse complement.
TCGCATCTTCTGTATGCATCAGCCATTCGAACCTCTAGGGTAAGGAAAATTTGCAATTCCTTTCCCACAGATAAAATTTCCATCCAGAGAAGTATCTCCTCATCTGATAAACTTCATTTGAGCTACTATCAGTCATATCCATTCCTTTCTCCTCACCAGATTGAGATAAAACCCTGAGACCCAAGACAGGATCTAACCAAGTAAATTTCAAAAAATAAAAACACATTACCACACTAAAAGGTTACAAAGTAAATCATATGAACAAGAAAATTACATTCCATCCATGGGCACAACAAAAATTCCAAAAAACTTTTAAAGATGCCAACATTATTTTGGCTACAATAAACAAATGAAGTTTAAAAAAACCTGCTAAAATGAACACAAAAGACAAAATTTTGACAGGAAAACAATCAGGCATTTGTGAACTTGTTGCAAAGACTGCAATATAAAATATGTAGGCAAAACGAAAGGAAACATTACTTTATATTTTAAGGAATACATTAGAAATGTGAAATATTATCACATGGAGAAATTAGTAATAGCATACCATTTATGGCAAAATAAAATATACAAATTCCAAAAAGAACCAAAACTCTTAAAATCTATTCAAAAGCCCATAGAATTAACAGTATCAGAAAATATTTGTTGGTTGGTTGGTTGGTTGGTTGGTTGGTTGGTTGGTTGGTTGGTTGGTTGCTAGTGGCCATTGGAGATGCTGATATTTATAATATTTTCCCTAGCTTCCCAATAAAGTGTTTACAAATTATTTTTCAAATGTTCATTGCTATCTAGTTGGCTGCATTTCAGTAGATGATCTTCGTTTAATATAATATTCACATCCTTACACAGTGGGCGGTGGCTGTCCTTGATTAATTTCATCTTGAAGAGGTGTTCTGACAAGCAGTCATGCACAATAATTAAACAAAATTGGGCAAAATATTGGGAAAATTTATTCATAAACAAATGCAATGAAAATTTAGTTAATATTGATCTTACAAACCACAGTAACCTCATTACTAAATTCATAAAATCTACTGAGAAACCTCTTAATCAGTGGGGAAGCTGACAGTGGAACCATGCTGATGATGAAGGCTGCAGCCTTCAAAACATGTTCAAGTGGAAGAAAATTAGTGATATTAAGTAATTAATTTCCTCATAAAAAATTGCATAATTATACTACATTTCACTGTGAAAACTGCCTACTATTTAAAATTACAAGTAGAATTACATTTTCAAATGAACATATATGAAACCTTAGTGGAATTATAGGATGTTAATGCTCATGCAATTAACATATCTCAGTTCGTTTAGCCTATATATGATAACATTCAGTACATTGAATAGTTGTGCCATGTTCCATTTGTAAACATGTGCAAAATGGCATACCTTGCACAACTGCTGCTTTAGATCAATTTTACTGCTACTATATGCTGATAAAACATTGCCAGCCTTCAGTGTTTCCCATGGACCATTTATTATTTGCATTGCTTCAAGTATGTTACTCTCCATACAAATGAGTCGGTATTAGGTGACACTAAAACTTCATTAACTGATTAATTCTTAACATGTTTCAAGAGTGTTTCATTCTCATCTTCATCTGGATACCGACTAATACTGGCAGGTGACGTAGTGACCTCTGATGGTTCCATTAGATAACGAAACAGGAAGTTCACTCGTGGAATGTCAAAGTTCATAACTCTATGTTTATTTTTTAAAATATAAATTGTTTCCCAAATTGCCAATTCCTTGGGATTGGTGGTAGCTTTTAACAGTTTGGCTTCTCCTATAATGTCATGATCATAAGTCCAAAAATGATCTGCAACCGCCAATTTATCCACTTGTTTATATCTTACATTTCTGCAGTGTTCTTTGGTTCTTATCTCCAAATTTACTATTGTTTTGTTTATATATATCTGAACACACTCGCAAACAATCTATCTGACACACTCCTGTCCTTTTGCTGGATGGAATAACATCTTTAATGGTGCTGTTCAGAAGCTTTCCATACGAAATTTATTTTGTGCTGCCAAACCAATATCATAATTTTTAAAAATCTTCATGGTTGCCCTGTTTGCCCATGGATGATATGTGAATGTTTTAAAAACCACACCCTTTTTTTTTATCATGGAGAGAGTTGTGCTGTTTTTCATATCTTTCTATCTTTTGAAATGTCTAATCTTCTTATCAACTGAAGAGCCGCTGAATCAATTGTTGAGGACCGTTTTGATGATATAGTGTGCTAATGCTTTTATATTGCCAAAAAATCTGTACACTTTAGCACACATAATCTTCATGTACGATTCTTATCAAACAAACTCTTGTAGAGAAGTGAGACAGCAATGCATAGATAAGATTCCCTGCTGTTCATACACCTCACAGAAAAACAATTTTTAATATTGTGAATACATTTAAGGAAACAGGATCTGTTCTTGATAAGAAGCCAAAAGTAAAAAGGAGCATGTTTACAGAGGAAAAACTTGATGACATTTGAGAAAAGTTAGAATAAAGTACAAAGGAAGCTGCAAGAAAGCTTGCACAGGAATCAAGAATTTTGCAATACTCAGATTGGAATGCCACTTAACTTTTAAAATTAAAACCTTATAAGATAACTGAAACTATGCAATAATGTGAGTAAAGTTAATTTCTGCAATTAGGTGTTGGATAATGTTAATGATCTCTCTATTGACCACATTTAATTATTTTTTTTATAGATGAACATTTACATTAACGTTTTGTGCAGGACACCAAACAATAGATACTGGAGTGCAGAAAAACCTGATCTTGCCAATGTATGACCAAAAAATTGGTATTTGGTGTGCTGTGAGTGCTTATTTAATTACAAGGCCTACAAGAAGTGAAAATGCTGCAATTTCAGAAAAATTAATGAGCGTTAACACAAATTTTCTTAAAAGGCCAGAGAATTGTGTGGCAGTACAAGGACATCATTTTCAGCATATTCTATGTAGTTATAATTTGAATGTGAAATCTATACACTTAAATTTAAGGGCTATGAATATTGGATTGCGCTGTCAAACAGCATGTTTCTTAAATGTAAACTGGAACTTGCACAGTGAAGCCAGTCATATTAATTGATATCATTGTATGATTCAGTTGAACTATACACTCTTAAAGCTTCACTTACTTTTCATAAATGTATGGAACCGGTTTCGAGAACATTTAGTTCCCATCTTCAGCCAGGCTAAAGTTCAACTGTCGGATCATTCGTTGAGCTGTGGGAATGTATATTCTGCTCTGGTGGCAGTGTGATAAACTTGTAGTTTATGTTTTCATTCCCGACAATGTCAAAGTTCATTATGCTGTCTTTGTATTTGTAGATGTAGATTTTCTTCCAGGTTGCTAATTCTGTAGGTCCTTGTACTGATTTTAATAATTTTGTTTTATTTATTATGTCGTGATTTTGTGTCCAAAAATGATATGCTACTGCTGATTTCTCTATTTGCTTGTACTTTATCTTCCTGAAATGTTCCTTTAACCGTGTGCCTATGTTTCTCTTTGTTTTCCCTATGTAGAGTTTTTCACATTCTGCACAGTTTATTTTGTAAATACCTGATATTTCTTCTTGTAGAATGCTGTCATTAACATTATCTATCAGTAAATTTTTAACATTAAATCTATTAATCGGTGCCAACCTGATATTAAAATCTTTAAGAATATTCTGAAATTTTTTTGTGGCCCATGGATGATATGTGAATTTTTTAAAAATAAGTTTATATTTTGTTGCTGAAAGTGTTGTGGTTTCTTTGATATGTTCTTGTCTCTTGAATTTCTGCACCTTTTTATGCACTAGTTCTTTTTTAAAACCATTTTTAACTGCTGTTTCTTCTATTTGTTTGTATTCTTTAAAATATTCTTCTTTGCTAATTTGTAGGTTAACTAGCCGGTGTGTTAAACTGTTAATTACTGCATATGTATTCTTTCTGTATATTCCAAATTTAAGTTTTTCTTCGCATTTCATTATTTTAATATCCAGGAATGGCAGCATGTTATCTGTTTCTATTTCGTATGTAAATGATGTTTTTATCTTGAATATTTAGAAGTTTTAAGGCATCGTCAATGAGTTTTTTTCTTAACTAAGGCAAATATATCATCCACATATCTGTACCATACCTTAAATATGTATGGAAATGCTGTGTTGATGTGTGTTTCAAATCTACTCATGAAGAGGTTAGCTAGAAATGGAGATAAGGGGCTGCCCATTGTAAGTCCTGCTTGTTGTTTATAAAATTTTCCTTTAAAAGGCTTGGTTTATGCAAATTTCTGTCAGTTTGAAGTATTCTTTTATGTGTATATCATTAATTCCACTTGTTTTTAGCCAATCATGTAGTTAAATCAGGAGTTTTTCTTTTGGTATGCTATGAAACAGAGATTCTACATCGAAAGATATAAGAGTGTCAGAAGGGTGCAATTTTATGTCTTTAATTTTTTCCATTAACTGATATGAATTATTTATGCTCCTGGTTTGAAATTTTGGTAATGCCTTGAATCTATTAGCTAACCATTTTGCTAAATAGTAAGAGGGAGTATTGATGTTGTTAATGATGGGGCGCATACCATTTCCAGTCTTGTGAATTTTAGGTAAACCATATAACTTAGCTATTTTAGGGTTGCTCTGTTTTATTTTGAATATTGTTTCTTTTGGAATGACTGTATATGTTTTAGAACCTCATTGATGGAATTAACACACCTTTTCAATGGGTCTGATGGGATCTGAACATATTCTTTTTTATTTAATAATTTCTGCATTCTATTAATATAATCTTCTTTATCCAAAATTACTACTCTGTTTCCTTTGTCTGCTTTATTATAAACAACATCTTTTTCATTTAAGGATTTTATTGTATTCTTATAAGTGTTGTGTACTGCTGTATTCTTTTTAACAATGCCTTTAAAAACTTTTTCTTATTTAATTCTATTTCTTTTTCTTTGTTCTTCAATCCTTCAATGGCCACTTCCAAATCTACCAAATAATCCTCTATTTTAGTGGAGTATTGGACACAAGTTTTTAAGCCTTTATTTAGAAATGCTAATTCTTCTTTTTTAAAATTTTCATTAGATAGATTTTCTACATAATTCTGCTTAGGGTTTGGAGTTTTTTTTTGGTTTATGATAAAGCTTACTAAATTTTCTTTCTTGATTGCTGACTTTTTTGTTTACTCGAAATTGTTTATGTTCTAAGGTTGTTCTAATTATATTATCCCATATTATAATACAAATTAGCAAAGAAGAATATTTTAAAGAATACAAACAAATAGAAGAAACAGCAGTTAAAAATGGTTTTAAAAAAGAACTAGTACATAAAAAGGTGCAGAAATTCAAGAGACAAAAACATCAAAGAAACCACAACACTTTCAGCAACAAAAGATAAACTTATTTTTAAAAAATTCACATATCATCCATGGGCCACAAAAAAATTTCAGAATATTCTTAAAGATTTCAATATCAGGTTGGCACCAATTAATAGATTTAATGTTAAAAATTTACTGATAGATAATGTTAATGACAGTATTCTACAAGAAGAAAAATAAGGTATTTACAAAATAAACTGTGCAGAATGTGAAAAAATCTACATAGGGAAAACAAAGAGAAACATAGGCACACGGTTAAAGGAACATTTCAGGAACATAAAGTACAAGCAAATAGAGAAATCAGCAGTAGCATATCACTTTTGGACACAAAATCACAACATAATATATAAAAAAAATTATTAAAATCAGTACAAGGACCTACGGAATTAGCAACCTGGGAGAAAATCTACATCTACAACTACAAAGACAGTATAATGAACTTCGACATTGTCGGGGATGAAAACATAAACTACACGTTTATCACACCGCCACCAGAGCAGAATATACATTCCCACAGCTCAACGAATGATCCAACAGTTGAACTTTAGCCTGGCTGAAGATGGGAACTAAATGTTCTCGAAACTGGTTCCATACATTTATGAAAAGTAAGTGAAGCTTTAAGAGTGTATAGTTTAACTGAATCATACAATGATATCAATTAGCATGTTTCTTGCTGCCAAGCAAATCCCCTTTCAGCTGGCTATGCATCCAAATGAGGGTTCTGTACAATTACCCTAATGTTGGAAGTGTAAACCCTCCATTTTTACTGTTGCCTCATTTTTTTAGTTATAATTGGTGCTGGCATCTTCATGTCTATGCATCTTACAGAAGGTTCCAAATTAAAAGAATTTTTAGCTGTGATTTGTTTATTAGCAATTATACCGAGTTCTGCTAGGCTAAGTACACATACAAAGCCACTTGGATATCATTAGTTAGAAAATATTGCAGGCTATTATGTGTCTCAAGCTGTATGAATGCTTGAAGTCAGTATATCTATGACAATAAGGTGGATGTGGTTATCCAGGGAAGGCGATTGTTCGCTGTCATCCTGATTCAGGACAATAACAAGTGTGCACTACTCTACTTGAAGAAGAAGCAGACAGCAATCCTTTCCAGTATGCTTCTGCAATGAGAAGTTTTTCTGTGTTAACTGCACACTGGGTGTTTTGTGGCAGCTTGATGACACACTAAAGAGACACCATTATAAAGATATCCCCTAACACATCACATCATGAAATATTCTTATAGAATCATTGAATTACAACAGGGTAATCATCCTGCCCACACATTTCAACAGGTTTCATACTGGTTTTGCACAATGAATGAGTGGTGTTTAATGCCTGTTTTTGCTACAGAGGCACCACAGGCAATGGACACTGACGATACATGAGATAAAATGATATATTGGGAAAGGATTTATTTTTAATGAAGGTATCATTCCAGGCCTAAGTTTAGGGTACCTTCCCAGCCATTTGCCATTTATGAGGGGGGGGGGGAAACCCTCAATCAGGGAGGACGGTCCTGACAGGATTCAAACCCTAGACCTCCTGCTCACAAGTCTGTGCCTTAACGACCTCGGCCACCTGTGGCAGTAGATCTGTAAAGTGATTTTGTATGTCAAGATGCTCTTGCTTTTTTACTAGCTTAGGCTATATACTAACTATTAGTTTTAGTAGGATTGTGCATGTTGAGCTTTAGCAAAAGTATTACATTTCATGCATTGAGAAGAATTGTTTATACATAGTTCTCAATTTAAATTCTCATTTATTTTGGCAATATTATCTTAAGAGTTGTTACAAGAAAAATGTAATTCATAAAGAAATTGGTTTGAAAGCTGTAGATTTTATTTGATTATAGTTCTCAGATGTATTTATTGCTGGTGTTAAAAGCTGAATTCTGTGAATTAGATGAACTTCTTTGCATTGACAAATAAGTGGTTAGGCTAGCTTAGGAAGGGAGCAAACATTAGATTTCTTTATAATAGTGCTTAATGCCCATTTTTTCCAGTGATATCACAGAATAATAAGCATTGTGATTATGAATTTGCATGTTCTTTAATAATGTTATGTTTTATTAGAAACTCCAGTACTTTGAACTAATCATACCCTATAATAGTTGTGACGAAGAAGTAACAGATTTCAATAGCTATATATTCTGTTCAGCACTTTAATCTTGAATTCTAAGCCACATGAGGTTCCTGGTTATTTCACATGGCTAAATACAGAGAAAGGCTGGTATCACTTAAACTGCTGTGAAGACATGGTACTTAAATGTTAGCCCTCAGAACGAACATTTGCAATGCTACTGCTACTTTGCCTTTTTATCCCATAAAAGTAAATGTAATCCATCTGAAGTTCATGCAGCTCAACTTTTATTTACTCTTTACAAAATCTATATAAATTTAATCTTACCTATTGCTTTATAAAGCAATGAAGCTATCCAGGACAATAAAGCTAATGTTGTAAGATCACCAAGACTGGCTGCAATCGGGGTGGCCACATTATCTGGGTTGATATTGCAATGTCTTGAAAATAAAATTACAGCAACCATAATCAGTCCTGAAACATGTTTAAACATTTATTACTTCAAATTATCAACACCATCTAATACTGAAATATACCAATGTTTTTGATTTTACTTTGCTTAAATTATAGTTTAAATATTTAATAACTACAGCACATCATTAACAGCTTTATTTAATAAGGAAAAATTTCACATTACACTCTGGAATATTTTTAATATAGTAAATAGGTACTTATAATAAAAATATCATATTATACAAATCTGTAAATGTACACTATTAAATCATTTAGAATATTTCCCACAAAGGCCATAACAACAAATGAGTTGTTAGTCAGTTAAGTATCAATGCAGTAAACTGTTCTGTAAGATCAATGAAAAAAAAATGGTTTATTTCCTCCTCTTAAAATACTCTCGATATTCCAAACTGAAAATATTTACGAATGTTGACAGAAACTTCATTTACAGGATTTTTAAACTAGGACATGTTTCAGGAACTTTCATTTTCAGCTATGACTGACTGGCTGCTAAAGATGGAAACAAAGATTTCTGAAACCTGTTCTAATTTAAAACCCTGTAAGTGAAATTTGTTTCAACATTTGAAAATACTCAATTTGGAATATTTCATTGTTTCACTGTCCATACCTTCTAAACACATAAAAATATAATCTAGTATTGCTCATCCAGGGTATCAGATCATGTTAGTTAACAATTAACAAATAATAATCTTATTATAGCTTCCAAGATTGTTTATTATTTGTATTAACGATCTTTGCTTAAATAAAAAGTCAAAAGTATGATTTACTGAAAACTATATTTTTTATAGAAAAATTAACATTTTTGATATGAAGATTTTACTAACAAATCTTAATATTTCCAATTGAACTGTTAAATATACAATTACAACAAATGGTTCTAAGAGTACGGCAGTAACATTTCGTAAAAACTGACAAGAAATTATCTTAAACAGAATGAAGTAAAAATTTTCCCAGGAACTCTGCTAGTAAATACTTAGGTGTTTCCAACAGAATTTTTTAAAAATGTCTTATTTTTCGAAAGTTCTTAAATGAAAAAATTCAGCCTAGAGCAGCAAAATTCATGAAAGGTAAAAAAGAACATGGGGATGAAAATGTTAAAGCATTAGGTTGGGAATCACTAGCACAGAGACATAAAGAGAGAATGCATCATTACACAAAGTATATACAGAATAAAATGTATGGAGGGATGTCACAACTAGATTAGAAAAACCAACATACTATGGTAGGAGTGATCATAGTTTTAAAATAAAATGTAGGCAACAGAGAATGGATTAATAATACCATATATGACTGGAATGAATTACCTATAGTTGTCTTTGAAGATTATCCTTTTCTGACAAGGTTTACAAATAACCGAAAATTGTATGTGTAGAAATATTTCATTGATATAAGTAGATATGAATGTAATTAGTAGTCAAATTTAATTTTTTTCCACATTTCTTGAAATGTTCTTTAATTCTTTACTGTATTTCATTAACTGGCTATGCTAACTTGTTCATATTATTATTCAAGTTGATAAAGTGTTTAGGCCTAAATATGCTGAACTATATTTTATAAAGCTAATATTCTTATAAATGTATTTAATTAAGTTAATATGTTTAAAAATAAGTTGACATATTTTTAGTTTGGTGAAATGTATTAAAAGTTAATATGCATAAAATAAAGTTGACATGTATTTAATTAGATTGATGTACATTTTAACTAGATTAATTGTCGGGCATGATTGCCTGTGAGAACATCTTTTCATGATGAAATGAATCACGGACAGCTACTGGCCACTAAGAAAGTGAACACTTTTCTTAACCAAAGAACTCTAATGAAATGTAGTCAATTAGATAGCAACAAACATTTGAAAAATAATTTAAAAGCTCTTTATTGGGAAGCTATGGAAAAAATGATAAATATCAGCATCCCCAATGGCCACTGGCAACAAACTAACCATTATTTAACTAGATTGATATATTTATTGAATCTGTCGTCTTAACACTCTTCATGCTTCAATAACCTTAAAAATATACGGAACCGGTTTCAAAGATATGTTATCTCCATTTTCGGCCGTGGACGACTGGTGTGAAAGGTTGACGACAGATTCATTTCACATGAGCTTCACTGTGTTGGTTCCATATGAAAACCTTTTTTAAAGATTTACAATTTTTAAAAAATTTTGGTTGATATATTTAATTAAGTTAATATGTGCAAAATTAAGTTGACATGTATTTAATTAGTTTGACATATTCACTAGGTTGATAGGTATTTAAATAGATTGACTTGCTTTTAGTTAGGTGAAACGTATTTAATTACGTAAATATGTAAAATTAATATTTAATTAGCAGGGATTTTCACAGTGAAATACAGTATAATATTACAAACTGTTTATGAGGAATTCACTGAAATTTCACTAGTTTTGTTCCACTTACTTAAACATATTTCGAAGGCTGTTGCCTTCATCATCAGCCAGGTTCCACTGTCAGCTTCCCAGCATGTTATTAAAGTGTCGCTCTATGAATTTTATGAACTTTGTGATGAAGTTACTTCAGTTTGGAAGATCAAATTGAACTAAATTTTCATTGCTTTGGTTTATGAATATATTTTTGTGCATTGATAATCCTATGGGTCTCTGAAGAGCTTTTAAGAGTTTAGGTTTAATTTGGAATTTGTGTTCTTTCCCCCTTCCTTTTGGGCCAGAAATGGTATGGTACTGTGGTACTGCTGATTTTTCCATGTGTTTCACACTGCAGTCTTTGCAACTGATTTCGTAAATGTCTGATTGTTTTCCTGGTGGAATTTTGTCCTTTGTGTTGGTTTTTAGGTGTTTTCCTGGTGGAATTTTGTCTTTTTTGTTGGTTTTTAGATTTTTTAAACTGCCAGATTAATATTGGCATTTTTAAAAATCTTCTGAAAATTTTGGTGTGCCCATGGATGGAATATAAATTTCTTATATACATAATCTACTTTGTAGCCTTTCAGCATGGTGATGTCTTTTATTTGTTTTTGTTTTTTGAATTTTTCTATTTTCTTCTTGACCAAATCTGTTGTGTAATAATCTTTCTGTACTATATTTTTTGGTACTTTGATTCGTATTCTGTTCTGCTTATTGGTAGGTTGATTAATCTGAATGTGAGGTTATCGATTATTGTGAGTTTATGTTGTTTTTTAATATGGCTGTTGTTTTTTGTATAATTATCTGTATGGGTATCTTTTCTGAATATACCAAATTCCAGTATATTGTCATTTTTTATAATTTTTATATCCAGGAAGGGAAGAACCCTGTTTCCTATCCATTATGAATTTAATGTTGATGTCTTTAGGTTGAGTAGTTTGATTGCATCCTTTTTAAATTTTTCATTTAATATTGCAAAGACATCAGCATAACGGTACCAACATTTGTATGTGTATGTATGGGAAAGCCTCAACTAATTTTGTTTCAAGAAACTGATGTACATATCTACTAAGAAAGGTGAGAGTGGATTTCCCATTAATAAACCCTTTTTTGCATATGTATATGTTGCCTCTGAATGTGAAATAGGTTTGATGCAAATTTTGGTGAGGTTCAGATATTGTTTTACTTCTTTTCATAGGTTTATTGAGATTAGCCATTTTTTTTACGATATTTATTAGTTTTTCTTTGGGGATGCTAGGAAACAAGAGACACCATATCATAAGAAACTAGCAAATCTCTGTTTATCAGTTTCACATGTCTGATTTTTTTCTATTAATTCTGATGAGTTCTTTAGACTTTGGCTTTTTATTTTGGTAAACTACTGAATATTTATAAAAGATAATTGGCTATTAAATTCAAAATAAATTTTGTATCGGAACTAATATAGTGTAGCAATTAAATGATTCTTAATACCATTGAATTATACAGAACATGTTTCACAGGCCTTCGCCTCCATCATCAGCTGTATGTTGACTGCCAGACTCGTTGGTTGAAAGGACTTGATTTAGCTCTCGTGGACATTTTATGAACTTTTGGATTAATTTGTCTTCTATTGGGATCTAAAAGCTCATAACCTTATCTTCATATTTTTTTATAATTTTTTGTTCCCATGTTCTCAGCTCCAAGGGCCTATCTATGAATTTCAATAATTTGACTTCCATTTCCATATCAGGTTTATCTCTCCAAAAGTGATGTGCAACTGCCAATAATTGTACCGGATCAGAGAGTTTGGGATTACTTTGTTCCCAGTGAACAAATTCAACCTAAATAATTTGTTCTACTCTGGTGACGATGACTAAAGAGAAGAAGCCAGGAATATATCAAATAAATTGTTTGGAATGCAACAAAGTATATATTGGCAAAATTAAAAAAAGCATTAGAATTAGGCTAAAGGAACACTGGAGGAACTTCAGATAGCTAAATCGGCGGTTGCACATCACTTTTGGAGAGTTAAACATGATATAGAAATGGAAGTCAAATCATTGAAATTCATACATAGACCCTTGGACCTGGGAATATGGGAAAAAAATTTTTATACAAAAGTATGAAGATAAGGTTATGGACTTTGAGATCCCAACAGAAGACAATTTAATCCAAAAGTTCATAAAATTTCCCCAAGAGCTACACCAAGTCCTTTCAACCAACAACGAATTCGGCAGTGCACACATAACTGATGATGCAGACGAAGGCCTGTGAAGCATGTTCTGTATGATTCAATCGTAATTGGAGCATAAGAGTATTAAATCTACTCACTAATTAAGAGTTAAATAAAATGTTCGGTATAGATTCTGGGCGTGGTAGGGTTGTCTGGTATGATTTTTTCTTGTTCCTTGTTTAGAATTTTTTAGTAGCTTACTTACTGAATTAACATATTTCTGGGTAGGATCACTCAGCCTCCAAGACAGCACCATTAAATTCACAGTGGAAATAGAAAACAACAAGGTTCTTCCCTTCCCAGGTATAAAAATTATAAAAAAATGACAATATACTGGAATTTGGTACATTCAGGAAAGATACCCACATAGATAATTATATAAAAAACAAGTCATAATCAAAAATAACATAAACTCACAATAATCAATTCACATTCAGATTAACAAAACTACCAATAAGCAAGACAGAATACCAATCGGAGTACAAAAAATCATAGATATAGCACAGGAAAAATGCTACATAACAGATTTGGTAAAGAAAATGGAAAAATTAAAAAAACAAAAACAAATAAAAGATATCACCATACTGAAAGCGTACAAAGGAGATTATATATATAAGAAATTTATATTCCATCCATGGGTACGCCAAAAATTCCAGAAGATTTTTTTAAGATGCCAACATTATTCTGGCTCCAGTTTCAACAAGAGAAACAAAATTTCACCAGGAAAACAATCAGGCATTTACAAATTCAGTTGCAAAGACTGCAATATGAAATATATAGGTGAAATGAAAAGGAACATTACACTACGGTTTAAGGAACACACAAGAGGTAAAATATAAACACATGGAAAAATCAGCAATAACATACCATTTCTGGCAGGAGGGGAAGGGAAAAAAAAAATAATAAAATAAATAAATAAATAAATAAAATAAAAAATAAATAAAATAATAATGATGATGGTGATGATGATGATGAAATAAAATAAATAAAAAACAAATAACAATAAAAAAAACACAAATTCCAAATTGACCCTAAACCCTTAAAAGCTCTTCAAAAACCCATAAAATTATTAGTGTGGGAAACTATATCTATAAATAAAAACAAGGAAAATTTTATTAATTTTGATCTTCCAAACACCAGTAACTTCATCACAAAAGTTCATAAAATTCACAGAGGAGCAATTTAATACCATGCTGGGAAGCTGACAGTGGAACCATGCTGATGATGAAGGCAACAGCCCTCGAAATGTGTTTAAGTGGAACCAAACTAGTGAAATTTGAAGGAATTCATCATAAATAATTTGTTATATTATATAAAATTAAGATGACATGTATTTAATTAGTTTGACATATTTAACTTGATTGATGTGTATTTAATTAGATTGACATGTTTTTAGTTAGGTGAAATGCATTTAATTACTTTAATATTTGTCTATTTTGTATTTTATTAGTTGATGTATTTAACTAGGTTGATGTGTATTTAGCTTCACTGACATGTTTTTAGTTAGGTGAAATGATTTTTACTAAGTTAACTGCATGTAAATATGTGTTAAATTAATTTGACATTTGTCTAAATTGGATTAATTTATTCAATTAATTTAATTCACATGTATTTAATTAAGTTATTGGTTTCTTTTTTTATAAGTATTTTGCTGTAAATAATCATATTTTCATTATTCTTCACTGCCACCAGGTATAAGCTGAATAGCAGTTAACAAATAAATATAGATGTGTTTAATAGAGGTGGTGAATGATCTTGTATCGATCTGTGCCAGACACTTCTAGGAAATTGGTTGTAGGGGTAAAATCTCAGCTTCTTGAATGAAACAACAAGTTACTGTTGATATGAAAGTGAGAAAGATAAGAGTGGTACAACTGTGCAATAAATTGTGTACTCACTTGTGATGAATCAACACTTGCAAGGAAGCTGTGCCAATCTAAAGTTCCTCATTATCACTTTCTGAACGTGTTTCACTGTTTTCATCACAGCAACTGTCTTTACTTAAACTAATCACTAATTCCAATCTTCTTTCATATTTGAAGCAATTATTTCATCTAGTAATATCCTGCATGTGAATCATGACATGTTATTCGGCAACCCAGTTTTAAGTTATGCCCTATATTAGCTCTATGGGGTTTAACTCCGGGTGATAGTATGGAATGTGTATGACTATGATTTTTCTATTTTAAAATTGCATCAATTTTGTTTGTGGTGTCTTTGGATTTAATCGTTTCTATCAATTTGTATAGCTCTAGTTTTATTAGACTATTTAAGTTGCCAATTTCTTGAAGTTGTCATTTAGACATATGATTTGTAAGCAGGATATTATTTTAGATTTACGTGTATTGGAATTTGGAGAAGGAATAAGCATTACATTATGGAATGGTGCATTGTTGATTACAAGGACACTGTGAGGAAGAAGGTTAGGAATAAGCTGCTGTCTTATCCAAGTCTCATAATTTGCATAATTCATATCATCATGATAATCACCATATTTCTGATTAGCCTTGTACCATAGATATGCATTTTCAATGAAACCATTTTCACTTCCTGCATGTAACACAATCAGCCTTTGTTCTTTCCACACTGGAGCTGAGAGTCTCTCCATTGAATCAATACTCCAAGCCGATGGTTGTAGTAAGTGAACTATGAACATAGGTTTCATCCATGAAGATGATGGGGTGACCTTCTTTTTTGTATTTCTTTGTGGCTCTTAAGTAAGCAATCCTTTTCTCCCTGATGTTTCTTTCTCTACTAATATTCGCGTATTATTTTTGGTTTTTCTCCCACAGAAACCCAGAGGCAAAATTATTTTGCGCAGTGTTGAAACATGTATTTTTAGCCTTGTGTGGAGTTTATTTAGCATTGGTCTACATTTTTCAATAATTAAAAATAATTTATTGTCCTGCGAGCCATGGATTCATTAAATTTGTCCAAGAAAACTTTGGGTGACATTTTAGGACTTTCCTTTTACAGAGTAGAGAAAGCTTCAGACGTTCTTGATTCTATTTCCTTCAGCTCTTTAACTATGCGGTTTAAGCTTCATGAGGAGATACCAGTTGCCTGTACCACTATATTTTAACCCACTTTTATATTTATAGTATTTCCTAATTCAGCTTCCATTTTCATGAATTGGTAAACATTGCAAACCACTTCACGAGTCTGGGAGCAAAACTTTACCACTCAGCTTACTCAACAGAGGAGGCATTGCAAAAGTTATCCTGGCACTGTATTTAATGACGAATGCATTAAACCATCTCTACGGCATGTTTAGGACAAAAGTAAGAGAGATACTAACTTGATTCTCTTATAAACATATAAACTGAAAATGAACTCAACCAGAAACTGATGCACATCTTTTGCTCATATACCACCATTAAAAAACACATGCACACACATACATATATATTGGTTTGATGAAGAACTCTTAGAGACTAGAAAAGAAGTACTTAGAGATTTAGCCAGTGGAAAATTTATTTATTTATTTGATTTAATTATGAGTGCTTTTTAGCATATCAGATCATTAGTGTCCCATTCAATTCAGGGTGTGAAACAGCCAATAAATTTTGCATAGAGGCCTCTTCTTCATGAGGTAAATTCCTCATGAAACATGCCCCAAAATTACTTTTATAAGTGTGTTTGTGAAACTTCAAGAGAGCTTTGATGTGATGACATGATTTTTAGTGGTTTTACTTTAAATAAAAATAAGATTAATGATAGTTTCACTATGTGGATTTCAACATTCTGTAAACATGTCATAAATTGATTGCAGGAATTGTACAAAGTGATAGTGGAATCAAAAATGTTATATGGAGTAGAAGTATGGTTGAAAAAGGATGTTTTGTAGATAAGTGTTGGAATTGCCTACAGCTTCAGCGAAAGGAGTAGCTTTAGCTGAGTTAGGAAGGGTACAGAGGAAGGGTTTGGTGATGGCGAGATTTTTAATATATTGGTACAGAATTTTGAAATTAGTGGACTACAGTGTTCTAAAAGAGTGCATGAAATATAAAAGGGAAATAATGAGAGGTAACAGCTGGATGGGAGAAGTGGAGGAAATATTGCAAGAATTTTGGACATTTGGAGATAAAAGTAGACAAGGGTTTTAAATGGAATTAATGCAAGAATTGAAGATATAGATAGGTAAGAGATTTGGGCTAGTTTTACAGATAAGAGTTATTTAAAATTGTACAAAATAATTAAAAAGGAGTGGGGGAGAGAGGAATATGCAGATTTTTGTGATAAATTTGGGAGGGAAGGGCTGACCTGTATGTGAGCAGGAGGACTGCTTTCTCAAGGGTTTCAAAGGAGAAAATGGGAAACTGTGTTTTTATTTTTGATTTGGTTTATTTATGGATGCTCTTTAACATCTCAATTCATCAGTGTCCCATTCAATTCAGGGAATGAAACGGGCAACAAATTTTGCTTAGAGGCCTCTTCTTTCAGGCTTGAGGTTCTTTATTGTGCCATAAATCTATGACACAGGATCCACAGTTTACTTCCTTCCGCAGGAAAGACTTAGGATTTTGCCTGAAAAAAATCCATTGATCCTGGCCAGGATCTTGGATTTAGGAGGCAATCACGGTTACCACTACACCACCAGGACCTACAGGAGGATGGATGTGTTATGTATAGAGTGCCTGAAGGAATATTTCATTGTTTATTAGAGTATGAAGGGTATATTATTTATGAAATTACAAATGCCTCAAAATAATTGGAAAAAATCAATGATCAACTGTAGGATTCTATTTACACTTGCAATACTCCTCTCACAGGTGCTATTCAATAATCAATATGTTTTCACAAGTCCAAACTTTTTGTAATATTCTCCCTAAATATTTTAAGTAACTGTATCTCTGAAACTTCTGGAATTTCTGAGTTGTGTTCTTATATTATCAAATATTCCATTTTCTAAACATAAATATTAAGTTTTCCTGTCTTGTATGTTTCAAATAACATACAGCATGGAAAACAAAGCACAAGTTCTCTACAGTGACACCTGCTTGAAACTTTGACTGATTTAATGATGTCTGTGTACTAACAGAACTAAATCTGGACACATGAGTTTCTCTGTGTTTATTTTATTAAAACTAATTTTGCTTAGTGCATTTGAAACCAAAATGTATTAGGTAACAAACAGTTCTGACATACCTCTTTTGAAGCAGGCCAGAGAAATCTGGAAAAAATTAAGGCTCGTGATTTACCTAATGGCAAAAATGTTGTAGAAGAGATTTTAATAAGAGCTGAGAGAATTTTATATTGTTGAATTACAAAAGCAAATAATGGGAAGTGATTATAACACATTATTATAATACTGTACAGAAGAAAAACTGAAAATCTTCCTCCTGGTGCAATACATCAGGATGAAAAGAGCAACTAATTCTTTCAAAATTATTTTGCTAAGGTCTGAACAAGAGATAATGCAAGAAGGATAATGAAGTTTTAAAGGATATTGGTCTACTTATTATATTACAGGGTGTTCCTATAGAATCAAATCCAACCACCAAAGGCAACAAACATGGCATATTCTCTTAAGAGATCTTGTGTTCATGGCATGTAATTATTGGGTAACAGGGCATTTTCTTGAAATTCAACAGCAGTTCAGATGAAATGAAAGCAACAATGCCATCAAAATCAACTGTGCAATATTTGACCCAGAAACTGGAAAGGACAGGATTTCTTCTGGATGAACATGGGAAACATCACCACCAATGCTACAGGTCATTATACACAATATGTTTGACAACTGAAAATTTTACCAAAGAACTTCAATTAGGTCAGGAAATAGGATTCAGTTAATACTCATACCAAAGAGCAGTAAATATAAATAATAATGCAGCCTGATAGGACACAAGAACATTGAATACTACTGGTGGCTTGAAGACCTCGGAATAACCCAAGAATGCTGGACATCACAATGTTCATGGATGAATTATCATTTCATCTGCTGGGATACGTCAAACAACCAGATTTTCATGCCATTGCTATACCACAAACCCACACAAAATATACAAAATGCAATTATAAACAGTAAAATTTATAGTAACACAGTGCAGTATTTTTGCACTATGAAAATATGGGTTAATATTTTTTTGAATACTTTTGTCATTGTACAGATATCCACATAGTTTGGGGAACAGTTGCATACTGTGGAATTAATGTAAAAGATTTCTAGCAAGTTGGAATAATCTGTCATATGTCAACAGCATCAAAGAAAATGATACCCAATTATTATGCAACTTTGCAGGCCTGTGAACACCACTATTGCCCAATCTTAGCAAGCTCAAATTACTTCTAATGGAGCTGTCTTAAATAGATTTCCATAATAAACTGCAAACCCTACAATAGATGGAGCAAAGATTAGAAAATCAGAAACACTGATGGGGTGATATTGGCACATGTTATGGAAACCATGAAGCAGCATGTTTAAAGAAGCCTGGTACTTCCATCACATGATATGATTTCACATGGGCAAAATTAAGTATTATACCAGATTTATTTTTCTGCTTTCATTTACTTATAAATTTTATACAAAACATTGGGTTCAGTTCCATAAGATTGATCTTATAATTAATGTTAAACCATTACTAAAGGACCAAAGTGTAAAATCCAAATCAAAACTGTGTTTCCTAAAGTCACTGACAGAATACACAGTTTCTAGAGCAGCTTTGAAAAGATTTTGTCAAAAACAGCGATATTTATCTGAAGAAGTGGTGACATATTTGAACAGGAGGACATGCTGCATCATGTGGAGAAATGAATGATAGTTTTTTTTTTATTATAATAAACATTATTCAGCAAGCTAATTTTAGGAGGGAAAAAAATAAGATAACTTCATATCCACTGAAGTAGGAAGTGATTCTTTCACATTATTCAAATAAACATTAGGTTCTGTAAGGATGTTCTTCTACATTGGACAGCAATATTTCATTTTTAGATGCCAAAAGGACAATTAATTTGTTAAAACAATAAATTATACAGCTGAAAGAATTTTAAACAAAATCTGTAAATGAAGAACAAAATCTGTTTGTTTCAAAAAGAAAGAAGAAAAGAGAGAGAGAACAAACCAGAAGCAAAATAATATTGAAGAGAAAATATCCACAAGTTTTGTGATTCATAATGCATTATTCAAGAGTACAAATGCATAAAAAATATAATAAATTATTATATTAGTAAAATGTTTATTATATAATAAAATATTATTTATTGATATTTTTAAGCTAAGATTTGCTCAATGTATAATATTCCTAAAAGGGTCACTATTTAATTTTCAGGATTTCAAGAAATTATTAGATGTAAGTTTACTGTTAGCAGCACAATGGAAAGAACATGACTTAATTAGTAACCATAGCAGAGATTAGAGCATAGCACACATTGTTGAAGCTGCACCAAAATGTTAATTGTGGTCATGAGCTTACTATCCAATGTTCAAACATGAAGGTAGGTTCAGAGCATTTTCATGCAGTGATTTTTTGCTATTATAAAAACTGATTGACTTGAGTCAACAATAATGCCTGGAAAATTACAGACAGCTTTTTCAGATTCTGTTCCTCCATCTACAAATGTCCATAACTGGTTTGCAGAGTTTAGACAATGGTTCATTTCCATTTCCTGCCATCCTGATGTGTGTGTATCTTCACAGGTGACAAAAACTGGATTTACTAATATGACCCAGAGTCAAAGAGGTAATTGGCAATCTGTCTCTCCACAAATGAGAGGGTCCTGATGGTGTAGTGGTAACCATACTTACCTCTTAAACCCAAGATCATGAGTTCAATCATGGCCAGGATTGATGGATTTTTTCAGACGTAAATACCTAAGTATGGCTTCTTTTGGAAGGGAAGTAAAGCCATGGGTCCCATGTATAGATTTATAGATTTACGGCATGTAAAAGAACGTCAAGCCTCTGAGCAAAATTTATTGGCCATTTCACACCCTGAATTGTGGGATACTGATGACCTGAGATGTTAAAGAGAGTCTGTAAATAAACCAAATCAACAACTTTCCCAAATCATGACTCTGCAGTGCAATATTGAAGTGTAGGCAGAAAACATTTTCCTCTCAGAAAGTAGCCGAATTACAACTATTGCACTCCAGGAACATATGAGTACTTGCCAACTGGTACACCACAGTTAGCCTCCCCAGGGTCTTTAGAACATTATGGAAAGAAGACTGAAGTCTTGGTTGTGAAGACTGCTGCTTCACCTCAACAATGTCTCTCTAAATACTACTTTAAAACCAAAGGAACTTCTGCTAACAGAAGTGATACTGATAAATCACCCACTGTACCTTCCAGATCTTCGCTCCCAGAGATCTTTTTCCTGTTTCCAACTATCAAGGAAAAACTGAGGGGCTATCAGTTTGGGAGTTTGTGCTGTAAAACTGTTGTGCCCTATTAAGAGAAGGTTGGTGTCATCTGTAAATGATAGTTTCCATGATTTTCTTTAACTTTAAGATTTAACTTTATATCAAGAGTGGGGGAGATTTCTTCAAAAGGAAATAGACAGTGTTGTGTTTGTGAGCCTTCAATTAGTAGAATCCCAAAAATCAAATAATTACCTCTTATTTTTAAACTGACATTAAAATTTGCCATTGAATTGATATGGTTTAATGTAATAAAACTGAGACAAAATGCCTACAAGATATGTGCTAAAATATATTAGACATTCTAAATTACATGCTTAACCATAAAGAACCACCAGATATTAATTAGTTATTATGCAGTAATGTGTGTGTGTGTGAGAGAGAGAGAGGGGGGGGACTTAGCAAAGAGCAATTTTGCAGCAAGTTAATATAGTTCTTTGAAATATCTTAAAAATATAAAATAAAATTAATTAACTTTAATATATTCATTGTGCCAGTTTAACATCTTTTTTTTGAATTGAAAAAAACTTTTGAAGTTGCCATATATTTTAATGTGGTATGTGGTCTTCAGATCTCTGGCTACTTGACAATAACTTACCTAAGACAAAGCTGGCCACAGAAGCAGTAACAAGGCTACTTGCACATAATAGTAGACCATGTGCCACTTCAAATTTTCCTTCAGGAACCCAACCCATAACCATGGCAGCAAGGGAAGCAAGGAAGCCTACTACTATAGCTTGGCACTAGAACAATAAGCAATGAAATTAAAATATTATCTTTAATCGTCTATGATTGATGTTTATTTTAAAATCTATATTGCAACATTAAAAATACCATAAATGCTAGGCTTTCATGTCAAGCATATAAGTTTGATATGCAAAGTGTAACTTTAATCTTCATTATCTTTAGAGCTATAAAGTTATCAAACATAGAGCATAAGCTATTCCTTTTACCTAATAGCTTCTATATAGCCAATACAGCAAAACCTCAATTTTTCATAGCACAAAAGCACCTGGAGTGATAACTGATGCAGTTTCTCAATTAAAAACTGCAATCATGTGTTTGCTATTACAGAAAATTAACTTCTATTTTAACTTCTAAGGAACAGTGAAATTACTGTTCATTTAGCAATTGTGCTGTAATGAAGTTATACTTTCTTTTAATTTATTATTGCATATTTAATAGTGTATTTTGAAGTTACTGCTATGTCTCGGTAAAACTCTCAACAACTGTTTCACATCGATGGAACTAGTCAATTGCCTTTATCAGAAAAATATTACTCTGCTTCAGTTACTAAATAAGGCATGTCCATATAGTAAGCTGTAAGCACCAAGCACTATGTGACATGTTTAAATAGATCAATCCTTTTCACTATCTATTGCATTACAAAAGAATGTTATCTGTGGTGCACTTAACTTCATACTATTTGTGTCAAATCCTTGTTCTGTGTCAAGTGGAGGAAGAGGAAGAGGAAGAGGAAGAGGAAGAGGAAGAGGAAGAGGAAGAGGAAGAGGAAGAGGAAGAGGAAGAAGAAGAAGAAGAAGAAGAAGAAGAAGAAAAAGAAGAAGAAGAAGAAGAAGAAGCTTTTAACATTCTTCAGACTTTTATGGCCAGCACTGGTATTACTACAAATACCCATTTCTGGACTATTTTGTCATGATAATTTTTTTCAAATGAAATTTACTATTTCATTTCAACCAACAACCATGGCAAAATGGCCCAGGAATGGATTATATCAATGATAAAAGAAACTTTTGTTCAGAATGGTGCAAAAATGTTGTTGCCTATGCAAGAATTATTAAATGCCTCATATGTTGCAAAGATTTACATAACATTTTAAAGTTAATATAAGGCACAATTATATCATGTCACTCTGAATATTCTGATTTATGGGGAAAACTGTAGCTGCACCATCATCATTATTATTACAGGGTTGGATAGAACAAGATATTAGTACAGTTAAAGGAGTTACAGAAATCACAAGGCTGAGAGAAGAAACCATGCGGATTATGGTATTGTTTGCATAATGGCATGAGCTCTTATGCTCTATCAGGATCACATTTTTATAAAACATATGTTTTATGTGGCTGAAATTACTTGCCCCAAAGAAGTTGAACATTTTACAGACCTACAAGTATCTTGTCAGATTATAGTTATTTAACAACATCAATAGCAATAAGCAGTTATGTGATAAGTGCTTTTCTGTGTTCATTTTCTGATTAATATGGCTGTCAGGTGTAACAATAATTATATATATGTACAACATATATAAATATCCTTTGCTTGTTTAAACACTAAAAGTAAAACTTTATATGCCTTGAAATAAATTTACCTTTTATAAGCAAATTATGTAGTGTAAAGGTATACAATTTAGTCATTGTGAGTACTTTTTTATTTTGATTAAACCCTTTGAAATTAAGAGTTAATAAGTACATACATATTTTTCCTAAAGTTAAACACAAACTAACCCCTTTAAACACAGTAGAGTCTGTGCAATACCATGCAATCTCCCTTTTGACTCTAGTCACACAATCACTATAGAGTTACGTAATCAGGAAAAAATGGAAAAGAAAAATTAAATGGAATGGCAATTAATTCTTATGGGGACATATTCTACCATCATGACCCAATATGCAGAGTTCCATGAAGCAACAACAACGATGAAGATAAATAATTCCACTACCTCCAGAGAGAATAATTAAACCTTTAAATCACATCATTAATAATTTTACATTTCTATTTTATATCTAAATACTGTGAAACTTTTATAATTGTAGTATCTATTAGCCAAATTTTCAATAAGTCAAAGTAATTCAAATTTCATATGTAAAAATTCCATTTATATGCTTACATTTTTTCCTCCTTAAGCCCATTTTCTATAACTGGAAATCTGTGATGTCACAAAGTGTATCATTCTCCTCATACGTTAACTTCTTCACATTTTGAATTTTATTCAATAACAACTAACAAATACAACATTTTTGATGGTACAGTATATTTTTAATGTTTGTTACTTTCATTTGAGTAGTGAATACACTATAAACATTAAGAAGTCAAGAGGATCAGTTCATTTTTGGTTTGTACTGAATGATAAAGGTTCACAACTATTCAGATGGTAAAAGATATGGAATTTTTATAGAGGGTAAGAAACGACTTCTGTAATTATGAGTGTAGGAGGATTGTTTTAATAGTGTTTAATGCCCATTTTAACTACTGAGGCATCATAGATGGTGGACATTGATGATATATGAAATGAAATGATAAACTAGGAAAGAATTTTTTTTAAAAGGCTTAAGTTTAGGTTACCTCCCCAGCATTTGTCATTTATAACTGACGAAAACCCGGAAAAATCCTCAGACAGGGAAGACGGTTCTGGTGGGAATCAAACCCCAGATCTCCCACTCACAGGTCCACACTCTAATGACTTCAGCCACCTGTGGAACTAGGATGTATTTGTGAAAAGAATTACCTGCTTTCTTCCCCAATTCTCTTGAAAGAGTAGAAAGAATATTAAGTTGAAGCATGTACAACAAATTATAAACTATAGAGCAGTCTGTTTGGGTATGGATAATATTAAATATTACTATAAAAGGCAATATGATAGTAGGAGACATTTCTTTCTGGTAATGTTTTGCTTAAAAGATGGGAGTTTTCGTACATGGCAAGAATGAAAATCAACAATGCATAATGATAAATAAAAATTGTAGATGATTGAAATAGCACTACAAATCAACAGCAAGCACTATGAACCTTATTTGGATATGTCACAGTTGTTTCTGATGCCACAACTTGATGAAGACAACAATATGAACATTGTATTGCAGAACGGTTGGACCCCGTTATTGGGCATAGGAGGTTCATCATTTTCTAAAGAAATTAAAAATTACTCAAGATTTCCAAAAAATCACCCATGATATTACAATGGACATGGATGAATTATATCACCATTATGAGTTGTGCAGAGTGAGCAATGGAGGCCATGTAGCATTCCAAGAAATTTCTCATCTTTCAATGTTGTAAATACCAAGTTTCAAAACGTAAAGTTTAATAGTAAATGTTTTACAATGTTTCCATTTTAACCTATATTTTCTTTCATATGCAATATAACTAAATAGTGTATAATGAATACTTACATAAGAATATGAATAAATTTATTGATCAGAATTATCTTTACACAAATAAATTTCAACTTGATATCATTATATGATTTAGTTGAACTACACACTCTTAATACTTCACTTACTTGTCATAATGTATGGAACTGGTTTTGAGAACATTATGACAAGTGAAGCATTAAGAGTGTGTAGTTCAATAAATCGTACAATGATATCAATTATATGATTAGTTTCATTGTGCAAGTTCCAATTTACATTTTAATTTAAATTTCAATTTCTTTAACTTTAACATTTAAAAAAGTTGAGTCGAAATTGTATCATATACATCACTAAGATTTACATAAAAAGGAAGACTAGTTTCTGGAGTCATCACTCCCATCGTCAGTTCCTGGTCGACTGTCGGCCTCGCTCCTTGTGGTGGATTGATTCGTCCCTAGTGGAGGTTTAATGAACCTCTGTATTAGTATACCACTTGGCGGGATTTCAAAATTAAAAACTTTCTGCTTGTTTTTCCAAATATAAATGCTTTCCCAGACTGTAAGTTCAGTTTTCCCTTTAATATTTTTAAATAGTTTGAGGTTTTTATTAATGCTATGTTGTTCTTTCCAAAAATGTCAGGCCACTGCCAATTTTTCTTCTTGTCTTTGGTTTATATTCCTAAAGTGTTCTTTAGGTCTTGTTTTTAATTTCTTTAGGTCTTTCCAATATAAATTTTTCACAATCATTGCAGTTCATCTGGTATATTCCTGATTTTTTTGAAAGTTATCTTCTTTTTGTTTTGAGTTGAGGATATTTTTATTGGAATAATTATTTTTTGGAGTCAATGTTACATTTTTTAAAAATCTTTTGAAATTTATAAAAGGTTGATGGGTGGTATGTGAATTTTTTGTATATTTTATTTTCTTCTTTGTTAGGAGTAGGTGTAGTGGTGTCTCTAATTTTCTTTTTATTCTTTGCTCTGTCTATTTTCTTGAGCACAACCTTTAGTTTGAAGCTTTCTACAGCTATATCCACTATATTATTCATTTCACATTCATATTCCTCCTTGTTCATAGGAACATTAACCAGTCTGTATGCAAGATTATTTAAAACTGCATGCTTGTGAGGAACTGGATTAAAACTATTATATTTAATGTAATTATCCGTGTGTATAGGTTTCCTGTATATGCCAAAAATTAGGCAATTTTCTTCCTGTAGGTTGGAGTAACTTTAGTGCATCATTCAAAGTGTCTTTCTGGTACTATTGCAAAAATATCATCAACATAGCGTTACCAAGTTTTAAGTAGCCACGGGAAACTTTTTACTAGTCTAATTTCCAATGCACTGATGAAAATATCTGCTAAAATTGGAGACAGTGGACTACCCATTGTCAAACCAAAATTTTGTTTGTAATATTTGTTATTAAATGTAAAGTAATGTTGTTCTAGACATTCACATATTACCCATCAAACTTTCATAAATTTCAAAAGATTTTTAAAAAATATAACATTTTTTGACTCCAAAAAATAATTATTCCATTAAAAATATCCTCGACTCAAAACAAAAAGAAGATAACTTACAACAAAAATCAGGAATATACCAGATGAACTGCAATGATTTTGAAAAAGTTTACTTTGGAAAGACCAAAAGAAATATAAAAACAAGAGCTAAAGAACACATTAGGAATATAAACCAAAGACAGGAACTAAAAATGGAGTTGTATTTCTTTCATTACCCTTTACAATCAACACCATGGTGGTATGTAATGGGGATATATTTAAATAATCAATTTCCAAATATTCAAGTGAATATTTACATACTCATAATATAAAATATATATAAAAGACTGAAATTAATGCCTATTAATTTATTTTCATTGAAACTTATACAGTTAAATAGCTATATTACAGTTATTTCAGTTATTTTTCAACATAGTCATCACCATTCATTATGCACTATCTCCAGCAATGAAGAATGTGTAAGCCTCACTCATAAAGATCAGAGGCTGCCACTCCATAGACTGTTGTTTGAATTATGGCTCATTGTGGTGACACTAAATATCCCCGGTGATGATGCTCTCCATGAAATTGTCACCTTCAACCTCAAACTAGTGCAGTAGGTCCTTACAGACATCCATATGATGACTTTTCAGGTCTTGTATAAGCATCTGCAAGATCTGCCTTGCACAAAGTTTGTGATAACCCAGTGTTGTCAACATCATTTCCAATTTAAGATTAATTTCATGTTAGAACTAATATATACTTAATTAACCAGTGAGTCGATTTAATACTCTTATGCTCCACTAGAGCAGAGAAGATAAACAAAATGGACACTAACAAGGTAAGAATATTGGAAAAAACTCACATTTTTTTAATCACTTATTTTGGGACACAAAGAGAAAGATAAAAGATTTCCTGAAACTAAAATTGAAAAGAAGATTAATCTCCATGGACATTAAGTTTTTGAACCCATGCCTCAAGAAGAATGTGGTACATGAATTCGTCAAGAAAATTGTGAAATCCAACCAAAACAGTGAGAAACAAATAGCAGGGGAAAGGAAAATAATAACATCCGAGAAACACAAGCACTCTAAAACCTTTTGGAAATTGATTTAAAAATGTATGAGTTACATTTAATGCTAACAAAAGTTTTGGGAAATTATATTTGGGACAATTTGGAGTTTATATCTTTACAGCACATTAACTTTAATAAGAAAAAGGAACCTTGAAACCAACAAAAGAAACTAAAGAACTTGCACTGGGGAAAAGTTATGAAGAATAATCGGCCATATACAAACTCGAAATTTCAGATTGCAATATAGTGAACCTATCTAAAGGAAATTTCAACAAGGAAGAAATAAAGTTTTTAAATAAAGGGCTGAAGATGTGTGTCAATTTTTCAAACAACATGGAGGGATATATAGTAGATCTGGAGGTGATGATTGATCAACAGCCTAAATAGCAATGATAAAAACATCATTAGAAATAAGAGGAGGAGATTCTGGATCACATTGCCAAGTAATATTAGGTATAAGGTATAGAGTGCAAAAGCAAATCCTGAAATTGCTTAATATAAAACCAGTAGTATACAAAAAAGCAGATAAAAAAAAAAAAATTGCGATCATGGACAAAGTAGAATACAAGTCAAAGATAGGAGAACTTCTCAGTAAGAAAGAGTACATAAAAATAAAAGCAGATCCTTTACAGAAATGCATACAGTCTATAAACAAATTGGTCAATAAAAGCACAATCATACCCCAAAGGAGAAACCAAAATTTAAAGCAGACAATGCCACAATAGCAAGGATACATCGCCTACGGATAAACATAAACCATGAAATCCCATTAGATCAATAATTAACTGCAGATACACACCTTCCTACCAACTAGCAAGATAGCTCCTCCAAAGATTTTGAAAATTTCCTGGATTTGATAGCTTAAGTGTAAGTAATTCCAAAGAACTTGTGGAGAAAATTAAAGTTTTTGTTCTCGAAAATAATGATCTTCTAGTGTCCTTTGATGTAAATTCACTCTTTCCCAGCATACCAAAATGCAAATTCCCAACATCCCTTCGGAAATGGTTGCACTCCCTGAAATTTAAGCAATGAGGAGATTGCAAAATACATCCAACTAACCGAAGTTGAATCAGTCAGAATTTCTTCAGGTTCAATGGTAAATTTCATAAACAAGAAGCAGGTTTAATTATGGGGATTTCATTATCACTTTTTCTGGCTCATTTATATATGAGTAGTTAACAAATGCACATCACCAAATCATTTACATACATTTTTAAAGTCTAGCACAGATACTGGATGATATTTTGTGCTGGTTATTAAGAAATATTTGGATGATGTTTTGAACTTGCTAAACCTACAAGATAGGGAGATTAAATTCACTTCTGAAACAGAACAAAACAACATGATTCTTCTTTCCTTGACTTAAAGATTATAGGAACAAGCAATAATTTGAAATTTGGAATATACTAAAAGAATATGCAGACAGAACATTACATAAAGGCAAGTGGCTTCAATCCCACAGCACACAAACATGCAGCTTTCAACAGCTTACCACATAGACTCATTAACATACACATAAACAAGTTTGAGTACAGTGCAGAGCACTCTCACATAATACACACAGCAAAAATCAATGGGTATGGCTAAGAAATTGTAGACAAGAAAATCAAAAAATTCCAATAAGAGAAGAGGTTACAACAATAAAAAAAAGAAACTACTATTCACAAGAAATTTAATATCATCCTTGGGCCACCAAATTCCAGAACATACTCAGAGAGTTTGGGATTACTTTGTCCATAGTGAACAAATTTAGCCTAAATAATCTATTCAACTCTGGTGATAATGATAGAATACCTGATGAGAAGAGGCCAGGAATATATCAACTGTTCAGAATGGAACAAAGTATTAATTGGCAAAACAAAAAGAAGCATTGGATTTAGGCTGAAGGAATTCTAGAGAAACATTAGGTACAAGCAGACAGATAAATCAGCAGTTCCACATCACTTTTGGAGAGATAAACGTGATATAGAAATGGAGGTCAAATTATTGAAATTCATAGATAGATCTTTGGAGCTGGGAATATGGAACAAAAGGTTTATAAAAAATATGAAGATAAGGTTATGAACTTTGAGATCCCAACAGAAGACACATTAATTCAAAAGTTCATAAAATGTCCATGAGAGCTACACCAAGTCCATCCAACCAACAACTAATCCGACAGTTAACTCATACTGATTACGTGGGCAAAAACCTGTGAAACATGTTCCGTATAATTCAATGGTAAGTGGAGCATAAGAGTATTAAAATGACTCACTAGCTAATAAAGAATATATTATTTCCAATGGATACAGCTAACATCAGGCTTTGTACACAATTCCTTGGTTGTAATCTGCCAATTGATATGGATATGCTGATTGAGGTTGCAAAGTGTGTGCCAGGTGGGTAACATGGATGCTTATACAGAACCAGAAAAATCATTTAATGGAAGTCTGTCACAACCTACTCCATCAGTTTAAATTTGAAGGTTACAATTTCATGGACAGCATAGTCACCTGGAACAGATGTGGTGTCAACCACTGAGTTGAAATCCAAAAAAACAGTCTATGGAGTGATGTTCTGATTTTTACAAGAAAGCTACAAGCTCTTGTTCATGCTGGCAAAAGTGCATAACAAATCTTGGTGATCATGTGGAAAAATAATTGTATGTACTTGAAACCTTATTTAACTGTGTAATTGTGCTGTTTGTATTTATACCTAGAGCAGTATACAGTATTACAGATTTTAATCAAATTTGTATGTAGCTGAAGGTCTCAAAATTTCATAAGTGAAAAATTTTACCATCCAGTAATGATTTGGGATACCAAGTTCTGATCGCATATCTTTAAAATTTGAATGCTTTTAGCTTTGTGCTATATCTATGAATTAACCATTGAAACCCTGGTACCAATAAGCACAGGTCAGGAAAATTTATGAGATAGTCTTTAAAATATACCTGTATGAGAGCCAGATTCCCAATGATGAGACTCCATTTCTGATTTGCATTATCCATCAGACCAAGATTTGCTTGAGTGGATAAACGAGAAGCTAAAGTCATTTCAAGATTTCCTTTCAGGCCAAGGAGTGCAGGCACTAAAATGAACACTTCGGAAATTTTCTGGAAAACAGGCCAGTGCTGCAACAATCAAAATCAAATCAGTAGTAATAACCAATTAGGAATCAGACATTATTTTCAAGTAGATTACTGGTACTTTATTTTAAAAAAGTGTAGTTGGGAGGAAGGGGTGTAATAACAGATGCCAGAGAGGGAATGCTATGGTTAAGGTTAGAGGAATGTGGATGCTAAGGATGGTTATGAAGAGGACAAGTATCCTGTTTGTGGAGAAGAGGAAAATGCATCTTAAATTTTGAGTGAACAGAAGAATGGAGGAAGGGTTTAAATAAAAAGAAGTACAAGAATGTCAAAAGGACTACTGCATTAATAAAGCTCAAGAGTTTTAAAAGACAGGTAAGATTTTAAGTAGCATTAAGAATAAATTTGAACTAAAATATAAATAACAAGGTGATGGTGAGATTTACATCTCTTATTAACAGATATTATTAACAAAACTGTTTGTATATTATAAAACAAATTAACTTTATGCTATATAATTCCATACTCAAAATGTCATCATGTGATATATTTGCTAAGTCACCTGATAATAAAATAAAGTTGTAAAAATCATAAATAGCATAGACAAAGTTAGGAAGTGTTTTATAATACCAGTAGCAGAATTATCATAGCTTGAGAAAGTACATTTGCATTAGTACTTGAATGCAGAAGGTGCTAGGGCATAAAAATTAAGTAGGAACTTAAAGTTTTGCAATATATAATGCTCCAATCTCAGCTCTTATAGTCATTAATAGTTAGTGTGAAAAGATGGGAAGGACTATGAATGTATTAGCTAAGTATGACCCACTATATTTACCAGAACTCAAGGTACATATTGATAGTAATCAAAATGGTAGAATATGTGGTCTGAGTGTTAATTGTAACAAGATAATAATTTTCATTTATCTGGTTTATTACAGTGGTTTATAGTTGGAAGTAAATCAACAGTAGAATGTTGCTTCTTTTGTTTTTATTAAATTAATGCTGATTTAGTGAAATCACATAGGAACTTGTTAAATAGAAAGTATTAGTACTAAGTGGGTTTGCTCTTGTAAGTCTTTAATGGCAGTACATGGCATAATAACATACATACATTTTCTAAATAGCAATAATTAAAGGAGCAGATAAAGAGTACACATTATGCAAATTTTTATGTTAATGATGAAACTGTAGTGTGTATCAAACATATCATATGAAAACTTTTGTGGTTAGGGAGGACATATTCCCAGCAAATTTCTCTAATCTACCATCATATGAGATGGTGTGGATTAGCAACGAAAGGAAAAATCTGAAAAAATGCATGAAGCGGGTTTGGATCAAGATAGAGATAAAGTGAGCCTGATGGTATAAGATGTTTTGACTCATTTGCAAACGAGGTTTTGCAGACATGTACACTCATAGTAAAATTGTTCATTTTGCTGCTATTAAACACATGTGTTTGTTTAGTTGGTTCATTGCCATTACGTGATTTATTACAGAAGTTTACAGTTGGAAGTAAGTAAACAACAGTGGGTTAGAGCTTTAGTCTTTTATTAAGTTAAAATTGATTTACTGAAATCACACGAAGCACTTGTGTAATAGAAAGTGTTTAGTAAATATGGGCCAATCTTTTATGTCCTAATTATGGCAGAGCTTTGTATAATACCATATTTACACTTCCTAAATAGTAGTAATTAAAGGAGGAGTGAATAAAGATTTGAAGTTAGTGATGAAGCTGTAGTGTGCATTAAACATTTCTTACTAAAATTTGT
Source organism: Metallyticus violacea (assembly GCA_030762175.1). NCBI lineage: Eukaryota > Metazoa > Arthropoda > Insecta > Mantodea > Metallyticidae > Metallyticus > Metallyticus violacea. The sequence continues at coordinate 107,723,021 of CM060846.1, read as the reverse complement.
GGTTAGGAAGGACATTTTCTTTGTACAATTTTCCTTAATCTACTATTATATGTGACAGTAAAGGCAAATGAAAAGGAAAGATCTGGAAGAATGTATGAAGCGGATGAATCAAGATATACAGAGTTTTAATGAATGGCATGAGCAGGATATTATGTTTTGACTCCTTTGCAAGTGAGGTTTAGATAGGTATACCCATTTATAATATTGCCAAGGAAGACCATGTTCTTTTACTTAAAATAGTCGATAAATGTTATGCTGTGCAAACCATGTCAATTAGTTTTAAGGTGTACCATTATTTTGAAATTTGTGTATTTTATAAAGTATTGTGTTTATATGGAGAGGTTTTAATTCATATTATTTCATATTTTGTTTGTAAACAATTTCAGATTCTAAAAAACCATAGAAATATTTTCTAATGATAAATAATATCCTGTAAACACAATACTGCGTAAAAGTTCAGTATTCGCAGTAATATGGCTACTTCAGCTGCCATTTTTTTTCATATTGGGGTCTGGGTAAATATAGTTGATCTTCAGCTAAGGGTGCAGCAAATGCTTGAAGGGCATATTGTGAGTTGATAAAATGCAAAGAAAATAATTTGTGTACAAATACCTTAATAGGTAGGGTTATAGAACTATTGCTGAGGAATGGAATGGTGGATATACAACTATGAGGAAAAATGTAGTAAATGGGTGGTGGAGGCTTATTAGGCCCAGAACCAACAATTTGGGACAGCATACAAGTTCTACAATATGGCTACTTCAGCTGCCATTTTTTTTCATATTGGTGTCTGGGTAAATATAGTTGATCTTCAGCTAAGGGTGCAGCAAATGCTTGAAGGGCATATTGTGAGTTGATAAAATGCAAAGAAAATAATTTGTGTACAAATAGTTGGGTTATAGAACTATTGCTGAGGAATGGAATGGTGGATATACAACTATGAGGAAAAATGTAGTAAATGGGTGGTGGAGGCCTATTAGGCACAGAACCAACAATTTGGGACAGCATACAAGTTCTACAATATGAAAAGAAAAATTCTCTATTATTTTACTTGTTAAATGTAAGTAACAGAGATGTATGTTGTTAAATGCATCAGAAAGTAGTAAAAGGGTATTAAACCTTTTCATTTCCATTTTCAAAGTATGAAATGTTATAAGGAGGATGTGCTTCATTTTTAATGTTAGCAGACAAATGAATAGAAGAACAATTTGGTAAAAGAGAAGTAGCTTAGTGGTTGGAAGATAGTGGCATTTACAGTCTTTAGATATAAGCTACAGGTTACACACTTATGTGAGCACACATTAAAAATGAAAAGGAAATGGATGTGATCAGTCCATAAATAAAAGTTTTGGATGTATGCATTAAAAAAGAAAATTGGAATTAGTCAGTCCTTTATAGATTTACCTCAATTTTTGGGTAGACCACGTGGTTTGTTAAGAGTCTAATTTGTAATGGTGTACAACATACTGTAGAACCAGGTCTGGACTAAATCACAACATTTGTACATTTAGCTTGAAAGAAATATGCAAAAATTACATTCCATAAGACCCTAGTCTAGACAGTATGTTCACTGAGTGGACAATGTTTTAGTTACTATTGCACGTGATTGGACATAAAATAAACTCTAAAGCCTGAATTCAATCCTCTCTTACCTGCACAGTATCCAGTACAAGCCCAGCACCAACCATTCCCAGACCAGCCACAAGAAACGGTACAAAAACTTGTACTGAAATGGTCCAAACATTCTCTCCATCTTCACGTGTAGTCCAAATTGTTGGTTTAGCACCAGTTGAAAGATCCAGCAATTGATGGGTATCTCCATCCACATCAACTTCAGGGAATGTTTCAGTCCCTTCCATCTCTCCACTTACTTCAACAGAAGATGATGCCATTTTTCGAGATTTCCGTCGTCGATGTCTTCCACGACTACCTGATGACTTCCCAGGCATTTTCTAGCTCTTGAACCTAATTCAAAACACATTTTGTGACACACAGTAGAATTAAGTAAAATTGTACTTATGAAGCTGTAGACAATGGAGTGATAACATATCCTACATTAATGTGTTAAGTTGTTTACACTAACTCCACTTACTTTTTTAAAATTTAGGATTAATTTCCGGAGAGGTCCCTCCCATCATCGCCTGCTGTGTTGACTGAATGCCATTGTTCGAAACGGGGGATGGACACTCGTTCGCTCCTGTGGTGGTATCTTGTGGTTCCAGTAGAAACTTGCCGAGTTCATCCAGTGGCGAAAAATCAAAATTCATTAAGTTCTTATTTTTTAAAATGAAAATTCTCTCTCATTTTAAAAAATAAGAACTTAATGAATTTTGATTTTTCGCCACTGGATGAACTCGGCAAGTTTCTACTGGAACCACAAGATACCACCACAGGAGCGAACGAGTGTCCATCCCCAGTTTCGAACAACGGCATTCAGTCAACAGCAGCCGATGATGGGAGGGACCTCTCCTGAAACTAGTCCTCAGTTTTAAAAAAGTAAGTGGAGTTAGTGTTAACAACTTGTACACATTAATATAGGATACACAGTAGAATGTTTTTTACATCCGAATGTGAAAAAAATATATAGAAGAAATTTGAATGTAGAAAGGCAGCTTGACACTAGGTATTTTGAGAGGAAGAACAAATGGTTTCAGATACTTCAATGTTGAGCCACAGGCATCAATGTAGATCAATATCATAGCTATGTTGTTATGTAACATGTTATTTTAGTCAAAATGCAAATCAATGTTATTGGCAGAGGTGCATGCCTAAATCTAACCATTAGTCACACACTACAGGGGAAATGGTAAGGTATTTTGAGAACTACAGTATGTAAGATTATATATATATATATATATATATATATATATATATATATATATGATGGGTTTGAGTTTTTATGGAATAAATGGAATAAAACAGAACAGGAAAGGAAGAGTTTCAGGAGTGGGAGTATTTATTAGAAAGGAAAAAAAAACTTTGGGTAAAGGAAAAACAGTGAGTAGGATCTGACAGAGTGATGTAGCTTGTGATAGAAAATAGAAATAGGTACAGAGAGCACCAAATCTTAGCCATAGGGGTGGTGTAGAGCCTGCCAGGGACTTCAGATTTTTACAATCTGTATTTTTATAAAAAACTAGAAAATGGTATCAAAACTTTGAACCAGAAATACGATAATAGAGACCTCTTGATAATGAGAAACTTCAATGCTTGAGTTGGGGGAAAAAAAATCTATGGAACTGAAGCAGATTGTCTAGAAAAGGAAAATCTAAATAGATAGATATATTGTAGAGATAAGTAACAGAGAAGATAAAAAATTGATTGAATTTTGTGAAGTAAACCTAATTATGTGCAATGGCATAAGAAGGTCAGATGTATGGGCAGAATACACATTTATTAACCAAAGGTAGCAAAGTGTTATTGATTATATGATTTGTTCAAAGAATTTAGTTGTAGACTTTAAGGTCATTCAGATAGTTGCAAATAGCCATCATTTTCCATAATTAGCAAAATTACAAACAGTAAAGATGGGGGATCAGGAAGAAGGCAAAGAGCAAGAAAGAACTATAGAAAGCTATAGATGGCGTACAGATGAAGAGAATTATAGGGAGAATCTAAACTCATACAGAGGAAGATGTGGGGAATGGAAAATCATATAATTAATTGAGAAGGGAAAAGCTGATGAAGCAATGTCGAGTTAGGTGGAAATACACAGCAGATCCACTGGAAAAAGGGTACTAGTTAATACGAAGGTGAAAATTGGGCTCAGGATTTATAAGGCAGCAAAAGAGGAGGACAGTAAAAAGATTTGGAAATTGATGAAGAGAGTGTGTAGAGTATGATCAATAGTGAATAAAATTGGTCCAAAAATGGAGGGAGTACTTTGAGGAATTAATAGCAGGAAGCATTTCGGTAAAGCAAACAAAATTAATGCAGGAAATATAAAATATACAATTATGTTGAAGAGCTATACCGCAAAATATTATAGAATGAGTTAATGGAACAAATTACAAAATTAAAGAGTAAGAGAGCAAATGGTATTGATGGAATACCAGGGGAATTTTGGCAAAGTGTGGTCTGAGGATAACGAAAGGAGAGAGCTGCTGATAAAGTTGTTCAATGCTCTGTTTGATGGTGGAAGGATACCACAGAATTGGAAACTGGGGATGATTGTACCAATCTTTAAGGGGAAGGAGAGGTAAATAACGCAAGCAATTATAGAGACATTAGTCTCTTAGCAGTGATAGGTAAGGTGTTTACTGGGGTGTCAGCAAAATGATTACAGTCATGAGTGGACAGAGAGAGGAAGACATTGGATTTCCAAGGGAGTTAAGAAAAGGAAAATGAACAAAAGACAATATCTTTATAATAATAACATTTATAAATAATATCTGAGCATAGAAAGAGGGAAGGGGTATTTGTTCTTCACAGTTTTTGAAAAGGCCTTTGATACTATCAAAACAGAGGCAATTTTGGATTAAGCTGATAGAAAAGGGAGTGAGTGAGAAGTTTATAAAGCTAATACAGAGGCTATATTCAGGCAATATTTTTTGCATTAGGCTCAAAAGCGACAAAATAACAGACTGGTACCAAATAGAATTGCCTTAAAACAGGGGTGTAAATTAAGTTCAGTACTATTCAATCTGTTCATCGATGAGATAGTCAAAGAAATAGGGAGGGAGAATAGACACTGTTCATTAATTAATAATAAGGACATTCCAGGTTTACTTTTTGTGGATGATTTAGTAGCAGCTGCAATTACAAGTGGAGGTTTAAAGAAAGCAATAGAAGCAACAGAGAAATATTTTTAAAAATGGGGCTTAAAGACATATTTAAGAAATAAAAAATTTTGTTATGTAAAAAGTACAAACTCTGCAAAGTTGATAAATGGTGGCTAGAGGGGAGTGAAGTTGAAGTGTTACAGAAATTTGATTATTTGGGGATAAGACTGTACAGTAACGGAAAATGGTCACAACAAAGGAAGAATGCAATAGGGAAAGGATAATTAACTACCAATAGTATAAGAACATGCTTGAAGAAAATCCCGAATGTGAGTGTAAGCTGGTTAGAGAGAGTATATTCGGCTACAGTTGAATCGAAAATTATGCATAGGATAGAAATATGGCGGACAGATAAAGGATGGGAATGTATAGATCAGATATTAGAGCCATATGTAAAATGAAATTGGAATTACACAGAGTTGGACCCAATGGAGTAGCCCTGATGGAACTAAGCAGGGTGGGCCAAAAAGGTGTAGTAATAAAATGCATTGTGGAATACTGGAATTGGAGGAAGGAAATACTCTCAAAGACTGCTTGGGGGTGCAAGAAAAAGGAAAATAGGTAGGAAATGGGGTAGGTAGATTAAAGGAATTGTAAGAGAAATGCTTTGGGAGAACAAAATAGTTTAAAGTTACAAACTGGGCAAGGCACATGGAATAAAGTGAAAGATAGGATTGATGATATAGAGAAACAGGAAATATTTGGTAGTCTAAGAAAAGAGTATTCTGATGTAGTGAAATTGATTGAAAATGCTAAGAAAAATACAATGGGTCTCCACCTATCTGGCCCAGGCCATTTTATGTATACCTCCTCAGGATTGCAGAAATTTTAATTCAATAATGATTTTACACTAACCCTTTACCTAAATTCTAAATAAATAAATAAAGTACAAAATTTCCATCTTGATTGCATCAGACCCCAGTCTCCATTCACCAGCAGTAGCCTATTGGAATTCCTGGGGAGCAGGCTCCAACCCAACCCAGGGGACTATAACAAATTATTTTAAATTACTCTACCTATACTATTATTTTATCGGCTAGCTAAAGTCTCTACAAAATAGTAATTATTTTATTTCTCAAACATCTACTATAATGAAATTTGAAATTTATAAAGCACTAAGAAAAATTTAAATACAAACTACAATGGGGCTCCACATATTTTTAGGTGTAACCCCTCACAATTACAATTGTTGATGCAATAATACATTTTATACTAACATCTTTACCTAAATTCTAAATAGTTAAACAAAGTAGAAAATTTCCACAGTGAATGCGTCAGTTCCCAGTTCATCAGCAGTAACCTACTGGAATTCCAGGGGACCAGGCTCTAACCGAACCCAAGACACTAAAATAAATATTTCACTAAATCTACCTGAACCAATTATTTTATCTGCCAACTACAACCTCCCTACAAATTACTAATTCCTTTATTTCTCAAATACCAACTATAATGTTACATTTATTCACCTTCTAGAGCAATTTTCCATATCCCAAGCTCAATAATTCAATAAATTAAATTTCGTTCCCAACCATTCCCAGACCAATGACATTTTTCATAATCATTTAGGTATTCTTTATCATCTAAAATTTATTTGAACTACATATTTTTCAACTCCATTTCCATTTCACTTTTATCTTTTTACCTTCGATAAAAACTAATTTCAGTATCTGCTCACAATTTTCAATTATCTTTCTCAAAACAATTCCTTTATTCCTCATTAACCATTTCTTACTAATTAAACTTTCCCTCCAAACATTTGTGGCTTTACATTGCAAGATAGTACGAATTTTATCTTCCTTCTCCCCACAGATGGGACACATTCCTAGAATAACATCTCCCCTCATTCCTCTTAATTTCCAAAAAACTAATTGAAACCAGGCTATCCCTTTTCATTCATTTTCTTGCAAATTAAAATACACTTCTTTTTTGGATCATCTTTTAATGCCTTATCCTATGCTAGGCAAACTTTTCTCCCTAATCTGGGCAAACAAAACTTGTCTATCCATATCTTCCATTCTTGATCTCATTTCCCTCGAACAACCTCTTCTAAAATATTCAGTTTTAACCCAAAAACCTCCTAATCCATTTCTAAATTACTGTTCTCTAATTTTGTTCAACCAGGCATTAATCATTATACCCAAATTTTTTTCCTTGATATTTCAGGCATAATTTCACAATGTCAGTATCCAATAGCTCTTCTACCCTAAATAAACATTTCAATACTTTCTCCTCAGGAGATGTATAGGGAAGGAGTTCGAAGACACACACAGGAAGGGGGAGCGGGGAATTTAAAGGGGGGTCCATATACCAGACATGTAACCAGGTGGTTAAGATATGGATGAACCAAGTTGAGGTATAGGAAATTTGGAGAGATCAGAAGGTGTAAGAAATTAATTGTAGATATAAGTTAAATTGCTTTGTTGATTCCAATCTTCTAGATATTCTAGATAGATATTCCAGTGGAAAACCGCTAATGAACCAAAGACGAAGGCCCAGTAATTAATATGAAATTGTTAAAATTAAATTAATTTTATAGATGTATTGGTAGCAGAAATTTGATATAAAATATTAAGTTTTTATATTGTTTTGAAGAAGGTAGGAGAGTTGGTAAAAGAATTTGTAAAAGAATATTTGTATGTATATCTGCATGTAAACTGGAAATTAAAAGAAATAAATTCAAATTCAAAATACTTTCTCCACCATTAACCCCCTGATGCTTACCTTTCCTAACTCTATCAACGCTCCTGCACAGTATTATTGGGAACTCCCAAAATTAACTTACAGAAAATTCTTACTATTAAATCCATATTACACCATCCCTCTTCTATACACCAAATTCCCTCTCCATAAATCCATATTCAACCAAGACAGAATAATGCCTTTCAAACCATTTGATATTCATTATTGGCATCCTATAAAAACATTTTCTTGTCACTCTCATGGCCATTTTCCTCTTTGCCATTGCATTTTCCCAACCTCTATTACTATCCAACTTTATGCCCAGATAAGGGAATTCACAAACCATCTGAATTGCTTTATATGCCGTGAACCATTTCTCATCCTTACACAGTATATTGCCCTTCTTAAAAATCATGATTTTAGTTCATCTTCACAATACCTGTCAATCTCACCTATGGCTAACTTTAAGCCAATTACTGTTATTGAACATACCGCCAAATCATCTGCATAAAGTAACCCTGGAATATTTACATTATTACTTGCAGGCATGTGAGTACAAACATGCTTCAAGCTATCCAAAGTATCATCAATAAACAAATTAAACAACATGAGGCTTAATTTACAACCATGCCTAAGCCCTCTCTCGTGTCCCACAGCATTAGTAACTTTCCAAAAGCCACACTTGACTTAATTTGTACCATAGAACTTCTTTATCCACTCTATCGTATGTTTTTTCTAAATCAATAAATATAGCACAGAGTCTACCTCTTTTCTTTGCTAAATATTTATCTATCATTATTTTAGATATAAATATATTATGCATTGTTCTCCTTCCTTTCCTAAACTCAGTTTGGTTGGGCGATATCCTTTGATATTCTTCTGACCAATTTTGAATTCTCTCTGCCAGTATTTTAGTAAAAATTTTTCCAAAATTGGATAACAATGCAATTCCTCTATAATTATTTGGGTTACTTTCATTCCCTTTACCTTTGTATATGGGGCGTACAGTTACTATATGCCAACTTCCAGACCAATTTTGAATTCTCTTCAACAGTATATTTGTAAAAATTTTCCAAAATTGGGTAACAAAGCAAATCCTCTATAATTATTTGGGTTACTATCATTCCCCTTTGTTGGTCCTGGTGGTGTAGTGGTAACCACACCTGCCTTCTAAACCCAAGGTTGCGGGTTCAAACCCGGCCAGGGTCGATGGATTTTTTTGGGCATAAAAATCGTAAGTTTCCTTCAAAAGGGAAGTAAAGCTGTGGGTCCCATGTTGTACATTTACAGCATGATAAAGAACCTTAAGCCTGAAAGAAGAGGCATCTGAGCAAAATGTGTCAACTGTTTCACACCCTGAATAGAATGGGACGCTGATGACCTGTGATGTTAAAGAGCATTCTTAAATAAACAAATAAAAAAAATCATTCCCTTTACCTTTATATAATTATATTATATATTATAATTATGGGGTGTATAATTACCATATGCCAATCTTCTTCTTCTTCTTCTTCTTCTTTAATTACATTCATAGCCTTGTTAAACATGCTAGTCTATCTGAACTTTCACACCAAATTTTAAAAAACTGTAGGTAAACCATCAATTCCTAATGCCTTATTTCTCTTAAATTCACAAACTTGACTATTAACTTCTTCCTGTGAAAATAGTCTATCCAGCTCTTCCACATAATTATTAAAAACCTCTAAATTCTGACTTCCCCTTAGTTTTCATAACAAACATAACTCTGAAAATATGTAATCCATTTATCTGGACTTTGTTATTCCTTCCCCCTTTTCACACATTGATTAATAATCTGCCAAGCTTGCTGCCATCTTTTTGAATCCAGCTTTTGCTCAATTTTCCCAGTTCTAGCTATCCCCCATTCTTGCTTCTTGCGAAGGAGCCTGCCTATATCTCTCATGCAATTGTATCATAATACCCTAGCCATTTCATCATTTTCTCTCTCCCTTTTGTGACTGCCTCCCATACCATATCTCTCATTCCTTTATATTCTTCATCAAATCAATTATCATAAACTTTATTTTTCCCTCTTTTGCTTATAATCATATCACTTCCCACCCATTTAAGCATAAACTCACACAGATCTACAGCATCATTACCTAACCTAGGCAAATCATTAAATTAATTCCGTGCACACACATCATAGCCATTGCTGAATCCAGCATCTCATAAAACCCATCTGCCCTAATTCTGATACATTATAGGAGTTTTAAGAAAGAGTGGGGCAGCGAAAAATATATTGAGATTTGTGACAAAATGGGTAGGCAGGGTATGGCATGAGCAAACAGGAACAATGATGCTAGGGGGGTAAAAGTGGACAAAGAATTGTGCCCACAGTGTGGTAAGGTAGACAAGAACTTGCACTGAATATTAGAATGTATAGAAACCAAAGGATGAAGAGAGGAAATATGTAACAATAAATGCAATAATTTGGAGGCCAAAATTCTGGTATTAGCAGAAAAGAATTTTTAATCAGTTTGGAAATTATATATGAAAAGTAAGTGGAAAATGGTGGAGGAAAGTGATCAAGGCAAAGGAAGATGGTTATATGGTAACAATGAGGAAAGATGATCACCTTACGGAAAGTATTTTTAAGTTCACTTGATAATATGTATAGTTAGAGTTATGTAGGACTCATGTACACAACAACCAGTGTTAGTTGTATAGGAACCAGAATTAACAAACACTCAAGGATCAAGGAAATATTGTAAAACTGTAATTGTAATGTGCAGAAATAATAAATATTTACTCATTCATTCAGATCACAAAGTATAAGATTTTGCCATCCTTAGCTATTCTTAATCTTACATGCATACAGCCCTCCATTATACATTTAATTTATTTTTACAATGGCTGGCTGATCCTCTTGGGTAAATCTATATTACTGTAACCTTTGCTACAGCTACCTGAAGTAGAAATATTGCTAATATGTCTCTATACCACACTTTACTGAAAAATGGCTTAAGTTCAGTTTTACTGCCATTCAGATATAAAACCATTTTTCAATTATATATTATATTAATTATGAGAAAGTAGAGAGATTTAGGACATCTGATGCTCTAATGACCAAAGTCAACATGCTTAAATCAGACTAGCAACAAAGCAATATATGCAGTGAAAGAACAAAAATCTTTAGTGCACCTCTCATATTCAAAAGTCAATGCTTGTGCTGATCTATGAATAAAAAACAGACCAATTCTCAAGTCCAAATATAGCACATGGCTGAGTGTCTCAAAATTCAAATTTTTATCAAGGGTTATGCATTAATACAGCATCCATCCACCTGCCTACCCATCCACATACTTATAAAGTGCAGATTTCATTAGTTAAAATGGCAATTTAAAATGCTATATGATACCTTCTCTTCAAGCTCATTTTAAACCAAGGGGCTTAGTGAAGATACGATCCTTTATTAAACTAATTTTCTTTATTACAATGGCAATGCAAATCATTTTTAGGAACAAAGCTTATAAAATTAGTTACACCTAATCTAACAGAAAGTCTGTTTACTTCAAGCTATGGCTCATCACTTAAGAAAAAGGTCATTGTTGCCCGCTAATCTGAGACTAATACACCAGTTGTCACTGGCTAATAGGAATGCCCATGGTTCAGATTATCATTGAAATAGACAATAACATTCAGATTTTAATATCACCAGTTTTTTTTTTCAAAATTAAAACAAAGGACCTACTCCTAATAACTAACCAAATTAATTACCACTTTATACAGTTATAAAACTGTGGCATTCCAATAGAATAAAAACATTAAGGGAATGACATTCAGGTTTTCAAAATTAGAACAAAAGACCTTCTCCAGATCTTTATAGACCCAATGAATTACCACTCTACACAGTGAAAAATGGGTGCATCCATGATGGTTAAGATTTATTATTCATAGCTACCATCTAATAGCATAGGACAAAACAATAATGCTCAAGATGCAATCTGAATATTTGAACTTGAACATACCAGTTACATGTGTTAATAAGCATGGCTACTAATCTGATTATGTAAAGTATTAACAGGAGTTGATTATATGAAAGCAGTATTTAATATTATCACGTTTAAAATTTCATCAAAACCTACTGTTGTTAATGTAATATCTAATATAAATAGTTATTAATGTTTATTATTTTAACTTTGGTTGTTAGAATTATTTTAAGGGAAGAATATTTCTTACTGAAACCTTCTTTCAGATGTTTAATTGTAATTCATGTTAAAAGGTATTAACACTTTTGAAAGTATTTGTCTTTTTAAGTAATTTATTTATCTTGGGGAGTTCACTTTTTAATTGCACTTTACAAATAGTCTTCTTTTTGTACAATGTATTTTGGAGAAAGCAACTGAGTTATGTCAATGGATGTCTTCTAGCTTTTGATGATGGTTAGCTCTGCCATCATCTTCAGGGGTGTTGTTTGCTCAAGAACACATTTTGCAAAACATATGCTGAGAAAGCCTCAAATCCTACAGTCTTCATTTTGTAAATAAAATCTTCCATCACATCATTCATGTTCAACTAACTAAATGCTGCAATTACTTGGATAATTTTCTTCTCTACCACCGGTACCAGTATCATCACCATTATTATATACTGCACTTGTTTATTATTTTACACTTATAAAAACACACTCTCAAATGCATTTTCTCGCAGAAAATAAATTTATGTCCTCATAATAACAGCAACTCAAATTTTTGCTTATTAAGCTGTTTCATCTCTAGTTTATTTTAAAATAATGAATGCATTACGTTCAGTACCATGATCTAACCACATATTTATAAGAAATACATTTTTATAGAATGGCATTCATTATTGTCGAAACATTTCAAGTTATTTTTCTACATTTAGACTGAGTACATGTAAAGAACATAAGTAAATGAATTTAATTATGTGCACGTTAATAAATTTAACTTGAATTATATGCAGGTTAAACATTACTGAATTAACCTTTTTCTGCACTTTCACTCAGATAATCTAAGCTAAAATCCCAGGCATTATAAATATAGTAAAACCCATGTATGTTGACCTTCACTGGTGTGAGCAAAATGTGGTCAAATGTGAGCAATAGGTGTTCACCTTATAATTAATCGTCTGCAAATTAGTAACTAAAATTCCAGAACCAGAGATATTCATTTACTTAGCAATTTTTATACTACTAATGCTATTAATAAATGTTACAGAATGAATGGATGATCTGGGGTGGAGGAGGATACTTTGTATTTGAGCCTTGCTCATGGCTGGCCCTTTGGGGGTACTTCTGGGGAAAAGGGATGAGTTGAGGGAGACACCACAAAGCCAGGATGACAACTACAGTCTCAGGTGGATCCCTAACAGGTTTCCATATAGAATACCTCAATGCTGTTAGAGGCCCCCTCCCCAAGATGTTCAAGCCCATTGGAAGTTTCTCTTCCATTCAGTTGTAGGGCAAAATCATTTCCAAAGCACAAACCACCATTACACTGCACCAGCCCACTTCAACTCTCTCTCATTCCTATAACATAACCAATGGAATGAAATGATATGAAATGGGAGAGTGGAAAATTTATGGAAAGTAAATATTCATCTGCCAGTATTTGCCTAAGTGACAAGGGGAAATCATGATAAAATCCAAGGTCAGGATGGGTGGTTGAACAGTAATTGAACCAAACCTTGCAAATGCAAGAATCAATTGTTACTACCTGAGCCTGCTCAGGTTAGAAGTGTTATGAGTCAATAATGATATGAGAGCATTTACATATGAATGGGGCAGATTTAGCTTCTTTAGAAGTGGAGTGCCTCTTAAAATTCATATGTCCACTTTGTTTAACTCTTTGCTTACTGGTGGAGGTATTGGACACTGCCTCCAAATTAAGCAAATGTCTGCAGAGAAATGATCTTCAGCTAGCATTAATTTCAAAACTAATTACAAGTGCAACATCCAATATAAAGCCAATTTCTGAAGATTTGAAAAATGCATCATTCCAAAATATTTGCAATTTTTACAAATTATGAAGAGTTTTTAGCTAAAGTATGAAAAAAAGCACATACAGGTGAAAATAAAAAGTGTTTCCCATCACTTATTAGGTGGACAGACATGATCTCAACTGAAATTTCTAAAAGATTTTAATTTACAATTGATGGATTTGATTTGAAGGTGTTCATTTTTTTAATGATTTGAATGCATTCAGCAAATTACAGGCTAACATTAAGTCATTTAAACTTCTTGCTTCAAGTGAGAATGACAGTGAATCCTCTATGAAATTATTATCAAATCTTAGATTGGATATGAACTGCTTAAAAGGTTTAGTATCAAGCTACTGATGGTACCACTTAACAACAGTTACTGTTAAAAGATCATTCAAACAATGACTGCATTGAGAAACCAGCTGGGTGATGCTTCATTGAATCACTACATGAAAATATCAATTGAAGGAGAAAACATTCCTGTAGAAAAGTTTCTAATCAGGGTACTGGGGAGCTATGCTTGCAAGAAACAAATAAAACTTTGATTGCTATGTGGACTGCAACTATGTACATGTCAAGGTATGGCATCATCAAACTATGTAGTTACTGTTTTTTTTTTGTGTATGTGTGTATGCATGAGCACGTGTAAGAACTGTGAATGAAAGGATGCATTTATGTGAATTTGTGGTTTGTATTGTTACACAATAGATACTTATATTTTAATAGTGTTTAACATCCATTTTTACTTCTGAGACCTCACAGGCAGTGGACACTGGTAATACACGAGATGAAATGATGATTTGGGAAAGGATTATTTTTTAAGGAAACAAACATTCCAGGCCTAAATTTAGGGTACCTCCCCAGCATTTGCCATTTATGAGAACTGGGGAAAATTTGGATAAAACCTTGTCAGGAAGAAAAGTACTGGCAGGAATCAAACCCCAGATCTCCCCTCACAAGTAAATGCATTAAAGACCTCTGCTACCCATTGTCCTACAGTAGATTCTAATCTGTCATGATCTGTGGTGTACTTTTCACCATTTCATTCTATCTTTACCTCTTAAGAAGTTCAGAATACTCCCAAGCAACTTTTCTAAAAGAAACCCTGCTTCTGAGAGATACCTTTACTGCTTTTTTAAAAGTATTATGTAACTATTAATGCAAAATGAACCAACCCATAATAGCTTCTTAAAACCTACTCTAGTACTTCCTTGTGCATTATTGGTCAGTTGCCTGCTATTTTTGCTTCATTATCAAGTGAAAGTATCTGAGAGATACACTGCATCCATTCATGTACTTCATAATTTTTGTGTTCTCGTTGTGTCAGCCACATTTTTATACATAAAATGATACAGAAATTAGTAGTATCTAGATGACTCCAATGACTACAGAAAGCCTGGAGAAATAACATTACAACAATTAGCTGCAAATTTCTGTTAGTTTATATTGAAATGTCTGTATAGTCTACATCACTGAAAAAATTCACTGAGAATTCTGTACACTTCTTGCAAATCTGTCCTGCATGTTCTAAAACTAAACAGTAGTAAAACTTCACATTTCTTGAAAGTAATTTCTTCCAAGATACCAAGGAACAGCCCTTACAAAATTTGTGCTCATTTTCTGCAGTAGAACTAATTTCTAGAACTAATTAGCAAATTTCATGAAAAGTTTAAAATATCTGATGGTGTTTATTGTTTATCCATATATTGTGCAATATGCCATTTTTTCTACTTTATGTAGTACGACAGTAATAGTAATAATAAGAACTTACCACTTTCATACATGGTCTATATTGTTATTAGAAAGGAAATAAAGAACAAAGCTATATAAATAAATAACTAAAATAATAGCAAAGAAAATTTAGTATTATACTGGAAGGATTTTCAGACAGCTCAGACCATTATTAATTTTGGTATTTCTCACGTATATTGCACCTTATCATATAACAATGTGCATTGCACCAAATGGGTGGTTAAATATATGGGTAAGTCCATGTCAAATCAACCAATGCATAAAAACTTAATGTCAGGAAATTGGTTAATTTTCTGCACATTTGCAACTTTACAAAAATGTTTTAAATTTTTATTTTCAAAATTTTTAACCACTCTTTTTTGAGATACTGAATCTATAAAATGCTTCAAGTTCTCAAAATTTGCTGACCAGCATATATTTAAAACTATATTACTGCAGAATATGACAGTCATCTTATAGTTATGAGGAAGCTGCCATTTTAAAGCTTATAAATAGGAATTTCATTTGACATATAACATGACACCATTGTGGATGTTTTCAACATTTTTCAAAATTTTATAATTTTGAGTTTTCAGAGCAACGGAATTATAAATTTTCTACATGTTTTGTAGCTCCTCGGTCCAAATTTCAAAGTGACCTCTTAATTGTATTATACAACATTTACTTTTCTTTTTGATAAAAATGAACTTTCTAATTTGATGGAAATTTTTTCATACATACTGGTAAAGAATGTATTTCTTCCTAACTAGCATACTGGTTTTTGTCATCCCCTGTGGGATTAGCCGGCATGTTCTCCTTAAAACTGTATTTGGATCCAGTTGCAAAGTATGAAATTCCTAGCATGGTGAGAACATCTGGTTTCTTAGGGAAAGAGAAGGATGTAGATGGTCCAGCTGGATGTATGAATGTTATTTTAGCTTCAAGTTTTACAGCAACTGTTGAGAGAATACATTCCATCCACTATAAGTTGTCATATGCTCATGCCACAAAACCAGTCATGTTGTCAAAATGTATATCTTAAACTTCGAGAATGAAACTGAAGAGTTACAGTAACAGCAACTATTTCATCAAATCACACATGTAAAAATTTGTGTTTCCTGGTATTCTTCATTTGTAGTATACAAAAAAGTTATAAAAGTTATTTTAGGGATATTTGCTTTCCCCCACTCAAACAGCTGTTGAGATCTTATGATCTGATTTCAGGCAGGGTTTTGAAGACTGGCCTTTGTCCCAAGCCTCTTAATTGTGACTCCAAAAGCATCACAAACTCCTTTGCCATGTGGAGTGGCATTAATGTCACTCTGCTTCAATGCCTTGCAAATTATTATGGTGGTTAAGCCCTTCCAATTATTGTATTGTGCTGCCAAACTATCTGAAAAGCAAAATATATTTTTTAAAGTTTGTGAGTGATTCTGGTCTCAAAAGAGCAAGAAGGTATAAACAAGTATTGTGTCATGCTTCATACATTCTGAAATAAAAACAAAACTCTTATGTTTCAGTTGATTATTTTCCTTATAGTACATAAAAATGGATGAACAGTTGCTATCGAGTTGTTCTAATGGAATGATCAGACTTGTCTTGCACAATAAATTAATATTTTTCAGCAAAATCATGGCACTATATTTTTATCATCGCAAATTTAAATTTTCTTCTCTTAAAAGAATGCAGATTGTTGTTTAGTGATGAAATCATACTTTTTCAACATGTTTAACTTAGCTGAAAACTTGTTAATAAAACCTTCTATAGACTTAAAAATAATTTTAGATGAACAGCAGTCCACTGAAACCCACTGCTTATAGGTGATCTTATCATAATTTTTCCTTCAATGCTTTTCAGTAAGGTTTTCTTGAAATCATCAATGCTAGGACATAAATCACACTCATCTAAAAACACTTCCATGTTGGAGGATTACACATAATTCTTGATACGCAATGTTGGTTCATTTTTAATGAGTATCATTTCCTTGCAGTGCTACATTGTTCAGAGTGAGTTCCATTAGCTCTTGCTATAATGCAGTTCCTTGGTCATAACAACAAATTTTGAAAAACCAATTCAGATACGTACTTGGAATAGAAAAGTTGGTAAATTTCTCCAAGATTACTATTGATTTGTTTGATTTGGTTTATTTGCGGACACTCTTTAACATCTGAGATCATCAACATACCATTCAATTCAGAGCATGAAATGGCCAACAAATTTTGTTCAGAGGACTCTTCTTTCAGGCTTGAGGTTCTTTTTCGTGCCATAAATGTACGACATGGGACACATGGCTTTACTTCCCTTCCAAAGGAAGCCATACTTAGGAATTTTACGCCCGAAAAAATTGATTATTCCTGGCCAGGTTTGAACATGCGATCTTGGGTTTAGAAGGCAAGTATGGTTACCACTACACCACCAGGACCAAACCAAGATTACTGTGAATAAGACATTTTGTAATGTACAATCATTCTTAGCTTTGATGGAAATGTTGTCTTTCTTCTCTGGGATTTACCCACTGACTTCCTCACTACAGTAAAATTCCTTTACTAAATTGACTATATCATATAACACTTTTACATGTTTGGGATTAGCATTGACAAAATTCCTTTTTCTTGTACAAGATTCTTTGCCTTACTTGCAATGTAGTTACTTACTGCAAATTCATTTTCAATTTTCTTACAGGACCAGCTTTTTCGTACAAGGGTCAAGATCATGAGCCAAAGCTTTTGTCTGAAGTTTCAAGTTTTTCCTATAGTTGCTAATCATTTCTAAATAATCACAGTGAGAAATTTCCTCCTCTGAATTATTGTAAGGAAACAATCACTCTTTGTATACCCTCTTAATCTTCATCTTGGTTTGCAATATTACTTAGAACTCTGTTTCTTCTTAATAGTTGGCGATTAACCAAGAGAAGTCAAAGAGGCATTTAAGTAGTTTATAGCTGCATCTGGGTGCACATATTCAACCTCCTTAACGTGACTAGGATCTTGAATACCTGAATTTGCAGCAGAAATTTTCTTTTTGAGCATACTGTTATCCAAGTGTGAAGTCTTTTCCTTTCCCAGCTACAACCTACATGAAGTGCATATATAGTGTTGTTTGATTTCTAATTTAGTCAATCCATCCAATTGACTTCTTTTCTCAACTTTTTAATAACCAAATGCTACTTTTTTAAAACAATTGCAATAGTTTTTTAACCAATTACTCTCCTCCACATTTAAAATGAAACAAATTTCATCACAAACCAGACAAATTAAACTTAAAGAGAGAGAGAGAGAGAGAGAGAGAGAGAGAGAGAACCCTCACTTAAGAAGAAAATATTTTTTTTTAATATACTGCCTCTCAGTGTTACCCAATATCACAAAAATCTTGAAGGATAAGCACACACAGCTCCACTAAATACACACTATTTAAATAAATTGAAATGCAGATAAAAAGAAACATTCTCAAATGATTTGTGAGGAAAGATGAAAGGAAGATCACATTATCAAGCAGGTAGAAACATTTCTGAGCTTGTTTAAGGTCAAAGATCAAGATATTCCCACCACCTACTACTCTTAATCTCCCTCCAACTTTAATTTATAATAAATTAAATTATGAAAGCCCTATTTACAAGGTTCAAAATGACACTTGTGTCGGGTATGTACCTTTTATAGTTTTCAAATAAACATTTAAGTACGTGGCAGTTAGCAAATTACACAATTTTTTGACATTTTTAAAAAATGTATACAATAAAAATAAATGGTTGAAAATAAAACAAAATAATTCCTTATTTTATGATAAGCTGCAAACATAAAAAAAATTAACAAAATCCATGCCATTATGTTTCAAAATTAAATTTTCTTTGGTTGATTTGACCGGACTTATCCAAACATATCTTTTATTTTTTCAATGTTAAATGCAACATTTCATATAAAATAACAATCTTGGAAAACAAATTCTAAAATCCAAAGTTAATGAGCTAAATGCCATAACAGTGGGTAGCATGGGGCAACCTTATCTGGCAACCGCCACGGGTGGCCAAAGTCGTTAAGGCAGGGACTCGTGAGCGGGAGGTGTAGGGTTCGAATTCCACCAGGACCATCCTCCTTTACTGGTTTTTTTTTTTTTTTTTTCAATTTTTCCTCAGTACTCCTAAGTCTGGGAGGTCTGGGGTTAAAAAACTTTCCCAATATATCATTTCATTTCATCTTGTGTATCACCAGTGTCCACCGCCTGTGGTGCCTCAGTAGTAAAAATGGGCATTAAATACTATTAAAAATTTATGTTTCAAGTGAGCCTCACAAAAAGAATAAAATAATTGCGTAGTTTTTGTATGGATACTGTTTTGAATTACTTCATAAAATGTTAGAAAGCATGAATTATTAAAGGATATTTAATACGACTCATTTGGAAGTATGATGGAATTTTCTTTAATTTTACAATATGATATTCTATTTGAGCTACTACTTGGTATGCTCCTAATTTCTAATACTGAAGTTTTCCATTTTAGTTAAACTGTTACTACAACCAGGGTAGGACGAAAAGGTATAATCCTGGAGAGAATTTTGAAATATTGGTACAGAGGTCTCAAATTAGACAGTAATAATGTATTAAAAGAATGTATCAAAGAGAGGTATTGGGAAGGGAGAGTTGGTATCGAAAGGTGGTAAAATTACTAGAAGAAACTGAAATGGGGGATGTATGGCAACTGGGTGAAAGTAATTTTATTGAATTTTGGAAAGTAGTGAGACAGTGGATAGAAGATATTGAAAAGCAAGAGTTATGGGCTTAGAGGATAAAAGTTCTTTGGTTTTATATAAAGTAGTTAAAAGAAACTGGGAGCAGGAGTAATATACAAATAATTGAGATCAACTTGGAAGAATGAGCTTGGCATGGATGCATACAGGTGTAATATATATATATAAATAGACTAAGGAAAAATACTAAAAAAGGATGTATTATGTGCAGGAAAATGGATAGTGTATTCCAATGTCTAATGGAATGTGAAATGGTAAAATGGTGGCAGGACAGTATTTAGGATGCTAAATGGGACAATCTACAGAAAGATATAGAGCCAATAAAACTTATAAAATAAGAGGATAGAAAAAATCAAAAAGATGGGGGTATTCCTAGGGAAAAGTAAGAGGTAAGTGGAGGAGAAGCATAAGGAAGGTGCAGGAGGGTACACATAATGGTTGAAAATGGTTTTTTATGATGGAGATTCTTTACCATACATACAACTTGGCAATTACGGTATGATAGAACCTAAGTTTTTTTTGGTACTGATAGATTTCCTAGATTAGTTGACAGTACAAATTAATGTATATCCATTTATAATGTTTGTAAAATAAAATGCATTCAAATTCATTCCATTGCAACTAATGTCCAATTCTGCACATAAATGACTTATAGTGGGAAATTTAAGTATGGATAATAGGAAGCTTTTAGGTTATGTTCACAATTAAAGTAATAGTTGGATGATTTATATGTGAAAATTATTACTTTGAGAATACAAAATGCACATAAACTAGATTGATTTTGCATAATTATAATGGATATATATGCTAAAATAAGTTTGAGGTAGCTGACACCCTTCTACACTATCCACTTGGCACTCCACTGATGCAATACAAAATATTCCTGTTCTATGTTATATTTAATACAAATTGTTTCCTTATCCATAAAACATCCTTTAGATTAGTATGCATGCTCATATTCTCATATTTTCAGAAAATGCGTTATCAGCTAGTTAAGTGCACCGAAGTATCAATACTGTTTAATATATGTGAAACATGCAACATGAAAATTTCTATAACAACAAACTTGTTACACATATACAAAAAGATCAGCACATGAAGTGATCTACAATGAAAATATAATTAATATATTAACACAATCAGCAGTCATTTACATGTGCTGAATAGGGTTTCCTAAGGGTAGACAAACTAATATTGAACTGACAATGAGTTTACAAATAATACATTTACTTTCTGATATTCAAGATAATCATTAAAGCTTAATGTTTACAAAACTTGCCTCCCTATTCACATATATTAAGTCAGTATAATTAATGAAATAACACAGCACAGCTGTAGCCAGCTCCTGCCCAGACAGAATGTAAGCTATTTCTGCACATTTGGCAGGATCCAGGTCATGACTCACTCTGGGAAACAAAACTATTTCAGTGATATCACTACAGACCTGTGTATGAATTAATCAAAATATACTTCTAGAATGTATAACAGTTATACAGGTATTAAAGTATGCTATTTTTTACTTAAAATGCTAAAGAATCATAAAATATGGTATTAGTATTTATACTCTCTAAATGATCAATGAATGCAATTGTAAACAAAAATTCCTTCTGTTTGCACATATAGGTATTAAGCATTGATCTTTGCACAAGTTTTAATAATTTCTATGGTCTTTGGAAGAAATTTACTGGATTTTATTTTCTATGGAAAATAATAATTAGAATACAAACACATTGATATCTATAACAAGCAAAACCATTTACAAAACAGGGCTTATTTATACATGCCTCAATTTTCATACCAACATTTTTAAATTTATTTTCTTCCATATTGACATGTTTCTGGAACTTTTCTAATACACAATAATCTTGTTGAGGTTCTATCCTTTCATAGATATTTTCATCATTAGGATGTGATTTTTAGCACTTTGAAATTACAAATCTAGCTTTTTGTATAATTTTAAAGGAAGTCAGTGGTGATAAATATATTATTATTTTTTAAGTATACCTTTACTAAAATATACTTGAATAGTGACAATCATAACAATTTAATATCATATAACAAATATTTTAATACTGTACAAAATATTAATTGAATATTCGGTCAGTTCTGATGGTATAGTGGTAACCATACTTGCCTCATAGACACAAGATCATGGGTTCAATTCCGGTCAGGGTCAATGGATTTTTTTGACATAAAAATCATAAGCATGGCTTCCTTTGGAAGGGAAGTAGAAAGTCACGAATTCTGTGTTGTAGATTTACTGCACATAAAAAGAACCTCAAGCCTGAAAGAAGAGACCTCTGAGCAAAATTTATCAGTCATTTCATGCCCTCAATTGAATGGAACACTGATGATCTGAGATGTTAAACAGCATCCATAAATAAACCAAATAAATAAAATATTTATTCCAGTTTTCTTGAATAATTACATAAAATGTATTTAACATTTAAAGATTTATAAAATAAGATTAAATACACCTATATCATGTAATTACTTTGATTACCTAACACTATGCAAATTACATTTTTAAAAATGTATATTTCATTTGCCCTATTAAATAAAAGCACTGAACACACCTCTACATGTCTTATTATACTGTTCTCTTATCACAAACAAATTATACTTGCTGTTTGTAGGATTCCAAATGCATGGAGAGAACAAACTTGTGGAGTTTTATGGCTATAGTCCACAGGATTTTCATGCAGTTCATCTCTTTATTACTCTGAATATTTTTAACAATTTAGGCATGGAAATATTCACATTCTTCAAAGAATTTATTTATCTCAACATGTCAGAAAAAATGGTATCTTTCATTTGCTTTCAGACAAATCTTTAAATTGAAGAATCAATACTACATGCAATGAATGGGTTAAGAAAGTTTATAGACTTCTTAAAAAAACACACATGTAGAATTTTCTACATTTCCCACCTGAAATTAATCAGGCTCTTTTTCTCTTAAAAGGACTACACAGCCTCTAAGCATTCTGAACCAAAGTCTCACTGAACAAAAGTTCTATCTGAAAAGGACAACAAAGCTTCTAAGCATTCTGAACCAAAGTGTCACTGAACAAAAGTTCTATCAGAGGGAGAAAGATTGCTGCTGATGAATAATAAGGGTTTTGCTAAACTCAGTTTTAGTTAATTGTTGGAGAGGCAAGAGCTATTACACTTCTTGTAAATAAATCAGTTCTACTAAAATATGATCAAAATATGAGTTTTTCTTGGATAATGTTATTTTGCATTCATATTGCATTTTCGTGTAAATTTCTTATTTTGAAAGGATTTTGTATTTTGTTGCACTATCAGAACATTTTTAATATGCATTTTTGATTATGACAAACTAAAATATAAATATGCAAGCCTTTTAAAGAGATTTCACACTTAATCACTACTGCAAAAATCACCATGGTTACAAATTATATCTGAAGTTGTATGGAGCATTTTACCAATGAAATCAATTCTCATGTGGATGTCCTCATGACAGATATTTGGGGGCTAATGAATACTACTACATTCAACAGTGCTTCATTCGATGAACATGTGAACTGTGAAGAAATATATATAGCTATCTGAAATATTGCATATTGTGTGTTCAAGCTTTCAATGTTTCATTTTTATTATTCTGAACATCTTATTCTTATTAACCAATTGCATTATTTTATATAAATTTCTTCTTTTTTATGATTAGTGGGCACATATTTTTTTGCATGTTCTGTTCCCATTGTTACATTTTATTATTAGATATTTATAAACTGTAAAAGTTTAATGCTTTTAAAATTATTTGAATTCACTGCTTACTTTGACAATGTCTTTAACCATCTGCTTTCAAAAGGAGCTTTGAGAAATGCAGTTATATATTGGAAATTAGTTGGCTGACATCAATAAACAAATTTTGCACCCTGTGGAACATGTGTGACACACAGGTCATATGAAGCACATCTAAAAAGAATACTTTCAAAGTATTTCAAAATTGTTCATATATGATATGGAATCAACAATGAATAGTAACACGTTACTGTGTTGTATTGCTTCCAGCCATATCAACTTGAAAAAAGAAAAATATTACTGGTTTTAAATAGTTGGAATTTTCACAGTGAAATATTGCACATTTTTATGAGGAAATTGCTCAAATGTCACTAACTTTGTTGCACTTTACTTGGACATGTTTTGAAGACTGTTGCCTTTGTCCTTGGTGCAAATATGTGCCAAAGGGCATCCTGTACTAATGACCAATGGACAACCCTTCTACAGTGGAGTGAAACAAGCATCCGTTTATCAGGTAAATCATCTGATTTTTGAAAGTCATTTTACCAAACAAATAAATAAAGTCATATCTAATGTAGAATTCCTGTGAGAATTGCTATCCACTTACAGTATGAAACTTTACGCCATAGTGTATAAATCTTGTTACCATCCCTATTGCAGTTGTGAACATAATGGTAAACAGAAATGTGTGGTGAAAAAAATTGACGAGAAACTCAAAGCAATGAGAAGAATTAAAATAGTTGTGAAATCCTCCAAAATGTTGTACTGAATTATGGTGTCGGGATATCAACTATAACAGACTGGGTGAAAACGAAATTCCAACTGGAATAGCAGTGTTCTAAAATGCCTAAAAGAAAAACAATGAAAACTGTAATGCAAGACAAGCTTGACAAAGTTTTTCATTTGTGGTCCACTCAAAAGCAGAAGATTGCGCCAACGTCAGGGCCAGTTTTTAATGAAAATCAGAAAAGTACTTGAATGTCTATCAGTTTATTTGAAAATTGATTTCATTAACAATTTGTTCCAGGAGTT
Organism: Metallyticus violacea; assembly: GCA_030762175.1. Classification (NCBI taxonomy): domain Eukaryota; kingdom Metazoa; phylum Arthropoda; class Insecta; order Mantodea; family Metallyticidae; genus Metallyticus; species Metallyticus violacea. The sequence continues at coordinate 107,698,333 of CM060846.1, read as the reverse complement.
GAAAAACATTTAAGAGAACTGGTTTGCTCAAAGGCAAATGATAGATAATGCAGCATAAAATCCATGAAATTTAGCAAGTAATGATATTCACATGCATTTCTTGGCTCCAATGTGAAGAGATTATTGCAACCTATAGACCAAGGCATTCTGAAATGTCTGAAGAGGAATTATTTATCATGGTCTATTACCGCAGTCTATCCTACAAGAATGAAACAATTCCCAGAATTTGACAAAAGTGCTTGAAAGTATTAAAATGAATGTCATTTGCTGAGCTACTGAGGCTTGGGAGAAAGTGTTTTAACCCTAAAATTTCAAGGTGCAAAATCCTTCTTAGCTACACATCAGTGAAATAAATGACAGTGGTACATGTGAAAACTTCAATGAATCAAGTGACAAGCTAAATAAATATTTCGAGTTGCAAGAATTATACAGAAGTTCAACATTGTGTACCATATCTGATGACAAGGAGAAAAAAGTGACGGAAATAGACATAGTGGACATGGTGTTACAGTCTGAAGCAACTGCAGAAGGGGATATTTGATGAGGCATTCAAGATTTTAGAGGTAAATTTTTTTAATTTCCTTTATTTTAGGTTTAACATCATAGAATGCAGTAGCAGTCATCAATACATTATTATTATGTTATGTTACGTCTGACACCATGTGAAGCAACAGATATGGCAAAGAAAATATACAAATTTAGAAGAGGAAATATTAATTACAAAGATAAAAATATAAAATCAATGGGAATCTATTTAGAAAAGGTTAAAGAGTGGAGGAAGATTAGAGAATGTAATAAAGAAGAGAATATAAGCATAAAGGAATAGAAAACTTAATGATAATATTAATATAGGTAGGAAGTTAAAACCGCCATGGATGGCCAAGATCATTAAGGTGCAGACTTGTGAGCAGGAGGTCTGGGGTTCGAATGCAACCAGGATGTCCTCCCTGACTGGATTTTTTTCCCTCCAGATTTTCCTCAGTCCTCATTACTGGCAAATGCCGGGAAGGTACCCTAAACTTAGGCCTAGAACCTTTCCTTCCTTAAAAAAAATATCCTTTCCCGATATATCATTTCATCTTATGTATCATCAGCGTCCACTGCCTCTGGTGCCTCAGTATTAAAAATGGGTGTGTTAGACACTACTCAAAAAATATATATAATATGGATGGGTCACCAATATATCAACAACCGGTTTTTTTGGTGTAATGAGACCAATTAACTATTAACTATTTTATTTCATTTGGGTAACTCTAAGATTGGAATATAAATTATAAATTAAGTTATGTAGATAAATTTTCAAGGTTATGCACAAGGAAAATTAAAGAAAAAGATAGTGATTGGTTTAACTTTCAAACATTCTTTATATTAAATACTAAATATTTTTATACCCTATATGATTAACATTTCATTTAATGTTATTTAGGTATAGCTGATCCAAGTATAGCTGGGGATTCCAGTAGGAAATTGTTGATGAGCCAAAGGCAGAGGGTAGAGCAGATAATTTGTTAAGAAAATCAAATAAGTTATAAAATTTATAAATGAAGTAAATATTCAAATATTCTTTGTATGAAATTCTAGAAAATTCTGGTTAAAGTTAAAGAAATTGCAATTTTTTATATAACTATATTAGAAAAATAAATTAATTCAAATATGTATTATTGGAGATTGCTTTACATTTTGTGGAGGAAAGTTTTTTTAATAGTGTTTAATGCCTGTTTTTATTACTGAGGCACTACAGGTAGTGGGCACTGATGACACATGAGATGAAATTATATACTGCGAAAGGATTTTTTTAAAGAAGGAAACATTCCAGGCCTAAGTTTAGCGTACCTCCCCGGCATTTGCCATTTATGAGGACTGACGAAAACCTGGAAAAAGTCTGTCAGGAGTACGGTTCTGGTGGGATTCGAACCCCGGACCTGCCGCTTATGAATCTGCACCTTAACAATCTCGGCCATGCATGACGCTGGGGAGAAAAGTGTTATCACCAGTGGACATCGTGCTAGTGAAACACTGGAGAGATACAGCAGAAAGAAAATGCTGGGAAAAGAAAATTCAAATCAAGGTACAGATGTGTTAAGTAGAATTATTTAAAAAATGTAGATTCCTAATAATGACAATGTGTATTTTTAACTATACATTTCTTTTTATATATAGCTAGGATTCCTAATATTCAGTTTATCTGAAAAATTGCTTATCCAAAATGACTTCTGCCCAGATTTGGTTAAGCAGGGTTCTATTGTAACAGTTTTCTGTTTCACTTATGATGAAGTTTACATTTATTACTTTTTGCTTTCACTTATCAAAAGCATATATTAAACTATGAAATAACTAAAAACTAATTTTAGAAGAACATGGAACATGAATGTTGGCATTCAATAACCAATAATGCAATTTTGAAACTTTGAGAGTTTATAAAACTTATAGAAAACACTATTTAAATTAATTTTTGACATGGAGTGGCTCATATGCTGAAAAATACCCTCTACACTCTAATGTCCCTAATTAAACCTACCTGCGTTTAACATTTTTAAATATGTTTGAATATATTCCATATGTCCAGAACAAATGCAATGATTTGAATTACGTAACAATCAAGTAAATATTTCCCTAGAGAGTTTTTAAATAGCTCAGGGTTTTTATTATTCTCACTTATGTGACTAAGACTCATATTTTGCATTTAAAGGGAGAGAGAGAGATAAAATTTTGTTAACCGTGTTAAAGATTTTTTCAATAACTATAAATGATAATAAATAACAAACACTAAATTTACATGAAGAATGCAAAATATAAAAATTGCTCAGCTCAATAGTATGCCTAATTAATTACAATCATTTAAGTTACATTGTGCAAATCAAATTTTTAAATAACAATTCAAAATATGCAAATACATCTTGTTTCACAGAGAAACCAAATTTAACTTTACAGCATAAAGGAAAAATGTACTTACCATTATGATTAGCTCATATGCAGATAAATCTGAAACAGCAATTTAAAAGAATTATTTAAAACCATTTGTCTTTCTCTTCCAAAGAAAAGTTATTGCAATGAAGTATAGATACTTAATAAGTGAAGCTGATAACACATGCACTTTACTCAGATAAGAATATTATGTAACATAAGTTACACATATTGCATTTTAGCATTAATCTCTAGTATGCAAAATCTTTTGAAGTCACATATTAGGTATTCTTGTATAAAAGAGCAAATATTTTGAACTTTATGTTTAAAAATATTCCAAAGTTACCATTTCCTAATATGCTAGTTTGTTCCAACATTTGCTATGTTTAATATCTGGCACAAACATTTAAACTTTGTTTAGTACCTATTATTAAGGCAGAAGATGAAAACTTTTTATTTAATTGGCCACTGACACTATGACTGTAATAATGTCATAAAGCACCAAGGTAATAGAACATTAAGTACTAATGTGTCCCTGAAAGATCATTTTCAATGGTGTCATCATTTCCACCTAGGAAAAGAACAAAAGATGATGCCCAGAGAACTGAATTATTTTCCTTATTTACAAATACATTAAAAATTGGTGCATCAGCAGCGGTGTTCAAAGAGCTTCAGCAAAAAGGAGTGTTTATCAAATGTAATATCTTTTCCACTCCATAACATGCAACAGGAACTGTTCAAATTATTTTGATGACTACCAATGGTACATTTCCAGACCTTTGCACTCTACTTCAATTTTCAATCTTTGTATCAGAGAGCAGCTAATCTTCAGTGCTCTAGTTTTGACTTATTCTTATGTACATGTGTATAAACAGATTGAATCACCTAAAACATCATCACAGGTGGCTGAAATGAGAAACCGTGCTATTGATGCTCTGTTTTCGCCAAAATGAAGTTTAGACAATGGCTCATCAATGTAACCCATACAAAGATCCAACAATTATTAGAAAGTGTATTTCTAGCACAATGCTAAAGTTTTCATATGGAACAATGTCTCTTGATCTTAAGAAAATAAAACTAAATGGGATTAAAATGTCAATGGGGTTTATTGCACAATTCTAGGCCAAGTAATTCATGATATATGTAGGGCTCATATTTTCAGACCCTTTTTAGAGAATGCCCATGTTCGTTAGGCAAAAAGCAACACATTCCCTTAATTATTCCAACAATTATTAGAAAGTGTATTTCTAGCACAATGCTAAAGTTTTCATATGGAACAATGCCTCTTGATCTCAAGAAAATAAAACTAAATGGGATTAAAATGTCAATGGGGTTTATTGCACAATTCTAGGCCAAGTAATTCATGATATATGTAGGGCTCATATTTTCAGACCCTTTTTAGAGAATGCCCATGTTCATTAGGCAAAAAGCAACACATTCCCTTAATGTTGTGCAAAAACAATACATATCAGTTCACATTTTTTTTTATAATTTTGAGAAGCTATCAACAGTATGTTTCAGTTTATCCTGGATGGGTCTCAAATTATGAGTCCTACTCATATGAAACTCAAGAGTTATAAGTCCCATTTAACTCCTTAGGTTCTAGACTAGAAATGTACTGCTCATACCTGCCTACTGCGACCTTAAGTGTTCTTTTTCTTCTTGAGAATTCACAGAATTTATGTATAGTACATTTCCAATATAGTACCTAAGGAATTAAATGGGGCAGACACTATTTAAAAGTTTCATATGACTAGGGGGTGGAATTTTAGTTCCACCCAGGATCCTGTTAATAATTTTCCTAAATAGTAGACAAACTAGCAGACATTTACTGTTTTTGCCAAACAATTAGGGGAATTTATTCTTTTTGTCTAATTTTGTCTAATGTTTACAGCAATTCCCTAAAAAGTTCTGAAAGTCTAAGATGAAATCTTTAAACCTAATACTTGGGCTAAATTCATGCAAGAATCAACTTTATGCTAGAAATACACTTTCTAATGGTTGCTGGAATTTTTGTTGGGCTACATTGATAGACCTTGTCTAAGCTTCATTTCAGTGAAAACAGAACGTTAATAGCACCTACGATTTCAGATATATTTGCACAGTAGTTTTTAGTCATTCATCTTGTAGTAAACAGACAACAAAAAACCTGCAAAGTTCTTTTCACCAACTAATTCTCTTACAGAAACTCCTCAGTAACCAACATGGGTGACCAAGGATATTATGGCATGGACTTGTGAGCAAGAGATCTGCAGTTCAAATCCCACTTGCATGTCCTCCTTGACTGAAGTATGTTCCAGGTTTTACCCTTTCCTCATCAATTGGCTGGAGAGATACTCTAAAGTTAAGTATGAAATGCTTTCTTCAAAAAATTTCCAATTTATCATTTCATCTCATGCATCACAAGTGATGCCTCAGTTGAAAAAACAAGCATTAAATACTATTAAAAAATGTAGTGACATATATTAAAAAAAGATTGACATGAAAGATCAAGTTTTTAATGTACTGTGGGTTCTCTGTGGCTCCGTACACAGTTTTATTATAATATCTGACATCAGGCAGCTCATTGTCATTTTCGTTGACAGCTTTGTGATATATCATCTCAGTGTACCAGACAGTTTTCTTTATTCTGTTGTATTTTACTGCTTATATGAAAAAATTATGTTTTTCTCTTATTTCAACTTTTTATATAGTCTTTTAAATTATATATGCTAAATATCTCAAACATTTTTTTCAGCCGAAATGTATCATTTTTTATCACTCTAAGATTCAAAGTCAAAACTGGTCTGCCATTGTTTTATAACGTTTAAAAATTGTGTCTTTCCCAGTTTTATTTTATGTTCATTTTATGGTATCACACACATTCTGAAATGTATAAACTTTTTGTTTTAAATCTTTATCAAAATCGTAACACACATTAAATCCCAGATAAATTAATTTTTTTACTAGGTTATTATTATGATTTTGGATTTCGTAAGACACATTACATCCCAGATAAATTAATTTTTTTTACTAGGTTATTATTAAGTATGATTTTGGATTATGTTTGATCTTTGTTACTTTGATTTTCCTGTTGATATTATTAAATTGTATGTACATATTATTTTGCTAAGCTGAAATGAGACCATTTGAAGTTATCTTTATTATTTGTGAAAACAACTTGCTTTTTAGCAAATAATACTGTATTTAGAACATGATCCTATTTTAAATTGGTTTCTTAGCTGAACTTGCCATATGACTATTGCTGTATTTAAGTATGTGTTAAAATGTGTTGGCAATACCAATAGCCTTGTCTTAATCTTAACTTAATAGTTCTGTTTTAGGGCCTATAAAATTCCGTTTATCATTCATACATTTGCTATATGATTGAAACTTGAGGATGAGGTATCCTTTACTTAACGTAATTTTCCATGATTTTTGGGATATAACTGTATCAAACTCTTTCATATAGTCAACAAATAGCAGGTGTATCCCTAAGTTGTATTTTATTTTTTTCTGTATTATTTGCCTTACTACAAATACACAGTCTGCACAAGATTGACCAAGTCTAAACCCATAATGTTCATTATTTAAAAGAATTTCATATATAACATTCAGCTGCCTTCTTAAATTCTTAAGAAAAATTCTGTAACCTATATTTGACCCTCGATTTTCCAGCATGTCCATATGGGAATGGATTTTGAATGATTTTATTCTGTTTTCATTGCTATCATTTAATTTTTTGAGGGTTTGGCAATGATGCATTCTTGCTTATGAAGGGTTGAATTTGACATCCATTGTTGTTAAACTTCATTATTACCATTTACAGTATATATGTGACATAATCATAGATAATTCCTTGACTACAGCAATTGAGCATATTGATGTGGAGCAAGTAATTAAGATGTTCGTTTTTTCTTGGAGCAAGATGTTCTTTGTTTTTTCTAAGTGAAACTGTTTATAGTAACTCTAAATATGTATATTCAGAGTTTCACTACTATGAAATTGTTCATTAACGATTCTCCTTCTGTTTATGATGTCACTATTTCAGTCATATCTATAAAGACATGATGGGCAGTTAATAGGATCAAAAATTACTTTTTCCCTGTCTTTTATTCTATAATAGAGGCCTTGCAAAGGTCTTCATTCATAATTCACCTTCTGTTTATAATGTGACTATTTAAGTCATATACATACAAACACGCTGGGCAGTTAATAGGATCAAAAATGAGTTTTTCTTTTATTTTATACAGAGACCTTGAAAAACCATTGCAACCAGGTTTGACAGTGCAGGAAGTCTTAATATAATAATTGAAGAAACAAATGCTCCTCAGGCTGAAGCAGTACATAAAGCACCTGCCAATCCTTCTCGATCCACCAGTTCTCACAGATAAGGATTCAGGAGATGAGGACGAAGAGGGAATTTCAGGTAATTTTAAGTTGTGACAACTCAAGGCTGAAGCTGAAATAACATTAACAGATACACAATTTAAAATAGAATCAAGGAATTTTAATTATAGAAACAGAAATATGCAGAAAATCTGGGATTCATGATGTACTTACCATAAATTTGAAAGTTTTTCTGATTCAAATTTTGTACATATTCTCAAAATCCCTTGTGAAATTTTCAAGTTATTTTTCGATGAAAACGTCATACAATTCCTCGTTAATGAGTCAACCATGTACTTTTTAAGGACTGTCCAAATACTAATAGAAATTGTGAAGAAATAAGATGTTTCCTTGGCATTCTCAGTCCAAGTAATTGGAACTCATTCTTATTAAACCACTACCAGTGGTCGAAGTCATTATGGCATGGACTCGTTAGTGGCATGTCTGGGGTTCGAATCCTACCAAAACTATCCTCTTTGATTGAGGTTTATTCCAGGTTTTCTTCAGTACTCATAAATGGCAAATACCAGCGAGGTACCCTAAACTTAGGGTTCATCTAAAGTTGAACTTTAGCCTGGCTGAAGATGAGAACTAAACGTTCTCGAAACCGGTTCCACATTATGACAAGTAAGTGCAGCTTTAAGAGTGTGTAGTTCAACTGAATCATACAATGATATAGAAGAATTCTTTATCACCTTCACCTTCAACATCATTCATGGATTATTTCAAGAAATCTTAGCCATCGAAGAACTAAAGTAATCATAAAAGAAGGTACTTTTACATGTCATACAATGGTTTATATCATAATTTTTAATCGATGGATTGCACTTCTGCAACAAAAAGTTTACATGCAATAGGACAAAGTGTGAAGTCTTAATTATACATAGTTCGGTAAAAAAGTAGGATATTGAATTGGCAATGAACGGGATGGGGGAGGATTGGATAGGAAGGGATAGGTTGCCGGGTGGATTTTGGCAGATGATTAGAATCAAATTTCAGGTTAGAGACGGACAAATTTTGTATGCGGATATAAAAGAGAAAAATTCCTTGCTGCTATTTCAAGCCTTAAAAGAGAATTGAATGAATCAGGGTTATATTGATGAATGTAATAAGACAGAGCATGTGTGTCTTGGAGTTTTCCTTGAAGGTATTGCGGTTTACATGTTTTACCACTTTTTTTAGAAATGTTGCAACTTTATTATATATGAACAGCATAGCTATGAAAAAGTATAGCAAATTTACTAGTTGATGCAAATCATCCCCACAGCTGGTGTTAAAACTATGCAATGTAAAACTACATTTAAGACTGTTAAAATTATCAACTTGATAGCACACAAGTAAATATATGAAATCACCAGAGAAAGTAAAGACATTAAGGTCCTTGAATAGGTGTGTACAGCATTGTTAAATCCAACATAAAATATGATTCTTAATCATATCAATCAATATGTACGGAACTACCCCCAAAATTCATCCCGTATCTCACAATAGAGTGAAAGTAAGCAAAGTAAACAATGCATAAATGTTTCTGAATTAGTTTTCTCACTCATTTTGAGGCAAAATAGGGTGAGGTGAACTTGGAAATAATACTAGTTTTATCTATCTTCAGTTCAAAATCAAATTCCATTTTTATACATTTGGTGCGAGAAGCTTTCATAATACGTTCCCAGATGGGTTAAGAATATTTGGTACCCTTAGTATAATAAGCTTGTTTTCCTGCCATCTATCACAACCATTAGAGAAAGTAAAAGTACACAAACGCTATTTTTGTTCCACATATTGCGGTGTTATATCTTGCTGTCCGAGGCTTGGGATGCATAAGCCGGCTTAAATAATTTGCAATTGTCTTGTTTTTTTTTTTTTTATTTTGCGAACCATTATATATCGTTTGAACGACATGCAAGCATACAAAAATCTTTTGTCCAGTGTTATTTCAATCGAAAAATGACTTAGTTTCAGAAGAGGTAGTATATAACCTTCAATATCATCACATGTATAACTGAGCTGCTTCATTAATGTAGAAAGCTTACCTTTACACAGTCTCATACAGCTTTTCAGCATCAAAAATTGTAACCTCAATGCCAAAACTATTAATTTACCAGTGCTTAAACGTACACAACATACACCGCCTACGTGGTCGTGGTATGCGTTTAGCCCATAAACACGGAGCTCCTGGTTTTGAATCCCTTCAGTTGATTAGGTAATTTTTTCTTTGCCGTGAAAATGTGAATGACAGGTAATTTTAAGCGTTATGGGCTCCGCACTAATTTCATGATGTATTAATTCATCGTCTCTTTAACTCTTCGTTGTTTTAAAGAACCAAGACAACTAGACGAGAAACGTTAAACTGTAACATAACTAAATAAAATAATATGAATAACACACCCTCCCGCGCTTTACCTTTGCAACACTACCAACTACCTCTTTCACAAATTCAGGCACACACTCGTCACTGCTGCCAACAATAGCATGAGCGTTGCGATTGCCATATTCTTTACTCATGTTTGAATGACTGAATGCCGCCATATTGTAGACGACTAGAAGTTACACGATATCATGAAATGAAGTCATATATAATTATTTAAATAGAGAATGTATGCTTATTCATTTGATTACCACCAGCGTCGTGTGGCAGAAGTTTACCTACACATTGTTGTAGTCCATAGAAAAGCTTTATTATACACGTACTATTATTTTAATTTAGGTACAGCATAACTAATGAATTTGTCGTGATACTTATCCAACCAACTTTGCGTTGTTAATATGGCGACGCGTGCAAATATGTAAGGGAAAATTTTCAGTATTTTAAGTACTCGTGTCTTAATTTCGGTAAAGCGTGAATAATTTATTGTTTTATTCCACTAAAATATTGCGGTTTAAATTGGTGGAGAGGTATTTGTTGCTAATTATAAAGTAGCATGACATACACGTTATTATATATGGTTAAGGTTCATCTAGTCTTACGTTTAATGCTTTATAATTGTATGACCTGTTCAATATCCTTCAGAAAAACAAACTTTGATTTGAAATATTAGCAGGATTAAACCTGCAATTTCAATTTTTCTATTTCGCTCTGGACCAAACAATTGATCCAAGGAGGAAACCAAATGGGGGTCGGACTTATGACTGTACAGAAAATTAATTGCAGATCCCCTTTTTAACTACAGGAAGCCTGCCCTTCACCTTCTGTGGTGCTACAACCGATATCGGTAGAGCACTACTATAGTACCTTAATATCGGTCTGCAACAGTGACATCTGCTTTCTCTACCTGCATTTTACGACTTCACTAATAGAACGCAGCATGTTGGCAACTTAACGCTACATGCAGGGATGAAAACACATGGAATCGCATGAAACCTACTGCAGTACATCAAGGAATCTCCGGACGGCTGACTAGTCCCAACGACAGCGGAATTCATTCCACGCACTTGTGTCTCATTTTGAATGCCTTTTTTTAAAACAACAACAACAACAACAACAACAACAATAATAATAATAATAATAATAATAATAATGTAACCTGTGTGTTGCCCTGTGAAAAGAGAGTTATTAGTGCATTCGTACAAAGGTAAAATATTAGCCTTGACGGCCTACGCTCGCCCCCTTTTGTAAATATAAATTGATAAGAACAGGTAAATACTGTAATGAGGGCATTATTGCAACCATGGAAAATGTACTCTTATTTCACTTCTCAACTAATTCAAAAACATACACACACTAACCTCGGGTAACTTCTAGAAACTGGTGCACCCAGTGGTTTGCTGCGGCTCCCTACGGCTTGAAGGCTACTTTCGCCTCATTTTCGTAAATATAAATTGATAGGGCCGGATAAATCACTGTAATACTAGCAAACCTCCTTTAATTGCAGCGGAAATAAAATGTCAACATCAATTTATAGGCCATTCTGTGCGTGATACTATGTTACCGAGTATATTATTGCAATTGTGCCAAGGCTGCTTTATCGGGTAGGAAAAAAAAACCATAGGGTTGGTAGGATTCAAAATCACTAGCTTCACAACTATAACATGACGCTTATACCGTCCGGGCTATTGTGAAGCCTTATTATCTAACTATAACTGTGCAAGCCACTACCTTCGGTTTTCTTTTCTCGGCTCTCTCCGCTTTCGCTCGGGATTGGCCAACCGCTCGGAAATTCCATGATTCCACTGCAACAGGATATTTCCGTTCCTAGTGCTTTCAGCCCTGCTTGTAACGACAAACCTTGTCGGTCACGTATCACGTGGCTTTCTAGAATGAAGAACGCAGCCTGTCCTTCAGGCAGCTCCCGAGTTATCCTCACGAGGCTGAAGTGGAATCCTCCACAGCTCCCAAACTTTAAAAAAAATTCCTAAGAATGTACCGGGAATCAAACCAGATTCCTCCATGCCAGCAGTGAGCAAAGCTAAACCACTAGACCAAGGAGGCGGTCAATTACCTTTTATATTAAATTTAAAAGGATATGCCTATAAGGTTAATTGTCTTTGTTTTATAATTGCAGATGCACTTAACCATTTTAAAAAGTTTATAATTATTATTCACGTATATTTGTCTTAAATTGCAATAGTTAATCACATAACTTTCGGGTCAATATAACCCAACAGGAAACTTTGTTATTCTCACATGCCATAAGCGATATTAGTATTTATGTGCATTTGATTGTATTTTATGCAAACTTTTGTTTTATATTAATACCCTGACTATTATAAAGTAATCGGTTGAATATTATTGCAGCGTGAACTGTTGCTCGGTGCTCAAATTTATTTCTATCCTGCTTGAATGGTATTTTTGTTGCTCATTTGGAGTGTACTACGTCAAAAAGACCATTGAGTAACCCTGAGGTAGTAGCACCATAAAATAGGATCAAGGAGATTAAAAAAAATTAAGTATGTTTTTTACATTATTGGACAATTTCTGAAGTAAGATAAATTCCAAAATTTAAATTTTAATACTTATTTGTATGAACTTTCATATGCAATAAAAACTAAATGTTGAGACGAGAACTCCCCGGACTCGAACACTCTAGGCAATTATCGTTGCCATCTGGATTAAGCATATTCTTATTATGTATTGATTTATTTTGTTGGGGCGAGGAAGTCTTAAGAATTCTTTAAAAGGAGCGAACCAACCATCATATCCTAAGAGAGGGAGGGATTAGCATAATTTAGATTAGGAATATGAAGACTAATGGGAATTAGAAGAAATCTGGAATAGAATTATGACGAATGTGTAAGAGTAATGAAAATGCCATTTTCATCCTATTTGAATGTCCAGAAATAAGAGAGTGGAGGAATCAGTTTAAATGAGGCATTGGAGAAATCAGTTTATCAAAGTAAAATGGGTTCGTATAAGACAGCAGTAAGGAAAACCTTTGGGGACAAATTTAAATTAATTTAGGGGAATAATTGTATACAGTTAAAAATAAATGGGTATGAATGATTAATAAGCAAATGATATTTAGTTTTAGCGATTTAGATTTATGGCATGGAGTTGTTTGAATTTAGTAATAATCAGGGGTATAATATTGTGGATTTACTATTTTAAGGTGTTAAGTAGTAGGTATTTGGAAAATAAAGGCATTAGTAATTGTAGAGACTGTAGCTAGCTGACAAAATAATGGTATAGGTAGAGTAATTTAAATATTTTATTTGTCCCCTTGAATTCCAGTAGGCTACTGCAGATGAACAGGGGACTGGGGTCTGATGTAATCAAGGTGAGGTAGAGTAATTTAAATATTTTATTTTAGTCCCCTTGAATTCCAGTAGACTACTGCCGATGAACAGGGGACTGGGGTTTGATGTAATCAAGGTGGAAATTTTGCACTTTGTTTAATTATTAGAATTTAAATAAAGGATTAGCATATAATCATTATTGTAATACCTTTTTTATAATTGTGAGGGGTTACACCTAAAATGGCCTGGGCAGAATAGGTGGAGACCACTTTGTAATTTGTATTTTTCTTAGCATTTCAATAAATTTCATTTCAAATACACATGTTTTAGCACCATGGTAAATTGAAGAACTTACACAGAATTAGGTTAGGTTGAATATATTTATTTTTGTTGACGTATCTAATCATGGCGTTATAAAGTAACCTCCTGTTATACCTATAGTATGGTATTTCAACCTCCTTCACAAGAAGAATACCGTTGCTACAAAACAGTTTGAAAGTTTTATTGTGCCAAGTGAAATGTCCAGTATAATTTTAACCAATATTCAAAGTATGATCTTAAATTAGATTGTGGAAATATTAGCAGACAACAGCAAAAGTATTTTGTTGGCTAAAAAAAGGAAAAGTGAGAGAATATTTTAATCTAAGTACACAAGACAGTTTTAAATATTGGATGGATTGCACGAATTGTTCACAACAGTACATAAAAAGCAATCTATTCTTTGCAGTTGATATGGAGGGTATAGTGCCAAAATCATTCATTTATTATAGCTTCTATCATCTAAGAATTGTGAGAATGGAGGAAATTTCTGGATTTGTGGGTCCAGACTATTCAGATTCTGCGATATGACCCTCATATCAGCCTATGAAAGAATGTTCAAAAGGTATGCTGTATCAAAACCTTTTTTCTGTCAGAATATACTGTGAGGTTAATTGAGCTACAAGCCATCTGAGTGGCTGCTTACTGAGAAAGTGCAGCCACTGTAACCAGAAAAAGTGAGGTAGAATTTGGAACCGGAATATTATCGCCCACACGTTGGTCGACATTTTTGGAACGGGAATTTAATGTGTGGGTAGTTGATTGTTATTTTAATCAATTAGATGCCTTCTTGTTTTGCCTCGGCTCTTGGAGTCACGAGTTCGATACTTCCTAACACTCTGGTTCCAATGCAGAGGACAGGAATCTCGGGGGAACTTTGGACTGTTTTTAATGACTTCAAGTCATTAGGGGGGAAGGAGATTGTTCACTGTAATAATGAATTTTGGCACTGGTTCAACATTTAATTTATTTGGCAACTTGGAAGGTTCTGGAACATGCTGTGCTTCAGCAGATTATAATTCGCAATATTCACTCACGTATTTATTCACTTGAACACGACAGTGATTATTATTGCTATTAAGTTGCACTACATAACTGACTCTCACTGAACAAACGATTTACTTTAACTCTTCGCGACGGTTTTGACTACTCTGCTATGACATTATTAGGACTGCTTCCTGTCGCGACTGCCTCAGAACTTAACTTCTCATAGTTAATATTAAATCTTTTATGCCTACTTGCTCCTCCTTCATGAAAATTTAATTGTTTTAAATAAATTGAATTCGATTCCTTCTAGGATATTATTGGACCACACTGGCGCATGATCTATTACAAGTTTGCTACTGTACGTCGGATATTTAAACATGTGGATTGGTTGAAGACTCTGGATTTATACCAGGAAGTATTTATTCCAACGCTAAGGAAAAAGTACATCTACCCTTTCACTAGATTCTCGAGCTATATCACGTTTCTAGCCATGTATGCAACCTCCTTTGAAATAGCCAAATCTTGGTTTCTACGAAAACGCATGTTTCTGTAAGCGGTATTTCTTTTGGAAAGGGCAAGTACCGTTTTCAATTGAATCCTAGGCATTTACAGTGTTATTACCTCTGGCGCCGAATAGGTGTGTCCATGAGGGTTTGAAAAAGGGTAAAGCTTAACCGAAAAGACTTTTTTCTCAGGTTAAGCTAATGTCCTCGACAAAGACAGCATTTCCATTCGCTTTACAAACACATAACAAAGACATGGTGTTACTGAAAGATAACTTGAAAATCGCTTACTAATCAAAAAGACATATCTACATACATACATTAACACATATAATATGGGTTCCTGCAATTAATTATAATATTAATACCCTTGATTGCCTGAAACAAGATACAATTATTATTATATTAGCCATTAGAAGCAATTATAATTAAATAGGAAATTTTGGGACAACATTTCCAGCTTCAAGTTATTGCACATAAAGTTAGTATTTTTATTTCAGTATTTATATTTTTACTGAAAGCATAAAACGATATTGTATTTAAAACTGTAAATAAGTACTAACGATTACATAATTGTAAGACAGCAACGTGTGATTAGAATACAAGATGTGAAAGTGAAAAAAATGGATTAGAATGCGAATCTGATCATCACATTGTAGTCTCAAAAGTCGATTTTCCAATTATGGCTAAGTTAATGCAGCCACATTAATAGATACAACCAGATATAGAGTGCATTTGTTGCATGAAGAACGTGTGAAATATCTTTATCAACAAAGGATTAACCAAAAACAGGTTGCAGTGAATGTGGATTGGAACACTAAAGAGTTATATGAATTCTTGAAACATTGTACCCTTGAAGTGGCAGAGGAGGTGCTAGAAAATAAAAGAAACTGTAGAAGAGGAATAGAATGGATGAGTATGGAAGCATTAGAAGCAGTTGCGGGGGGGGGGAAGCATCTGTATCATAGATGTCTAAACTCTAAATGTGAGGAGATGTAAATAGGTAAAGAATAAGTAAGAGCAGATTAAAGAAAATAATTCAAAAATGCAAGGAATAGTTATGGGAAAGATTATGTGGTGAAATAGAACATTCATTGGAATATAGGACATCTGCAGAAGCAAGTAGAATTATAAGATCAGGACAAATAACAACTCTTCACCAGAACTTCAGATGGTATCTAAGGAACAATGGAAAACACATTTCCATAATTTATTAGTTGAGCAAAAAAAAGAACATACAAGTGAAAATTTGTATGGAAATAATACAAATGTACATATGGAACCTATTTTAGAGGATGAAGTAGGGTTAGCATTTAGGAAAAACAAGGAATGGAAAGGCAAGTGGACCTGGAGGAATTATGATGGAATTGTGGAAATATGGGCCCCTCCAGTTAGCAAGACTTATATGTAAAATGTTCAATCAGATTATTGAGGGAGAAGAAATACCTGAAGATTGGGATCTATCATATATCTCCACTACATATAAAAAAGAAAATAAGAAGGATACTAACAACTATACAGGAATTATAGTTACAGCCTCAATGAGTCATTTATTAAGTAGTATTATTAAGTGCAGGCTGGAGAATGCAATTAAAGGAAAAATAACAGAAGATCAGGCTGGTTTCACTGCTGGACACTCGTGTATGGATCCTATATTCAGCCTTAGACAAATCAGTGAAAAGTTGCATTCTAATGGCCAAGAAATTCATTTTATACTTGTAGATATAGAGAAGGCATATGATTCTGTGCATATCCATTAACTTTCGGGAGCAATGGAAAACATTGGTATTGAAACCCCTTTAATTTTACTCATTAGACGATTATACCAACAATGTCAGGCAGCAGTAAAGATAGGAAATAAGTTAACTGTATTCAAACCAATAAAGGTCTTAGACAAGGTTGTAAGCAATATCTCCAACCTTTTTTAAAATATATATTCAACATACATGTGCAGGTATGGGAGTTCCCTTTGGGTATGGAACAGTTTACTCATTTTTATATGCGGATGACCGACATGGTGTTGATTGCTTAAGGCTGAGAGGACACAAAGTTTTTGATAAGAAAGTTAAGGGTAGCATTTGAAGCTGGAGGACTTCAAATTAATATGAAGAAAACTGAATATGTGGTAGTAGGAGGACATGGAAAAGATATAAATTTACCACAGGTAACCATCAGAGTAGTGAAGCATTTTAAGTACAGACTAGAAGGGCAATTAAGATGTTAAATGCTGTTCTTTAGAGCAGAATTATATCCAAGAAAATAAAGAAAAGAATTCTTCATACATTAGTGGATAGTATATTAATTTACAGGGCAGAAGGTTGGATTCTGACTGAACACCAAAAAGGTAAACTTCAGGCAGTGGAGATGGATGGCATATGAAGAGGAGTCAGGGTGTCTAGATTGGAAAGAAAAAGAAATTAACAGGTTACACAGGTTATGGATATGGAGGAATCATTTGTAGAAAGAATCTAGAAAGCAGGCTCTAAAATGGTATGGTCACATTAGGAAAATGGAGGATGAATAATAGCCCAGAATTCTTTTGGAGTGATCACCGACAGGAAGGAGAAAACGTGGTCATCCAAGACTATCATGAATAGCAGGAATCAAATTTACAATCAAAAAGTACAACGTGCCAGAGGAAGATTCACAAGATCATGAGAGATGGAAATTGGAATAAAGTGTACCCACTGAAAAGTGGAAAAAACCTTTAAAAAGGGGGGGGAGTGCTAACCTGTCTTTTCAGTCATGCTGAAAATGCCTATTGTCAGCATCTGCATAGGAAATTACTGTATTTCATCCTACTTTTCTTCTGTGAGAGTACAGTGATTTGGAACAAATCTCTTGTAATTTTTAACAAGTTGGCAAACAATTTTTCTATCTGGAACACAATTGCCAGTATATTTCCTTGCAATCCCCTTACCACTTGAAACCTTTTTACATATGTCATACATAAAAACCCAGTTTCATGACTATATTTATGTAGCAGCATAACTAATGACACACAATTAGCATACATTCTATACATAATAAAATTGTTGAACAACACATAAATGCACAAACACTAGCTGATAAAGCCTTCCACAAACTTACAAGCTGCTACCTGAACATGCATTCTACAGCCTTAATGACCGACTTCTCCCAGTACACTGCCATGATTTGCCAACTCGTATATCCAATAACCTCACTGCAGGTGCACAGCAGGGCTAAAGGAGTGTTTTGAAGATCTCTGTATGGAACTTGTGGAAGAAAAATCTCATAATTTTTACAATTACTTTGCTGTTTCTGGCTCCTGTGTAGTTTAGTAATTGAATATTAAAATGCCTGCTGTAAACTGATTTGGTACTCTGCAAGTGCCTACTTTGAAACGAATATCTGAAAGGGTAGAAACTGATACAGCAGCTCTACTTTGTTAAGTGAAGTGTACTAAATTTCATTGGACAATGTCAAACTTTTTGATGAGATTACATATTAAGGAAAGTTTTATCTACCTCTAAAGGGGAAAAAAAGCTTGGTACTGGTCAACAATTGATATTTGATACAAGGTGTTTGGTCATTACAGAAAAAAAAATTCCAAATCTTTTGAAGGTAGTGCAGTTGATTGTGCATCTTTCTGGCTTAAACTCTTCTGTTGAAAAACTTTTCTCATCTATGAACTCATTGTGAATGAAACAAAAATCAAAAACATAAGTGAAGACAATGAAGGCATTATTGCAAGTAACACTAACTTACATCTTGTAAACAATGTAATAAATATTATATGAAAGTGAACATGTGCTCTAGCAAATTCAGTTCTTCACATAAATACAATTTGAATGAAGATAATGGCTAAGAGCAGTATACACATATGAAATGAGTACGTTTATTTCTTAGCTTGTCCAATGCAGCCCTATGTCATAGATTGGAGTAGGCCTAGATTATTTAAGTTTTGAAAGCCCATTCCCAAAGGACATATATATCTTGAGAGTATTTTTTTATTTTTTTCAGTGCATCGGTAATATATACAATATTTCTTCACATACATAATTATTTACTAGAGCTACTCCTTTTAATTCAGGTATCCATATTTGCTGATTCATTAAATATCTAACTTATTTTTTGGAGACTGAAATTTAGTGTGAAATGATGAGGTTTACAATGTCCATTTTTTATATTTTTGGTTTATATGTCAGCCAAAGCCGCAATATTGAGAGTTTTGCTATTGGTGCAGGAGATTGGTTTTCGAATTGGTGCTGAGTTTAATACTGACATTCATAATTATTTTCTGGACAGTGATTTGTGGAGCAGTTTTTATTCCTAGCCGCAGATTACCTTCCTAGCTCTTTTCTTCATCTATCAGTTGGTGGCAAGTTCCTATGCAGTGGGTTATGTCTGTATTTGAGATGCACTTTGTGGTACTGTTAAAATATCAATTACAGTAATGACAATATAAACAGAGTGCTTTATTTTATACGTCAAGATATAATTAAGGATCTAAGGGATTGTTTAATTTGTGGAAATTAGGTGGTATGAAGAGGAAAACTAGCTCTTCATTGTGGTGTATAATATTCAAAATATACCACAAGGAATGCAGTTAAATACACGATTTCTGCTCATTTTCAAAGTTTTGTTCAAAGAGCTAAAATAACTTTGACACTATTTTCATTTGTCATTTCAGTGTTGTTCCTATTACCACCACGTCAGGAACTTATGTAAGAATTGTGAATTCATTCAACAAGACATTCCATAATTAGGTTCTTACCGATAAGTGTGCAGCAATAACTGTATATAGATTGGTGGAGATGGTCAAGATGATGGGGTGGATGAGGCAAAATTTGGTTATTATAACTCTTGAAACCAAGGTAATTCATGGAATTTCTAGTATTTTATGAAACGTTCATGACAACATTCATTACAGTTTAGGATATGTCTAAGGTAAACAACTTACATAGATAAGTACCTTATAAGATTGAGATAATTTATGGAATTACTTGCCTTTTGTGATATGTCTAAGATGAGTTTCAGTTTAGGTTAATTTAGGTTAGCTATTTCCATGTAAATAGTTGTCCAAAAACTGTAGTGCTAATTTCATATCAAAAACATTTTTTTTTTATTATTGAAAAATGTTTGCTCAATTTCCAAAGTGCAACTCTTCCAAATAACAACCTTTCCTTGTACTTCAGTTTCTCTACATTTTTTGTCAGTCAGTTGTTGCTCCATAGATCTCATAATTAGCACATCCTTGAGGATACAACATACAAATACAACTTGCTCTAGTGAGCTTATTTGAGTTATGACTTGGCACAGAATGGCTGTGTACTAGGAAAAGTGCACAGGTGGCACATTACTAATATAACCTTTCTATATATGAAAATGTCACCAACAAGTAAACTAAAATAGGATACACTGACATATGCCATAGTTAAAAATAACATCAGATGTGACTAGTGCTATAGGTAACCACAGATAAATACATAAATACATTCATATAGGATATAAACTACAGCTAAGAACAACATGATTAGATAACAATTGATACAGCTAAAAATATCACATGACAAGAGAAAAAATAAAATGTGATATATGACACGTGTTACTGCTCAGCCTGTTGCACTTTCCTTTAAAAAGCATGTGTGCCTTGGAGTTTTCCTTGATGGTATCGCGCTTCACATGTTTTACCAGTGTTGCACCTTTATTATACATGAACAGCATAGTTATGAAAAAGTATAGCAAATTTACTAGTTGATGCAAATCATCTCCACAGCTGGTGTTAAAACTATGCAATGTAAAACTATATTTAACACTGTTAAAATTATCAACTAGATAGCACACAAGTAAATATATGAAATCACCAGAGAAAGTAAAGACATTAAGGTCCTTGAATAGGTGTGTACAGCATTGTTAAATCCAACATAAAATATGATTCTTAATCATATCAATCACTATGTACGGAACTACCCCCAAAATTCATCCCGTATCTCACAATAGAGTGAAAGTAAGCAAAGTAAACAATGCATAAATGTTTCTGAATTAGTTTTCTCAATCATTTTGAGGCAAAATAGGGTGAGGTGAACTTGAAAATAATACTAGTTTTATCTATCTTCAGTTCAAAATCAAATTCCATTTTTATACATTTGGTGTGAGAAGCTTTCATAATACGTTCCCAGATGGGTTAAGAATATTTGGTACCCTTAGTATAATAAGCTTGTTTTCCTGCCATCTATCACAACCATTAGAGAAAGTAAAAGTACACCAACGCTATTTTTGTTCCACATATTGCGGTGTTATATATTGCTGTCCGAGGCTTGGGATGCATAAGCCGGCTTAAATAATTTGCAATTGTCTTGTTTTTTTTTTTTTTATTTTGCGAACCATTATATATCGTTTGAACGACAAGCAAGCATACAAAAATCTTTTGTCCAGTGTTATTTCAATCGAAAAATGACTTAGTTTCAGAAGAGGTAGTATATAACCTTCAATATCATCACATGCATAACTGAGCTGCTTCATTAATGTAGAAAGCTTACCTTTACACAGTCTCATACAGCTTTTCAGCATCAAAAATTGTAACCCCAATGCCAAAACTATTAATTTACCAGTGCTTAAACGTACACAACATACACCGCCTACGTGGTCGTGGTATGCGTTTAGCCCATAAACACGGAGCTCCTGGTTTTGAATCCCTTCAGTTGATTAGGTAATTTTTTCTTTGCCGTGAAAATGTGAATGACAGGTAATTTTAAGCGTTATGGGCTCCGCACTCATTTCATAATGAATTAATTCATCGTCTCTTTAACTCTTCGTTGTTTTAAAGAACCAAGGCAACTAGACGAGAAACGTTAAACTGTAACATAACTAAATACAATAATAAGAATAACACACCCTCCCGCGCTTTACCTTTGCAACACTACCAACTACCTCTTTCACAAATTCAGGCACACACTCGTCACTGCTGCCAACAATAGCATGAGCGTTGCGATTGCCATATTCTTTACTCATGTTTGAAAGACCGCATACCGCCATATTGTAGGCGACTAGAAGTTACACGATATCATCAAATGAATTTATATAATTATTTAAATAGAGAATGTATGCTTATTCATTTGATTACCACCAGCGTCGAGTGGCAGAACTTTACCTACACATTGTTGTAGTCCACATAAAAACATTATTATACACGTACTATTATTTTAATGTAGGTACAGCATAACTAATAAATTTGTCGTGATACTTATCCAACCAACTTTGCGTTGTTAATATGGCGACGTGTGCAAATGTATAAGGGAAAATTTTCAGTATTTTAAGTACTCGTGCCTTCTATAATATGGACGAATATCCTAATTTCGGTGAATAATTTATTGTGTTATTCCACTAAGATATTGCGGTTTAATATGGAGGTGGAGGATTTGTTGCTAATTATAAAGTAGCAGACATATACGTTATTATATATGGTTAAAGTTCATCTATACTTACGTTTAATGCTTTATAATTGTATGACCTATTCAATATCCTTCAGAAAAACAACCTTTGATTTGAAATATTAGCAGGATTAAACCTGCAATTTCAATTTTTCTATTTCGCTCTGGACCAAATAATTGATCCAAATAGGTAACCAAATGGGAGAATTATGACTGTACAGAAAATTAGATCCCCTTTTCAACTACAGGAACACTGCCTATCACCTTCTATGGTGCTACTTTTTTTTTTTGAAAGATTTACTTATGGACGCTCTTTAACAGCTCAGGTCATCAGCGTCCCATTCAACTCAGGGCGTGAAACGGCCGACCAATTTTGCTCAGAGGCCTCTCTTTCAGGCTTGAGGTTCTTTTTACTGCTGTAAATGTACGACACGGGAACCACGGCTTTACTTCCCTTCCGAAAGAAGCCATACTTAGGATTTTTACGCCCCGAAAAAACCCATCGGTCCTGGCCGGGTTCGAACCCGCGATCTTGGGTATGGTGCTACAAACGATATCGATAGAGCACTGCTATAGTGCCTTAATATCGGTCTGCAGCAGTGACATCTGCTTTCTCTACTTGCAT
The DNA here is from genome assembly GCA_030762175.1 of Metallyticus violacea. Lineage (NCBI taxonomy): Eukaryota > Metazoa > Arthropoda > Insecta > Mantodea > Metallyticidae > Metallyticus > Metallyticus violacea. The sequence continues at coordinate 107,675,564 of CM060846.1, read as the reverse complement.
TTTATGACTTCACTAATAGAACGCAGCATGTTGGCAACTTGACGCTACATGCAGGGATGAAAACACATGGAATCGCATGAAACCTACTGCAGTACATCAAGGAATCTCCGGACGGCTGACTAGTCCCAACGACAGCGGAATTCATTCCACGTATATGTGTCTCATTTTGAATGTCTTTTTTAAAATAATAATAATAATAATAATAATAATAATAATAATAATAATAATGATGATGATGATGATGATGATGATGATGATGATGATGATGATGTAACCTGTGTGTTGCCCTGTGAAAAGAGAGTTATTAGTGCTTTGGTACACAGGTAAAATATTAGCCTTGACGGCCTACGCTCGCCCCCTTTTTGTAAATATAAATTGATAAGAACAGGTAAATACTGTAATGAGGGCATTATTGTAACCATGGAAAATGTACTCTTATTTCACTTCTCAACTAATTGAAACACATACACACACTAACCTCGGGTAAATTCTAGAAACTGGTGCACCCAGTGGTTTGCTGCTGCTCGCTACGGCTTGAAGGCTACTTTCGCCTCATTTTCGTAAATATAAATTGATAGGGCCGGATAAAATACTAGCAACCCTCCTTTAATTGCAGCGGAAATAAAAGGTCAACATCAATTTATAGGCCATTCTGAGCGTGATACTATGTTACCGAGTATATTATTGCAATTGTGCCAGAGCTGCTTTATCGGGTAGAAAAAAAAAACCATAGGGTTGGTAAGATTCAAAATCACTAGCTTCACAACTATAACATGACGCTTATACCGTCCGGGCTATTGTGAAGCCTTATTATCTAACTATAACTGTGCAAGCCACTACCTTCGGCTTCTCTTCCCGGCTCTCTCCGCTTTCGCTCGGGATTGGCCAACCGCTCGGAAATTCCATGATTCCACTGCAACAAGAGATTTGCGTTCCTAGTGCTTTCAGTAATGCTTGTAACGACAAACCCTGTCGGTCACGTATCACGTGGCTTTCTAGAATGAAGAACGCAGCCTGTCCTTCAGTCAGCTCCCCAGTTATCCTCACGGGGCTGAAGTGGAATCCTCCACAGATCCCAAACTTTAAAAAAATTCCTAAGAATGTACCGGGAATCAAACCAGATTCCTCCAGGCCAGCAGTGGGCAAAGCTAAATCACTAGACCAAGGAGGCGGTCAATTACCTTTTATTTTAAATTTAAAATTATATGCCTATAAGGTTAATTGTCTTTGTTTTATAATTGCAGATGCACTTAACCATTTTAAAAAGTTTATAATTATTATTCACGTATATTTGTCTTAAATTGCAATAGTTAATCACATAACTTTCGGGTCAATATAACCCAACAGGAAACTTTGTTATTCTCACATGCCAAAGAAATATTAGTATTTATGTGCATTTGATTGTATTTTATGCAAACTTTTGTTTTATATTAATACCCTGACTATTATAAAGTAATCGGTTGAATCTTATTGCAGCGTGAACTGTTGCTCGGTGCTCAAATTTATTTCTATCCAGCTTGAATGTTATTTTTGTTGCTCATTTGGAGTGTACTACGTCAAAAAGACCATTGAGTAACCCTGAGGTAGTAGCACCATAAAATAGGATCAAGGAGATTAAAAAAAATTAAGTATATTTTTTTACATTATTGGACAATTTCTGAAGTAAAATAAATTCCAAAGTTAAAATTTTAATACTTATTTGTGTGAACTTTCACATGCTATTAAAAACAAAATGTTGAGACAGGAGTTCCCCGGACTCGAACACTCTAGGCAATTATCGTTGCCGTCTGAATTAAGCGTATTCATATTATGTATTGATTTATTTTGTTGGGGCGAGGAAATCTTAAGAATTTTTTAAAAGGAGCGAACCAGCCATCAAATCCTAAGTTTTGAAGGTTGCATCGGAAAGTAGCATTGCTTGTTAGAGGGAAGATATGCGACAATTGAGAAAAAGACGTGAGAACAGAGCAGTCAGAGACGACAATACAGGAAAATTGTTTGCGCGGGATAAAACGGAGTAGCCGTGGACGACTATAGTGAAAATCAGTTGGCCGCGAGACTGATAGCGAGCTAGAAATAAAAGTAATCTACTGGAAGAATTTTTTTGGAATAATTATGTACTATCCATCTGTGCTCTGTTATTACGTTATGTCCATTGATACTCGTTTTAGTAGAAAGAACGAACATTTGGAGCGGAGATCTTTCCTTATAAAAAAAACTGTTGGGGTGGTGAGAAACAAAATTGCGCGTGAACTTAGTTCCGACACTTCGAAGAACTTCTTAAGACTTTCTCAATAAGTTCAGATTGCGAATCCTGAGTCACAGAGCAATTGAATAAATCAAGGATGTTATCATCAAAACAAGTGTATTATATTCACAGCCACCTTCCCATCTCCTTTTCCCTCGAGACAAGAAATTTGTTTCCAAAATTTCAGCTTAACGTTAGCCGGAGCAATGAGGAAACCCCAGCATTAATACACCATCAAAGGAACAGTGAGTGGACGGAGAAGAAAGTCTACACGCCATCCATTAAGATTAACCGAATTCTTGGTTAATCCAACACATTATCCATACTTCCCCATCCCCCTACTCATCATTATTGAACCGTTCCAAAAGGGCTTCCCAACTTGTGATTGTTAGCAACTTTAAGAAACTGCCACAAAATTGTTCTGTGCTACGTTACAGTTAAATTACAGTGTCACAAAGAAGACATTTTGAGGTGGTCTGTACCTTAATTCACTCTTCTTGCAGTTACTGGTATACTTGTCGTTTTATGCTGGTTGGTGAATTTTCTTTCTTGATTCTGTCGTCTGCGGAGGCCTTCCTCTTGAGGTGCGAGATTTGTTGGTAGGTTCCCCACCTACAGCTGATCCCTTTCAGGTGTCGCGGTGTCGTGATGTTCGTTCTGCTTCGTTGCCGTGTAGCTCCTTCTCGGCATCGATCCTTTCCAACTGTCCTTTTACCAGCTTCTTAGTGGCCTCGCACGTTTGGCGCTATTTTGTGGCAGTTGCTTAAAGTTGCTAATAACCACAAGTTGGGAAACCCTTTTGGAACGGTTTAACCTAATAACAGAGCACAGATGGATAGTACTTATTCCAAAAAATTATTCCAGTAGATTACTTTTGCTGCTAGCTCGCTATCAGTCTCGCGGCCAACTGTTTTTCTCTATTGTCGTCCACGGCTACTCCGTTTTATCGCGTGCAAACTGTTCTCCTGTATTATCGTCTATGGCTGCTCTGTTCTCACGTCTTTTTCTCAATTGTCGCATATCGTCCCTCTAACAAGCGATGATACTTTCCGATGCAACCTTCAAAACTTAGGATATGATGGCTGGTTCGCTCCTTTAAAATAATTCTTAAGACTTTCTCACCCCAACAAAATAAAACGATACATAATATGAATACACTTAATTTAGACGGCAACGATAATTGCCTAGAGTGTTCGAGTCCGGGGAGTTCCCTCCTCAATGTTAAAATCGTTTTAACTTCTGGAGAGGACAACAAAGTGTGATCCACTTTATCTCTTTGATTGGAGCAAAGTGCATAGGTTATAAAGTTTTACTATAAAACCACTTTTTCCTATTGGGGGGGGGGGGGGAAATGGATCATTGTATAGGTTCTTAAAAATAAAAATTAATCTAAGCTTACAATAATAAAGCCACATATATAGCAAAACTTCACATGTCACATTTTGATACACAAAATAATCCCCCATTTTACTTCATCTTTTCCCTAGGCAATCTATAATAATATTATTATTTTCTCTTTTATCTTGAACCTTGCATACAAAGAAGCGATTTCTTTTGTTATTTAAAGCCCCCATTACTATATCGAACTTCAATATCAAGTTCTTCTTCGTTGTCACTGTTATCAACATTATTTCCAGCTGGTTTATTTTCTGCATCTGGATCATTTACAATTTCATCTGCCAGAAGATTAGTCACATCTCTTCCACGTTCAACACTCATGCTCTTTCCACCTCTGTGAAAACGTCACGGGTGGCCAAGGTAGTTAAAGCGCGGACTCGAGAGCGGGAGGTCTGTGGTTTGAATCCCACCAGGACCGTCCTCCCTGACTGAGGAAAACCTGGAAAAAAACCTCTGTTGTCCACCGCTTGTGGTGCCTCACAAAAATGGGTGCTAAAACTGATGATACATGGGATGAAATGATATACTGGGAAAATATTTTTTAAGGAAGGAAACACCCATTTTTCAAAGTATTTCTGTGCAACCTTCATTGTCAATTCAGGATGCCATTGTGTTAAGCATGAAACCAGTTCAATCCCGGCTTGTTTTCCTTAAATTGTTTCTCTATGACACCCATTCTGTTAAACATTATTATCTTATGTGTAAAGTTAGTTTCATCATCATCATCATCATCATCATGTTTTATCTAATCGAAGATGTAAGACAGCAGAACCTCTTCTATTAATCATGGATTCAAAAAAAAGTATCAGTGTGATAATGGCGATTCCAGCTAATGGAATTGTATTTCACACTATAGGGGTAGCAGTTTCATTTGACCTGACTTCATTTAGATGTTCCATCAAGGAATGTGTCCATTGCTCCTTTATTTCCTCCCTATGTAGTACACAAGGCTAAGCATTTGAGCGCATTAATTTTACTTTTTCGCTCGGGATAGCAGCTCTCGCTAAAGTCTCTCGTTGGCCGAGAATTTGAAACTCTTCCGAGAATTTGCACAGGGGCTAACATCAAGTGTAGCAAACAGTGGTTTAATAGCAGTGATGCTATATTGAGAGATAAATCCCACGGAAAAGCATTGAGGGATTTCCTTGCCAAAATCGAACGTAGACAATTCTAATATATATAACTGATTTACATCTTATTAAAATCATTTACTTAATTACTTCACGGGTGATGAAAAACTGCCGCTTCTGAAATAGGGTATAATTGAATTTTTGAGGAAAATTGAAGATTGCAAAAATTTCAATTCATAATTCCATCTTAAAAATATGACAACTGTTCGACTTTGCTTGTTATGTCGCGTCGGTCTTGGTGGTGTAGTGGTAACCATACTTGCCTTCTAAATCCAAGGTTGCGGGTTCAAACCCGTCCAGGATCGATGGATTTTTCGGGCGTAAAAATCCTAAGTATGCCTTCCTTCGGAAGGGAAGTAAAGCCGTGGGTCCCGTGTCGTACATTTACGGCACGAAAAAGAACCTCCAGCCTCTGAGCAAAATTTGTCGGCTGTTTCACGCCCTGAATAGAATGGGACGCTGATGACCTGAGATGTTAAAGAGCGTCCATAAATAATACGAATCTAATCTTGTTATGTCATATTCTAATACATTTTTTATTCCTTTGGCCAGCAATATAAAAATAAAAAAAAAAGAAATGGATTTCATGCAGAAACTGTTACCTCTCTCCTGCGTATAAAATTGGATGTGCGTAGCATGAAGAAAACTTGTGATTACCCTATCACTGAACATATGTCATTGTTTAGTGAAAATGTGTTCAATAAGAAGGAAACGCATGAAAAATAAATTACCAGTTTTCTATAGCTGAAGAAGGTTTGGGGTGGACGACGTCGATACCAATATGCTGTAGGAAGTGAGCTCTAATGTAGTACATTACTACATTTTATTAATAAGCATATGATGATGATGATGATGATGATGATGATGATGATGATGATGATAATAATAATAATAATAATAATAATAATAATAATAATAATAATAATAATAATAATAATAATAATAATAATAATAATAATAATAATAATAATAATAATAATAATAATAATAATAATAATAATAATAATAATAATAGTGATATATTATTGTATGTATATACATTGTTAGGTCCTTCCCAAGGAGGTACTCATCTCAGTTTACTGCACAAAGAGGAGTGAGGTTTAATAGCAATAAATAACAAAAATGGTCTTGAAGACGAACGTAGGGAATTTTGAAATAATACAGGTATTTTTACAGCTATTGAAAGGATATTTCACTGACGGAACATCGCAACACTGGTCAACAGCTGCGGTCTTTTGTGACAGATGTTAAAAGCACAAGTTTGTACAGGAAAATAATCTAGAGCGTACAAGAAAGAAGTAATAATTGAGAGTAATGTTTGATCTTACAACGGAGCTAAGAGATTAGAATGTATCTTACGACAACTTTTTTACTTCTTCTAATTTGTCACAACAGCTTTGAAAAGTGAATTTATGATTTGGAAAGCTAATTGGAAATTGTGTATTGAAGCTAATCATGCAATGATCTTATTTATTGAATTGATGATGAGAACGACACAGAAAAATAAGCCAAAGCTTTCATAGCAAATAACACATAGAGAGGTACATAGATCTTCATTTTCCTTCACAGATAACATTACTGTATTCAATTATGTTCCAAATAGAAATATTTTTTATTATGAGAAGGCTGCATCATGGTAACAACACGAAATGCAAGGAAGTGGACAAAGAGAGAATATTTTTAAATGAATTTTCAAAATCTGTGAAAAAGGAACACATTTCATAAGAACTACAACAATCTGAAATCACAGTTAGTTTCGGAGTCTACAACTTCCTGAAAATCTGTAAAATATGCGAACTGTACATTCTGTCCATCAGGTAATCACAACATAGCTGACATGTTAGGTGGAATCTGTAAAAGACACGTTTGTTAAACCCCTGGTACATTCTTGCATTCAGTAGGAAGCAATTTTGTGAATTTTACTATTTAGTTTATTAATTGATTGTGTTAAAATAGAATGTACCTTGTAGCAAAATTAAGTTGTAAACACATGAAACAGCTAAATATGTTTCTTACAGTAAATCTCAATTAATTTATTAAAATAGTAATAAAATAAAATATGTTTAAACATAATATTTTATATTTATACTGTTTCCTACTCACTCTGCATATTCTGAACTTTGATTTTGCATGCTTTGTACCAATTACAATAGGTAGGATCACACGACCCAAACCTTATATCTAAAAGCAAACAGAATATCAGGGTTAAAAAGCAGAGATGCTCGTAACTTACATTACCAAACATTTGCTATAGCTTTGATGTGTATTAAGTATCAATTATGAATGTGGTCCTGCTTGTGTAGTGCTAACCGTACTTGTCTCTTAAACCCAAGATCGCGGGTTCAATCTCGGCCAGGACCGATGGATTTTTTCGCGCCTAAAAATCCTAAGTACTAAGTATGGCTTCCTTCGGAAGGGAAGTAAAACTGTAGGTTCCATGTCGCACATGTATGGCACGATAAAGAACCTCAAACCTGAAAAAAGAGACCTCTGAGCAAAATTTGTCGGCCATTTCATGCACTGATTTAAATGGGATGCTGAAGACCTGAGATGTTAAAGAGCATCCGTAAATAAACAAAAATAAAAAAAATCATCTATTATGAACCGAGTTTTCTGTTCTTCAGTATTAAACCAGTATGCACATTTTGTAACACACATTAGGAGTGATGGTCTGTGTTTATCTCTGTTAGGGTCAAAAGCTCTTATGCTTTTAACCAGCTTGCCATAATGGGTGTATTTAAATAAAAGACTTATCTCCATATCTATTGAATTTGCACATAAACTTTGAAAGTCTGCATGGGTGGAAAGAAAATTTTTTATTCACTACAGCTAAAAAAAAATTTAAAATATTGTGTAAAATATACATATTCATCGTCCTTTCCAATTGCTTACCTTAATTTGAAAGAATGTTTAGAGAGCAACGCATAAACAAGAATGAGGAAGCATTTTTAATATGTTAAATAATTATGATAAAAAGCAAGCCATAGTGCCCCATTATAGAGTTTCTATTAAAACAAAAATATTGATTCATATCAGAATTATAGCAATATTTTTTTTATGGTGTTTAACGCCACAGGCGGAGAATTATAGCAAGTATCACATTTAAAATATTTAGGCCCTGATATTATACAGGAAAGAGCAAGATATTGACGAAAAACTAAAAACTATTTCTGGTATAGTAATAAACATAAAATCTAATGAGCATTAAACTGTTACTGCGAATAGTGTTGTTTCTTATCAGTACAGACATTTGAGGTGGGGCATTGGATTTCAACTGCTTTAGTATACTTTTGTATGATCATGACTGAAGCTTTATCTAGGAGCCTCTTTTTCTATTCTACTGTTTTTGTATGGCAAGAATGAGTCATCTTGCTCTTTTGACGTAATACTAATGTTCTTCCCACCTTCTCTCAGGTCCCTATTTTTCTTAAATGATTTATGAATATCATCAACTGGGGTGAGCTTGGTCCTGCATGATGACATTGTTCCAATATGTTAGCAGCAGTTTCACATTTGGCACCACCAAGAAAAGCAATTAAAATCTAGTAAATGTACATTTATTGCCAAATATCATGTTAATGAAGGATAATTTTATTTTTCAAAAGTGAAACTTTATTATTCACTAAAAATTAACAAATATATGGAGGAAATTTAGAGGTTAAGTTTGTTGCTAGAACAATGTTATTTCATCTTACATTAACTAGATAAAAGCAATAAATTTAACAAATTCTAACTCACAACTTGAATCAAATCATACTTAACTGATTTTACTTTAACTTTTTGAAATGGAATGTATTTATAGTATTCTTTAAGATTTCATGCTGGCATAGTTGTTATTAAAATTTATCATTACCAACCTATTTTGTCATGGTCTTTAGTATAAATGGGGAAAATAGCTAGTAATAATAAATTTATGATTTATTTTTTTTTTCATTTTTCCAGTTCATAATGCTCAGGAAGTATAAATGCACACTGGAATCATGTCTATATGCAGACTATTCCCTGAAACATTGGAAAAATGCCTAAAAATAAGATGAAGGCCATCTCTCAGCATGAAACTATACAGCAGTATGGTATAATTTGCAATAAAATAAAAGTTTAAGGGAGTGCTCAATTCTGTTGTTGGAGAGTAAACATGTTTACTGTGCAGGAAGATGAAGGTTTCAAAAACAATCTGTTGAAACTTGAAGAATTAGAATTTCCTTTCACTGAAAAACAGTTCAAAAATAACTTAAGGATTTGCAAAGTTGTTTTTAAAGTTAAAAATATATGCCAGACTCCATTGGCTTAAATAATTTAATGCCATCCCATTCTAAAAACATGTTTTTCTTCAAACATATAAAAAACAAGACCTGTTATGAGCAAAGAAATAATTGAGGAATACCTAAACTATTTGCAGAAAGAGATTCAAAAAGTCCCACCAACACACATACAGAGCTATGATGGGACAAACCTGCAAATTGAACCATGATGGAAATCTGTCATTTGCTGCAAACAGACTTAAGTAATTAGAGCAAGTCTGTAACAGAACAAAAACTTTTGTATCAATGACATATGCAGTGCCAGTGTGGAACTGATGGCCCTGAATGTTGTATATAAAGGTGAACATTTGTTGGACAATATTACTTGGCTTTTTCCACTGCAATTCCACATATAAGGACAGTTTATGAACTTAATATGTCAAGATAAAAGTGTCTGGATAGTTAGAAAATAATATTGTTGATAATCTTGCCACTCACATCAATGAAACAATTCTTAAAACTTATGGAGAATTTATATACATTTTATATAGCTGTCACTCAAGGTGCTGTAGTGTAAAATTAGCTGAAAGATAAACTTTCCCAGACATTCAGAGTTGTAGCCCAATATAAGGAATCCTATATGATGTTTTTTTTTTTTCTTTTCTTCTGAAGCTAATTGAAATGCTCTCTCCAAATATGAAGAACAATTTGATATCAGGTTTCAAGAAATATAGTGCCTATCATCCATCGAGTAAGCAAGAATTTTAAGATATATTTCAGGTGTGAAGAGACTTACATAGGGAAAGTATTTCCAGTAGTACATACTAAAGAAACAAATATATTGAAGGAGTGAATAGTGCTGTAATCTGAAAGCAAAGAAAGAATAAACTAAATGTGCCTGCATGACAGAGAATTATAGTTCAATTATGAGAGATGAGCCTGAAAGGGAAAGCACAAAAAAATAACTGGATGTCCTAAATAAGGAGTACCTAGCTTTGACTGAAAAATTGAACAAGTAAAACTGAAGAACTAGAACTGATTTTACACATTATGAGCAAGTCATTAAGTGACGAGATTTAACGGCAATGCAGCACTGTGTGCCACTTTTTTTGTCTATAGAATATTATGATGAATGCATTATGTATTTCGAAAGCCTTTGAAGACATTTAATGAATATGTATATGGTGATTGTTGTTTTTATGGTTCGCCTGCATCTGCAATTGACCTGTAAAGTGAACACTGCATTTTTGCAACATTACATACTTCACGTGACTGGATATGTAAGTATTTTTGAGTGTGTAATATCAGTTTATATATATATATAAATTTTGTAAATTATCTAGTACTTAATATACTCAGTTTGAGGAATTATTTTTTATTTTGAGGTTCAAAAGACTTCCTACCTCAGATAGCAGCTATCATGGAGGAGGTACTGGAGGAGGAGGAGGAGGAGGAGGAGGAGGAGGAGGAGGAGGAGGAGGAGGAAGAATCGGCTGATATCTCAGGCAAATCTGATGGAGAATATGAAGCAGCTCATCTAGTGACTAAGAACAATCCAGAGAATCTGATTTTGAAAGTGTTGAGGAACAAAATGTAGATAATAGCCTTTTCAAATGCAAGGATGGTGAAACTATTTGGATTAGTACTCCAAGGGAAATTTCAGGTAAGACTAAGCCTAAAAATGTAATAAAAACCTTGCCAGGGCCCACCAGGATTAGCTGAAATACAGCCACTTTCTTAGAAGCCTCCTTAAGATCATAACTCATGATATGATTGATAAAATTTACAATGTATTAATTGGTGTATTACAAAAAGAAGAGCAGATATCAACTGACAAAGGGAAGGGAGAATAAAGTTTCAAATTTTGCATAACTTATGGCTCGTTTCTGTGTACTTTTCCTCATTCAAAAATTGTAGGTATGCTAATGTTTTGGAATTATGATGGGACTGACATGGTTATCTTGAAAGTTACTTTCAGCTACAAAAGATTTCTAATTATACTGATTTTTAATTTTATGTGATAAACAGAAATGACCACCTAAAAACTGCTGCTTTTATGTATGTGTGCATTACCACATGCAGTTATTCAGGTCAGATGGAAGAGACAACAACCTGAATAACTTCAACTGTAATTTAGGTCAGATGTAAGAGACAATAACCTGAATAACTTCAACTGTAATTTTAATAACTTAAAAAAAGGACATTAAAGAGCACATAAAATTAAAAGGAAAAAAAACGGACTCATTTCTGCAGATATTTGTTTTTTAAACTGGTGCCTTAAACATGAAATATGTCTCAATTTCATTTGAAAAATCGATAAAAATAGCCACAACAGTAGCGAGCAGTTAGCTGTCAAGAAAAAGGTTATTCAAATAGAAAAATCAAAACATTATACAAAAATCGCAAATATTGATCATAATCTATATGGAAAACACAGATTTCAAAGAGGTTAGGTTGCATAATATGGGATAATTTAATCAGAACAGCCTTACAACATATACTTTTTCGAATAAACAAAAAAGTCAGCAATCAAAAAAGAAAATTTAGTAATCTTAATCATAAACTAAAGAAAACTCCAGAAATCTATCTTATGAAAATTTCAAAAAAGAAGAATTAGCATTTCTAAATAAAGGCTTAAAAACTTGTGTACAATACTCCACTAAAATAGAAGATTATTTGGTAGATTTGGAAGTGGCCATTGAAGGATTAAAGAACAAAAAACAGAAAGAGAATTAAATCAGAAAAAGTTTTTAAAGGCATGGTTAAAAAGAACACAGCAATATACAAGACACATAAGAACACAATAAAATCCTTAAATGATAAAGATGTTATACAAAAGCAGACAAAGGAAAGAGAATAGTAATATTAGATAAAGAAGATTATAATAATAGAATGCAGAATTTGTTAAATAAAAAAGAATATGTTCAAATCCAGTCAAGCCCATTGAAAGGGTGTATTTATTCCATCAGAGGTTCTAATAACATGTACAGTCATCCCAAAGGAAACAATATATAAAATAAAACAAAGCAACCCTACAATAACCAACATATATGGTTTATCTAAAATTCACAAGACTGGAAATGGTATGGTCCATCATTAATAACAACATTACTTCTTCTTACTATTTAGCAAAATAGTTAGCTAATAGATTCAAGACATTACCTAAATTTCAAAGCAGGAGTTTAACAATTCATATCAGTTAATAGAAAAAATTAAGGGCATAAAACTACATCACTCTGACACTATAATATCTTTCGACATAGAATCTCTGTTTCCAAGCATACCAAAAGATAAACTCCTAATTTATCTACATGATTGGCTTAAAACAAATGGAATTAAGGATACACACATAAAAGAATACATCAAACTCACAGAAATTTGCATAAACAAAGCCTATGATACACTGCAAAATTTAGATAATTGGTTAAAAGCTAATAAGTTAATATTAAACATCGACAAGACTAGCTATATAAATTTCAATAAACATACTCCACTTAATAATTCATGTATCATAGAAATTGAAAATACACCTATAAAAATCTAAATAGTACAAATTTTCTAGGTATCACAATTGACTCCGACTTATCTTGGAATGATCACATTCTTACATTATGTAATAATTTAAGCTGAATATCCTATGAAATGTGCATATTAACTAGGAGCTGTAACAAAGATACTTTAAGAATAGTATACTTTGGCTACTATACTCTAAATTAGTTTATGGTATACCCTTCTGGGGAGCAGCAAGTTTGTCAATTATGGTTTTTAAATAGGAAAAGAAAATATTATGTATAATGCAGCAATTACCATCTCATGCTCCTAGTAGGCCAATTTTTGAGGAAATAAATATTCTATCATTCTATCATTACCATATATATTAGAAACTGTATCTTTTGTGCATACCAACAAACAACTTTTTAGGAATAATGAAGATTATCATGTGCATCACACTAGATCTGCTGGTCAAATTCACCTACAACATCACAGACTTACATAAAGCATTATTTATGTGACACATACAGGTGGAATTCTATACAATAAAATGCCTAAATCATTTAAAAACAATTCAAGCATAAAATTTAAAAAATGTGTTAAAAACTTACTGTTAAAGCATAATTTTTATGCTGTGAAGGAATTCTTAGAAACTAAGTTATAGTTAGTTATGTATATTTAGAAACTAAGGTAGAGTTATTTATGTATATATGTAATCTTGTAGTTATATTTTAATGAAGCCAAATGTGCAAACTGTACATAAATTGGTGAATAAAAACCTTGAACCTTGAACTGTTTTACTTTCAAAGGAAGATTTTACAAACAAGAAGTTGGATTTACAATGGGCAGTCCCTCATCTCCATTTCTAGCTAACCTCTTCATGAGTAGATTTGAAACATACATCAACACAGCTTTTCCATACATATTTAAGGTATGGTACAGATATAACAACGATATATTTGCCATAGTTAACAAAAAATTCATTGATGCCATAAAACTTTTGAATATACAAGATAGAAACATATCATTTACATATGAAATAGGGATAACATATTGCCATTCTTTGATATTAAAATAATGAAATGTCAAGGAAATATGGAATTTGGAATATACAGAAAGAATACACACACAGATAATTGCATCAAAGCTGATGAACCCCACAGCACACAAACATGCAATTATCAACAGTTAAACACACCGGCTTGTTAACCTAATCAGCAAAGGAGAATATTTTAATGAATACAAACAAATAGAAGAAACAGCAGTTAAAAATGGTTTTAAAAAAGAACTAGTACACAAAAAGGTGCAGAAATTCAAGCGACAAAAACGTATCAAAGAAACCACATTTTCAGCAAGAAAAGAAAAGCTAATTTTTAAAAAGTTCGCATATCATCCATGGGCTACAAAAATATTCAAAATATTTTCAAGGTTTTAATATCAGATTGGCACCGATTAATAGATTTAATGTTAAAAACTTACTGATAGACAATGCTAATTACAGTACTCCACAAGAGGAAAAAGCAAGTATTTACAAAATAAATTGTGCAGAATGTGAAAAAATCTACATTGGAAAAACAAAGAGAAACTTAGGTACATGGTTACCTATGGTTAAAGGAACATTTCAGGAACATAAAGGACAAGCAAATAGAGAAATCAGCTCTAGCATATCCTTTTTGGGCCCAAAATTATGACATAATGAATAAAGCAAAATTATTAAACTCAGTACAAGGACCTACAGAACTAGCAACCTGAGAGAAAATCTACATCTACAAATACTAAAGACAGTCAAATGAACTTTGACGCTGACTGAGATGAAAACATAAACTACAAGATTATCACACGGCAACCAGAGCAGAATACATATTCCCACAGATCAATGAATGATCCGACATTTGGACCTTAGCCTGGCTGAAGATGAGTACTAAATGTTCTCGAAACAAGTTCCATAAATTATGACAAATAAGTGAAGCATTAAGAGTGTATAGTTCAACTGAATCATACAACGATATCAATTATATGATTAGCTTCACTGTACAAGTTCCAATTTATATTTTAATTTCAAACTATTACATGTTTTAACACTATTTTTGTTCCTATGCCTTTTTCCTTTTGAAATGAATCATTAGCAAGAAATACATACAACACATTTGTACCATTCTTTTAATTGATGTTTATGTATAATATTAAAAAAAAAAAACAGAATAAAACATTAAATAGACTTGTTTTTCATTATTTATTAATCCTGTATATTTAATACATTACATATCCAAAAAAGCAAGAAGTAAAAATGTGGCACCGAATGCTGTGCATGCCTGCATTTGGAAAAAGAATAAGCACACCCTCCTAAAGGTTAAGATTCAAATCATTTCACTTCACCATTTGGAAAAGTTGGAGCTGGCCTAAGGAAAATGATTCCCTAGAATACAAATGGGAGAATGTAATGAGAAAAATTGCACCTCCTAAACTGTGGGATTCTACAGAATTAAATACCTGTTTAATGAATACCTAAGAAGGAGTTACTTGAATCCTTGCTAAAATTGCTCCCATTTTGTTTATTTGAATCATTTGATTCATTAAAAATAAATGTTTGTTTGTCTTTCAAAATCATTTTTTTTTCTATGTTTTATAAAATAAAATGAAAATCTGGTGAACTCTGCTCTTTGAATATATCCAACCTTACATGCAGTGGAGTGTTACATTAGTCCACAGCAGAATATTCTTAATTTAATATTTATTTTGTGAACCAAAGTAACCTGAATTTGGGTCAGATTGTTTCACATCAGACTATTTATCTGAAAATCTATAGTAAATATTTTGTATATTAAATATGGGTTCAATCTAAATTGTTTAACAGCATGTAAGAACATTTTTCCAAATGTTCCCTAAATTCATTTGTTGGGTTCAATAACAAACATAAATCATAGGTAAGACGGATCAATCCCAGCCTGGTTGATGGTGTATGTTACTAATTTTTTTAGGTACATCAGGCTTCTTCCTTCTGTAAAGTGCAACATATAGAGTCAATTCAAAATCATTAACATTTTAGCTTTACAATAATGAATGCCAAAGCCAAAGTAGGTAATTGCATTGTTCAAGAAAGGTGAACTAAGTAGTTAAGCTGAATGCTGCGAGGTTCATCACCATAAAGGAAGCTCTGAATGAAGATTAATAAACTATGTCACATTATATGTATCCTGATACAGTGTTTGTACCAGCACCTCACTATATTAGATAAAACAATCCAAGATTCAACCTGTAATATGTGGTTAGAATATGTTGGTTTTGGTAGAAGGTTGATGATTACAGTGACAATGTCAAGGAGGTCTTGTAGGTGCCCAAAGCTGTGACTTAAATCCTAAACAAATCATATACAAGAAATCTAGATGAATTGTGGGAACTTTTGGCAGCTACTTTGAATGATGTAGTATCCACAGATATATACATACAAAGCCTTCTTCCTTCTATGATGAGATTAATGGATGGAGTGATTGATGCTAATAGTTTTTGGGCAAGCTATTAAGCCTAAAAAAATAATATTTTTGATAATATTTTTTCATCTGTATTTATATTCATTTAGAATTGTATATTTCTAAAACTAACAAATACATTTTCTTTTGAAAGGGCTTTAACCAATCTTCAAAACTGTTAATATCATAAAATAGCAGTTTCTCATATTCTCAGAACAAAATATAAAAACATTGAATGTTTGAATAAATAAATAAATGTAAATTATATCTTCTGGTTTAAAAGTTAAAAATATATATTAATTACACATTTATTTAATAGCTTCTTTAATACTTGTGATTAATTATTCCTTTATTTTATTTCCAAACATAAAATCATGAGATCTTTCTGTTTATAGCTATAGCTTACAGTGCAACATTTATCAGATAAAAAAACTTAATTTCATTTCTTTTAGTATGTTCTTTTTAAATCAGTTGAATTAAGTGTGAATTTCAGAGAAAACTATTCTGACATACCTCGACTGGTATGTTCAGTTTATCAGTTTTGTGCATATATGATTTAAGTCAAAATAGAGATTCCTTCATATATATATATTTTTTTTATATATTTTTTTCTTCAGCTGTACTAATTCAAGAATTATCATATGAAAAAATAAATCACACAACCCCAAAGCTTTAAAAGATGTCTTTTCCCATAAAGAAACAGGCAAATACTACAGCTCAAATGCATGTCCTATTATGCAGTTGTGTGAACATACATAAATGAATGGCAAATTAAAAAGCATTAATATTAAGAGCTGAATTATGGCTAGAATCTATAACAAAAATTGACAATCAATGAGACAAAAAAAAGAAAACATATATGAAGAAATTACTGAAAATAGATTCTTAAAACATCCCAAATCATCAACTAAAAGGATACTCATCATCAGGAAAACCTCGGAAGGCTCAGCTTAATTCATTAAAACAAAGAAGTACAATTAATTAAAAATGAAAAACAATATTACACATCTTGTACTAAGCTACCCATTTGAAAATTAAATAAATAAAATTGATATAATGTAAAGGCACTCTTCCTCTTACCATTCTATTAAATGAAATAGGTTAAGTGCTGAATATCTGAATTTTGCAAAGTGACATATCATTGAAAAATAATGGCACACTGCTGATCAAACCAAGCTATATTCATTACTTTGGTTCAGATATTAAGTGCCAACTTATCAACTAGTAGGCCTATGTTTGGTTTCCACTTTGGATGATTTGTCTAGGAGATTTGTTCTCAAAGTCTTACCTTGGCATGCAAGAGTGAATGTGAGAACCTAACTAAGCACAAATGGAGTTTATAACTCATTTGCACCATCATTTCCTTAACTGACCCAAAATCTTTATGGAATTTGCATTTGAAAAAAAATTAGAATTAAAAAAACAAGCATATCAGTTCTCATTTTTAACATTGTTAAAACAGTATGAGGCAGTATAACAAATTATGAGGAAATCACTCAAATTTCACTAGTTTTGTTCCACTTATTTGGACATGTTTGGAAGGCTGTTGCCTTCATCATCAGCATAGTTCCATTGTCAATGGTTAGGAATGAAAGCCAAAATAAACCAATAGCTAATGTCATAAATGGGTTAAACAAACACCTCTCAAAAAAAAAAAAAAAAAAAAAAAAAAAAAAAGAATTACAAATATTAAATATAGGTTTCAACACTTGTATAGATTGATTGAGAAATTTATCAGAATATGTAGCCTACATAGAAATAGCAATTTTCAAAAAATTGGAAGAAGATAAAAATAGCATCAGAGCACAATGTGGGAAAGTCCTAGAGCAACTGATAACAAAAGAAAATAATTAAAAAAGATCATATTGTACAGTACTCTGATCCCTAAAAAAAGGCATAATTTATAGTAGGGCTAACAAAGGAAACAAAATCATCATAATGAATAAGACAGAATATGAAAACAACCTGTACAATTTACTAGATAGCCAGAATTATGAAAAAATAAAAACTGATCGTACATAAAAATATGTTAGTTCAGTAAGTAAACTACTAAAAATGTAACCATTCTAAATGAGGAACAAAAAAAGAAGACAATACCAGACAACCCTATCACACCCAGAATCTATGGCCTACCAAAAATACATAAACCTGGTAATAAAATGAGACATATAGTATTTACAATAAATTCACCCATATACAAATAATCCAATTACCTTTTAAAAAACTCAGTAGTTTAACAAATACAAAGGCCGAAGCATAAAAATACTCCTCAGAATTAATAAAAAAAAATCAGATATGTGAAACTGGAAAACAGGGATTTGTCAGTTTCTTATGATGTTTCCGTTTCCTAGCATCGCCAAATAAAAACTAATACATATTGAAAAAAAAATGGCTAACCTCAATAAACCTAATCCGATGGATACTGAATCAGACCTCTTCATCCTATCCAGTGTCTTGGAAGTTTGTCATCAAGGTACGCACATACATCTTGGTGGTAATGTGGTGGTGCATGCTCCAAAACCATACCCGAGGATGCAGGGCTTGTTGCTGTGTGAGGTCTCTTAGATCTACCCTTGCGAACATTGCATGCATCTCCAATTTGTCTTGAATGCATGTAATTGTTACTCACATTGGCAGTCCTGTTCTGTACACACATCTCCATTGCCTTTGAATTTCAACAACATTCTCCGCTTTCGTATACCACTTCAAAATTGCTTTCGGCTGTTCAAGTGAAAATCTTGGCTCCAGTTTGTTGTAGCAATACTAGCATAACATAATGTGAGTCACATCTGTTTACAGAACATCATACTATGCATTACTCTTTGGAATATATTAAATAGATATCTACTGTGAAAGTGTGTATACATTTTTTGGCACCCTCGTATATACATAAAAGAAGGATTTAGATGGGAAATTCACTTTCACCATTCTTAGTAGATATGTATATGAGTTTCTTGAAAACAAAATTAGTTGAAGCTATCCTAAATATATATAAATGTTGGTACCATTATGTTGATGAATTCTTTGCAATAATAAATGAAAAATGGAAAGATGATGCAATTAAACCACTCAACCTACAGGATAGCACCATTAAATTCACAATGGAAATAGAAAACAAGGTTCTTCCCTTCCTGGATATAAAAATTATAAAAAATAACAATATACTGGAATTTGGCATATTCAGAAAAGATACTCATACAGATAATTATGTAAAAAACAGCAGCTACAATCCAAAACAATTTAAACTTGCAATAATCAATAGCCTCACACTCAGATTAACAAATCTACCAATAAGCAAGACAGAATATGAATCAGAGTATGCAAACCAAGATATAGCACAGAAAAATGGCTGCAAAACAATCTGGTCAAGAAGAAAATACAAAAATTCAAAAAACAAATAAAAGACACCACCATGCTGAAAGACTGCAAAGGAGATCATATATATAAGAAATTTGAATTCCATCCATGGGCACACCAAAAATCCCAGAAGATTTTTAAATATGCACACATTATTTTGGCTCCAGTGAACAAATACAGTTTAAAACACTTCTTAAAAACCAACACAAAAGACAAAATTCCACCAGCAAAACAATCAGGCATTTACAAAATCAGTTGCTAAGACTGCAATATGAAATATATAGGTCAAAAAAAAAAGGAAAATTACACTATTGTAAACATCCAAAATTAATCTAAACTCTTAAAAGCTCCTCAAAAACCCATAGAATTATGAGTGTGGGAAAATATATTCATAAATGCAAAGAAAATTTAGTTCATTTTAATCTTCCAAACAACAGTAGCCTCATCACAGAGTTTGTAAAATCGACAGATCGACATCTTAATACCATGCTGGGAAGCTGACAGTGGAACTGTGCTGATGATGAAAGCAACAGCCTTCAAAACATGTCCAAATAAGTGGAACAAAACTAATGAAATTTTAGTGATTTCCTCATAAATAATTTGTTATATTGTACTATATTTTACTGTGAACATCCCCTCTATATAAATCTACAGTATGAGGCAGGTTTAACAATAATTTTAAAATCAAAACAAGTACAAAAGAAAATTGTTTAAGCATGTAGTTTTTCTAAGAGGAAAGATAGAGACAGTGAAGATGCTGCTGGCTTATATAGATTTTCAAGACTATAATGAATGAGTGGAAATGAGCCTGGAGTCTACTGGTGTTTTAAGTTTCCTGGCACCACCTTTCCAGGAGAGAAAATTATGGGGGGGGGGAAATCATTGAGGCAACCAGGACCCATCAGGAATCATACTTGGGCCCATTGGTTTATGAGTAGACTATTGATAAATAGTTTGGTTATGGAAATTTTACACTGTGCTTGATGGTTAACATGTAAGTTTATTTCATTAAATTGTATCTGGTATTTTCACAACTGGTTTCTTCAGGTTCTTTTAAACACAAGAAGTGAAGCTTTCATTTTCATTTTATTCATTTTGTAGATATATAAATGATATATTTATACCCATTACAGTTTCATCTACTATATCCAAATATTTGAATTTTTTTTGGTGTCACTTTGTAGCTGGGGTGAATTAATTTATGCCTTTGCATAGATTTGATCCTGCACTTATTGGCATTTTCTATGGAATTATCTAGGAAGTCAATACTTACAAACATGTATATGACATAAGTCTGAATAATAGGATTAATTAATTTAGGCACTACCAAATTGCCATTATACTAAACTTTTTAAAGAAGTTCTTAAATTCCTTTCTTTGAATATAATATGTTTTGTTTCAAAGCTTTATTGGTTATCCATTTTGCTATTTGCAATCAATTCTATTTGTTTACAAACTGCTAATAGAAAACACATAGATCATAAAGGTAAATATAGTTTGATGGGTGTTGTTTCTTGCAGATATCAATTTTACAAGTATCATTTAACCAATAACAATTTAAAAAAAAATCTGTTGAGGTTCTAAATTGAATATCAGTAAAAAGCCAATAAAGCCTCAACAAAAAATGTAAATAATACAATACTGTTAGGTTTTCTTCCAGAAAAACCAAATATAAAGTGGCTAAAGTGCTCACAATTTATAATACCACGACACTTTATTGCAAACATTACACATAATTGTGTTGCTAAACATAAAGCAACAACATTCCACTACTCAGTGGTAATAAGGCACCACCATGCATAGTTTAAACTTTGGCATTATGATATAAACACAAATTTTGCCAGAATATAATCACAAACTTGGTGCTAAGTCCCAAAAAATAAATAATGTTCATGGACTCCATATTCCTTGCCACCTTTCATTTTCTTTGACTTTTCTCTTTTCTCCTTCATAGTGTGTATAAAACAAAACAGGTTATTAATGATTTGCATCACTGTTCCAAATTACTTTTTAATGTAAGACAGTAAGTTTGTAAATGTGAAACATAAATAAAATTGTTATCAAATGTCATAAAGATAAAAGAACACTCATTTATAAAATAATACTATAAGACAACCAGATTACTTCAATTGTGATGATTTGTTTATATCCATTCTGGTTCTGGTAAGTTTACAACAGATATGTTTGCTAAAATACTTGATTTTTTATATTGAACAAAATATTATAAGCACTGCATACCTACTAATGCTTTTAATACTTAAAAAAATTTAACATTACAATAAAAATATTATTTATAAGGTGAAAGTATAAAAAGTATAACAACAGAATAAAGCAAGCTTCAAATATATAAATTTCAGGAGATGCAAAAAAGAAAAACAATGTCCTGGTACATATTTAACATTTCAGCTAGCTACTACTATGTTTCTGGCTTACATACAAAAAAGAGCTTTTAATATGTACACTAATGATTTAATATTATAAATACAAACTTTAGAATGTTTCTCTTCATTAGTTATTTTATATTTGTTACCTGAGATGTTTAAAAATGCAAATATCAATGATATATAAGGGGAAAAAATTAAACACTTGCCATTCAGAAGCTATGTTGTGAATGCAAAACAAAGTTTCTCTGTTCCACTGGAATATAATATGATGTATAAAGATTGCTCAGTTTAGTATAATAGTATATTTAAGAATTCTCAAAAGTTTAGTCATGAAACAAGAAAATATTAATAATCAGTCATTTTCCTTTTCTCTGTTATTACAGGACAGATTATAAGAAATAAAAATTATGTAATTTATGGAACTTTCTGAATAAAAAATAGCGGTGATACTTTGGTTACAAAGAAGGAAAGAATAGTGAACCAAGGTACTGGCATAAAATATTATTTGTAATGCACATTAAATCACATAATACTATATAGCTAGCCTCCTTGGTGATACTCACTTAAGTGAGCACTTGACAGTATTGCAGATTCAAGCTCAGTTTCAGGAATGGAAGCATTTTGAATATTTGTGAACTTTCTTTATATAATTTTATTTTCTACTAAATAATGAATGTGTATAAGCTAAATAATCTTGCCAGAGTTCCAACGTTAATTTTCATTTAGTGGTTATCTAATTCCTACATTGAAAATAGACCCAATTCTTGATTGGAAAGGATAATTTCCTGCCTTCAGCAATGTCAGTTGAATAACACTTTTTAACATTTTTTCCTTGGGGAAGTAAAAAATAGGAGCAATTAGAATACTTCCATTAACATGTTACATATTTTATGTTTTACTTTTGTTTGTCATTGTGCCTATAAGTTTATTTGCCAACAATATACATATACATAATTTTCATTTTGAGCATTTACAGATTCTTTTTCTTTTGCTACTCTACTTTGTAGGTAAAAAAATATTCATATGTATAATACATTATATTTATTTGAGTAATGAATGGAAAAATTTGAGTTTCCAATAAACTAGAATTTTTAATGTAAAATAAACCTTAGTCATAGTAGAAAATGTATAAGATGGAAACCTGCCTTAAATGGATACACTTTTAGATTCCAACATACTAATATATTTTATGTCAAAAGTTTTTTATAAAGAAGAATCTGTTTAAATGGGAAAGAGAAAATAAATTTAATGGGGAGTAAACATTCAGGATTTAATGTGAAGCCCCCACTTTTATTTCTACATGTTTATGCTAAAGAAAGTTTTGGCCTTAATAGGACTGTGCATTTCTATTAAAGTTGTGGAAGAGTGTGGTCTTAGATCTATTTTTATAATTCCTCTTTCAATCCATGTACTCTTAACTTTGGGCAGAAATGTTTTTGAGAATTTTCCAGGTATTTTAAAACATTTTTTACAGAATGTATATCAATCTTTTGCTCAATTCTAAAATAATAACAATGACAATAACAACAAATAAAATCACTAAAAAAAGGGGTTTCCTCAATTACTGTTTCCTGTATTCCAACATTAACTAATTTGTACAAGCAAGACATCATGGCTGAAAAGTACAAGTTCTTGGACTCTTATGGCAATGGTTGAAGGGAATGAATCAAAGTGTGTGATATAATGCTGTAAACCAAATATAAAATGCAAATTCATGAGATACTAAAACATAAACTTAAGTGGCAATGATAAATCTGTAAAAGAAAAAAATATACCAAGGTATTTCCTTGATGAGTGAACAAAGTATTAGTCTCTCAGCTATCTAAGTGACAGTATATTGTAAATTATTTGTATATAATTTCTGAGTTATTGTAATTAATGCAAAAACCTAAGACTGTAATAAAACCCAGCAAATGATTCACATCTGAATTGTGTTCCAAAGCTTACTAAAATATTTCTTAATATTAAAATCTACAAAATGTATTAAGCATGCCATTTAATACAAATTAATCTATGTATTGTGTTTATTGTGGAACTTTGGTAAATTTGGAAAAACATATCTGTCCCTTGGGATTCTGCTTTGAAAAAGTTTTATCATTTGTTTATGGCTTCCTTGTAATATACAAACATATTTTCTCATTGCATTTTAATATTAGTTTTAGTAGAATTATACAAGGTTTAGGTATTCCAGATAACTCAAACTGTGTAATTTATAGGTCTGCTTCATTGTTCATTAAGTCAGAGAAAAAATTTAACATTTTTTTTCTATCTTCATGTGAGTAATAAAAGTAGATTCAATCTTTATTTTCATTACAGTTATTTAAATACATGATTAGAAAATATGCATATTTATCCACACACATATTTATCACAGCAAAATAAAACTAAATATAAATAATATGGACATTTATAGGCTTGTGCAATTATAAATCTCATTGTATTTACAATCTTCTGGTATATATAGTTCACCTGAAAAAAAAGGGAAAGGAAGAGAGAACATAAATGCTTTTCATACCAAATAGCAATTGCTTTAATTCTTCTCTACAAGGGACTATGAAATTCTGAAATTACTACTAGCATAGGTGTTCACAGTACCTTTCTTGTTAGAACAAAATGTGCAATTTTTAGTTTGTGTCACATACACTCATTTTGATGCTCTCTATCCAATATAGTAATAATCATTATGATTTTTATTGCCTGATTAGAACAAGTGGTTTTTCTTTGCTGCAGACAGGAAAGTCATCTTTTTTTTTTTATCTCATAGGCACCCATTACTTGCAGTTAGTTCAATAGAGCTTTCTAATTAATATGAATGCATGGTCATCAAAATCAAAACATATGATTGGTTTTAAAAACAAAGTATCCTAATTTTAAAACAATTTATGCATAAAGAAAAAAGTTAATAAGATATTAGCAAATGGTGCTTACAATCCCATTCCTAGCATTAACATTGGCACATCTTTGTCCCCCAAGCTTAAGTGAAATACAGTCTATTGCTCACTGCATCCATTGGTTTCTAACCACAACCAATAATGCTGCATTATGCAATGTTATCTTCATGAAGATTCTACAGACAAATTTGTAATATCTACCTATTTTTTGTTAGTTTGTTCTGTGCCATTTCAGGCAGTACTGTTAGTCCAAATGTACCTGTAGAAACCTGTGTAACAGTATGGAAGAGTGTGATTTTTAAATGACCATGGCACTACAACCTTGGGATCTATTGTGCTGATGAATGATAATTTTACCAAATTAGTTCAGGTGACTCTGTGGCCCAAGTTTCCCTGGTTTCATTTTAAGAACTGGGAAAAAATTCTGAAAATAATATCAGTAGGGAAACTAATTCATGCAGGAATGGAACATGGACTCACCACTGTGTGGGAATCACAAGTTTTACTTTTTGACTATGGCATTGTGTTGCATTAATAGTTTGTTGCAACTTTGTTTGCATGTTGAGACCCAGCAGTCATCATAGTGGGAAAGATGAGTTAATTATCAGCATTGCAACAGTTCTGCTAAGATTTACAGCAGAAATGTGTCCAAAACAAATTACCTCTAGCAGAATTGAATAAACAATCACAGGACTGGATATTTAATTTGTATGAACATATAAAATAGATTCAGAGAATCAGGGCTCCATTGGTGATACTGGTAGGGTAGCTAGTAAGTAAACTATGAGCAAAGTTAAGGGACTAAAAATATCCAAAAGAGAGAGAGATAATAAAATACCAAAAACAGGAAAATAGATACGTACACCTATGATAATGTCTATAGAGAAGGGTACGGTGAATGTTTCAAGGTCTAGGTCACCAACTGTAAATTCGGCTTCAAACAGTATGTGAATGTTCATACATACATAAGTGCCTTAGTTTTTATTGAATCTTGACTTCTGTTTACAAATGCCCAATAAATGAAAGGTGAATATATTTTGGACATAATCATATTTGGATATAATTTTTTTTAATGAGAGAATATAGGATGATGGGAGTTGCAGTCAGAAAGCACTAGCTTCTTATGAAAAGAGTATCATGTTACAAATGGAAAGGTTGAAGGCTGAGTTGATAACTGCCTTTACCTCTCTTCAAAGACATCCATAATTCTATAGCTCATTCATACAACAAAAGTAATGCTACCACAGTTTGAGAACACCTTTAAAACCCTCTTGGAAAAATCTTCACCCCAAAAAGTATAAAGGTTTCTGATCTAATTACAATATAGGTTCCATGGTAGGAACCAATGAAGAGGATAACATACAGAAACAACTTGTTATTGATAAAATAACATGAATCTGTGCTTCTGAAGTTGTAAGCTTCTCAATGTACCACTGTTGCATTAGCTCATTTCCATGTACTTAAATTTCAGATATGACACTACATATATAAAACCACATACACAGTCATATGATAAACAAATATGTAAATAAATTGTGAAAAATTAACAAAGACTGCTCAAGTATAATAAAAATTAAACACTGAAAGTTGGCACACAAAACACTGCTATTTCAAATAACCATGTATTTTGCTTTATAGAGTAGCAAAATGATAGCTATCTCTGTATAACTAAAATAACATGTTTGGTGTACCATGTTCATTATTTCATTTTTAATTTATTCCAACTTTTGTTAACTAGCTAAATAGTTGTATATACAGCGTGGCCCGAAAGTCATTATCCATTTACATTAATTATAAAATGTTTTACATTGTTCTCCTTCTGCATTGATACATCATTGAAGACAATACTGAACACTTAAATAGGCTTTTATGCACAGTATCTGGTAAGAATTAATTTCTTCAAAAGTCTCTTCTATGACCGCTTTCAAGTCCTGAATTTTCTTAGTTTATATCACATGCCTTATCTTTAAACATTTTCCAGAATAACAAATCATGTTAAGTTTGGTGATCTAGATTGTATTTCTATTGAATCTTGTTATTCAATAGTTTTACCTACATTAATGTATTTTAATATAACTGTTATGCAGTGTAGTGGAGCACATTGTGTTGAAAGCAAAAAGAGGTGATTTAAGCAAAATTATTATAACTATAGCTATTGCAAAGCTTTACCATATACTCCTTCAATGACTTGATAATGATGAGAAGACTACAGGGGTTTTTGTTGACTTATCTAAGGCTTTTGACAGTGTCTGATGAAATGCTACTGATCAAATTGCAGAAATTTGGTACAAGGGGAAAATTTCATGCACTATTAAAATCTTACAGGAAACAATGTACAGTTGTGAGAAATAAATATAGGCATACAATAGAATCCTTTTCATCCAACTATGAAAATATAAATGCCGGGGTACCACAAGGATCAGTGCTTAGGCATATTCTCTTTCTGCTTTATGTCAATGATCTTCCAAAAATTGCACATGCTAAAACAATTTCATATGCAGCTGACACCTCAGTAGTATTTGGGAATAAAGAACTAAATAATTTGGGAAATTTAATAGCTACAGAAATGCAAGAAATACATAATTATCTTACAAATAATAAACTAAAAGTAAATCTTCAAGAAACAAAAGTTGTCATGTTCCAATACAATAATAGGTATAGTAATAAAAATGTTGTAAATATAACAATTAATGGTAAGCAAATTCAGCAATTAGACAAAATAAAATACCTAAGAATTATTATTGATGGAAATTTTTAACTTTCAGATATCATATTGATTATATATGTAAAAAAATAAGTACAAATATCTACCTTCTAAGAAATTTAGCAAGATATTTAAATGCAGAACACCTGAAATTAACTTATTATGGAATTATACATCCACATCTAGATTATGCCATTGAGGTATAGGGTAGTACTTGTTTAACAAATATGAACACATTATTAGTTTTGCAAAAGAAATGTATATAGATGTATATACAATGTAAATAGGAGAGTCATGTAGAAGCACCTTTGTACTACTTACTGTAGTATCATTACATGTGTATAAAGTAAATGTTTGTAGTTAGCAAAGATGGATTAGACAAGTTAAATAAGGACTATAATAAGTATCATACAAGAACACAAAACAACTTTTATAGAGTAAATGTAAGTAAAAAGATAACTGACAAAATCCCTTAATAATGGGTAAAATATTATACAATAGGCTACCAAGTTGTAAAAAGCAACAAAAAGGGAAAAATGTAAATGTAAGTTGAACTTCGTGATACAAACATGTATGTATAGGCTGGATAAATTATAATATCTAATGTATATAGAAAATGTATGTATTTTATTAATGACAAATCTGACATAAAATGTTATTATGGATGAATAAATTATTATTATTATTATTATTATTATTGTTGTTGT
Source organism: Metallyticus violacea (assembly GCA_030762175.1). Lineage (NCBI taxonomy): Eukaryota > Metazoa > Arthropoda > Insecta > Mantodea > Metallyticidae > Metallyticus > Metallyticus violacea. The sequence continues at coordinate 107,647,545 of CM060846.1, read as the reverse complement.
TGTAGCCTTGGAACAACAAAGGTAGTAATAATTTCCAGTTCTATGGCAACTGCACCATCAAAGCCAATTCTGCAGTGATTGTGCCATCAAAAAACTAAAGATTCCAGAATTCCTAGGCATAAAGTATTGCCCCAAACAGTAACACTACATAAATTTAATTGCCGTATAGAAAATGTCTATGATTCTATATCATTAAGTACAGTTGTGACTGTGATATAGTGAGATAATCTGAAATCTGTTTTTCTGCTTGAAGTATTTATAAACAATATGTCAGGACCCCCCTAATATTAACTAATGAAAATGAACCTACAAATGGAATCATCTTTTGATAGACCATTAGTTAAAATTATCTAAAATAATTCAATTGAGCTGGTTGAAAAATTCAATGAACTAACATTTGCAAAACCTATTTCAAGTGCAAGCATTCAAGTACACATTTTAGGACTTTGAACAATACCTTGTAACATAATAAGCTTGGTTTTCTCACTCAATAATGAATCATTTGATCTATACCTATCCAGTATTAACCCATCTTGCTCAATACATAGGCATAAATTGTAGATCACTTTACATGCTGGTGGAATGTTGTCAAAATCATTATTACATATAATATGTATATTATTGCAGTAGAACAATCTTATTTTAAAGCAAATATTATTTCATTTTAGTTAATATTGTGGCAAGAATTAACACAGGTTATGGGGTAGCAATGCATTCTCAAGCTTGATACTTATAGTAGATAAGAGAAGGCAAAATTTGTAAACTCTATCAGCAAATGATAAAAAATTAAACAACCTTCATGCAATTCCAAAAAACACTGAAATGTGCAGTGATTTTGGGCCATTCTGTATATAACTGTACTAAATATTTGATAAATAGGTTTGTGGATTTCAAAATGTAAATTCAAATTATATTTTCACAAATGAACAAAGAAACAGACACATCAATTGAAAATTAATGTACATATGGTACTGCTTTAATATCTGCATAATTGAACAGTATTTGACTATTCAAAAAATAAAACAAACTTTTAGCTATATAGCTCAAATTTAACCACATTTATTTTTGCTTACCATAAATAGGTCATTTAGATATTAATATCATGGTCTCTGGTTATTTTGGTTGTCCATGCCCTTATGACATTCTATATACATATATTATCCTTGCAGCAGCAAATTATTTTAATATCATCATCTTAGATTTTAAGCTTTTATTACATCATGTTCATAATTTCTTTCTAGTTCAAAGTAAATCTAAATTATCTTCATAAGCCTTTATAGCTGATGCTTGACCAAAAACATAACTGATTAAAATTGGTTATGCAGAACCTGTTGGAAATCCAGAAGGATGTAAACATTTCAATAAAGGTGAATAACAATGATTAAATTGAGGAATTTAGCTGAAGAGTACATGCTTATGAGAAAACACACAAAATAAAAATTTTAATGAGAAAAGTGTAGAATTATAAAATAATATTTGTGCTAAAGATTAATTCTACAATTTGTGATGTAGTTTGCAGGAAATTTTATAATAATTATCATTTAAACAGGAAATAAGTTTAGTGTGTTAATGATATTTAAAGATGTCATCTCCTCAATACAGTGCATGAGCTTTGGGATTGCACTCCTGGAATCTGCACTCTGTTTTCTTTAAAGTAGTCTTTTTTAAAAATATGAATAGTCTGAGTGAGACATACTTAAAACTATATTGTGCATTATATAACAGCAGTTCACAAAGTAATTCCTGAGATTTTAGAATGGTTCATACTACTCAATTTTGAATGCAGTATTGATAATATGCAGAAATAGCTATACTTCAGTTAATGTAACTTAAACAGAGCTAGCAGCTTGTAAGAACATTTAAGTATCACAAATGAATATTGTTTACGAAACATATATATGAGTGAGAAGACTCTTCTCACTGTATACAGTAAGCTTGCTCACAAATATTCCACATAAATAATCTTAAAAATTAATTATTCATCATATTACAATAATAAGCATAAAAATGGCTAGATCACAATATCCTAAGCATAAAAAGGCATGAAAGTATGTCAATTATATTCTCACTAAATCCATATTCTAAAACTTCAGTTAAAGTATGCATTTATATATTGTGCTCAAATCTTATACTTTTATAAAATTATACAGAATTTCTACATATTATTTTAAATGCTAACAATTTTCATTCATCATACAGATTTCTTAAGTCATATATACTTTACACAACATAGTTGCCAAGTTAATAATTTATTGTCCTCTTTATCACAGTCTCAATTGTCACCATGTACACAGTAGCAGAGAGCACAGTATTAGAACAGTTGCTGCTGAGAACTTCTGCCCTCCACTTGTACCACGTGGTGGAGCTGCAAATTAATAAAAGTTTTAATATATAACGTGACCTTGATGAATATAATTTCTCTTTTGATCCTTTCCAGCATTTTAAACTTTACCTCACCCGAACCTTAAAATGAACATGTATGTCTTATTTACAGTGTAAGCAGCTTTTATGATGATACAATGTTATTAATAAAATTAGTTAAATATAAATACTCTCAAGGCATACCATTTATGGAGGAAAAAAATTATGTTTGTCTATGTCTGCATGTGTAATTTTTTTTAAATATCTTTATTGAACAGCATGTTCCATTTCATGGGAATATTATGTTGGTTAGACTTTACAGTGTCAATTTTGAGTTTTCTGGTTATATCTACAAGGCATGTTAAATTAAAGAAGGTCAATTTTCTATTTCAATTGGTATTATATTTTTACATATTTAATATATGTGGCTATTTAAAATTATACAAACACACATTTATTTTCTGTTTCCTAGCAAGTGTTTTTGCTAAATTATATTTAGTTATGTTCCATGCTATTAAATTGTCTACAATTATTGCATTTGAGTGACTTTAATCTACAAAAATAAATTTTAATCCATCCTGTTTGACTCATTCTAGTCATATATTTAGATATTAACATATAGAGTGTATTTGGAAGATTAAAAATTGAGCTCTAATTTTTTTCTCCATATATGTTGTTAAATTAAGAGATTTTACATATATTTTCTATTATGTCGCTTTTGTTTGTTGGCCAGTCCCCTCCTCCTTGGATAATGATTTCTTTGAGGTTGTTCCTTTCTCTACTGTGTTTTGTACATTGGAGTACCATATGATCTACTGTTTGATGTCCCTCATTACAGGTGCATGTGGGATCCTGAATCATTTGAATCTGTGAAAGTAGACTTTCCTGACCTGTTAGCATAGTAAAGTCCAATGTCGCAGGAAATTTAACTGCTTGTATGTGTGATACACTTGGAAAGTATTTATTTTTAATTCTTGCTTTCTATGTGGCTTCCAATCCTCTTGCCATGGCATCTTACTTTCTTCTTTCAAAGCCTTCATTGTTCTGCTTATAGGTATATTGCAGTGAATAATTTTTCCTTTGCTGCCTGTTTTGCAAGGTAGTCAGTTAATTCATACCCTTATACTCCTTTGTGTGCTTTAACCTGATTGCAACTGATCATTTATTATGTAAGAGATTTCAATTCCTGTCTCATGTTTTTTATTAAATGGTTACGGTTTCTGCTAGCTTGAAGTAAATCTATTGTTATTTTGCTTCTGTAAAAGCTATAGTTTTTGGAGTAACTTAGGAATATATATCAATATTTTTTTATTTTGTAGGGCTATGAGGATTTCCAGTTGTTCTGTCTCATTGTTTGGACATCTATGTTTAGTTTACATTTCAACTAACAAGTGGTCTGTCAGTTTTGAAGAAGCATTACAGTAGAGCCTACCTCTTTTTTGGATTTGCTGCCATCCATATAAATTTCAACTTTATAAATAAGTTTTGTTTATGTCTATTTCTTCAATAACAGGAGTCAGCTGGGTGAGATCATTGTATCTACTCTAGTAGGATACCTGTTTGTGTTATCCTTGATTCATTCAACCATAAAGGTGAAGCTTATCTCTTTTAATCTAATGATAATTGATGATAAGCATGTAAGTATACCAAGTGGCTTATTGGACATAGTCTGGAATGTTTTTGCAACATTCATGTTAATAAGTTGTCTTACTCTTATTAGTTTCAATTTATTAAATTTACTACTCAACTTCTATCCAAACTGATGCTGCACATGATTATAAGGGTAAAATTGCACCTTTGAATATTATTGTTAAGAGTTTCATTATTTAACCCCAATTAAGTTTGGCAGATCTGGATAATGCATTGATCAGGTGCATACATATCTCACCAACATATGGTATATCCATCAAGTGTAATTCCTAAGTATTTCATTGTGTAAACCTGATCCAGAATCTTGTTATTTAGGAATATGCTTATATTTTTGTTTTCTCTGTGCTTCCTTATTTTATTTTATTTTTTTTTTACTGCTGTTCATTTAATTTTATTTTGTTTTTCTTCCCTCTGTTCCAGGTCTTTTGGCAAAATTTTCTGTTTCAATAACACTTTTTCCTTTTGTCATTAATAAATCATCAACAAATGCTATTCTTATGTATGACTTGTGAACTCCAGGTTTAGTAAGGAATTATACCGGATATTTCAAAATCCTGGCCTGCAGCAGAATCCCTGGAGACTGCCTTTAGTCATATCTTTTTGTAGCTGAAGACAGTTTGTGTGCAGAATTACACTTTCTGGTTGAAATAACTCTTGGTGAGGTGATATAAGTTCTTTGGGTATTAAAGTTGTCTCAGTGCATACATAATGCCAGGCCACCAAACTGCATCAAATACATCTTAGATATCCAAAACTCAATAAAATATATGAATATTCTTCTAAATTTTACATAACAAAATCTGTCAAAGATTTTATGCTGTTTACAGTGCTTTTTTATGGTGTGGACCCATACTGATTGTTGTTCAAGAGGCTATTTGAATATAGATAATGCATAACTCTATCAATCAGGAGTTTTTTTTAGTATTCTATCTGTATTTAGAGATTAATGGGATGAAACTTAGAAATGTTATGCTTGTCTGTTTTATTGTTTTTATCATGCATATTATGCTTGATCACTTCCATTTTTGTGAAAAGCAACCATTTTTAAGCATAAGTTGTAAAGGGCTGTAATGCATTTTGAAAATAAATTTAAATGTGAAACACGAATATACTATTGTTACCATCTTTCCCTGGCACTTTATTTGGATCCATTTTTTGCGGAATTACTGCTATCTTTATTTGAGCAAAGTCTATGTCATCTTCTATGGCTATGGAGTGGCTGCTCATCCATCATATGTATCTATGATAATCGTTGTCTTTGCAGACTGCCACGGGTGGCCGAGGTTATTAAGGCGCAGACTTGTGGGCGGGAGATCTGGGATTTGATTCCCTCCCTCTCTGAGGTTTTTTTCAGGTTTTCCTAAGTCCTCATAAATGGCAAATGCCAAGGAGGTACCCTAAATTTTAACGTGATGACCTGAGATGTTAAAGAGCATCCCTAAATAAATTTAAAAAACCCTAAATTTAGGCCTGGAACGTTTCCTTCCTTAAAAAAAATCCTTTCCCAATTTATCATTTCACCTCATGTATCACCAGTGTCCACCTCCTGTGGCGCCTCAGTAGTTAAACTGGCATTAAACACTATTAAAACAATTTTCTTTCCTTTCAGTATCATCTGGAGCAAAATGACCAAGCATTAAATTAGGTGTTTTTCTCAAATTAGATATTATGTTACCAACAGCCGATCTTAGAATAGTTAGTGATAATGCATTTCTTTTTTTTGCAGCTGTTATGCAATATGCTGCATTCCAAGGATTATTTGATGTTGTTAAAGTGCAATCTTGTGATGTAATAAGGCATTGCATTATTACACAAATATTAGTACATGCTATCTTTTTTTTTCTTTAAAGTGTTAAACAGGAAGTCAAGGAAAAACAAGGGGAATCCACCAAGCAATAAGAAGAAGGGAAAATACCTTGAAGTATAGGCAAAGGGGGTTGCAAGGTGAGGAAAAGGATAGTGGCATGACCATGGTAACATAAGACCTAATAAAAGAAAGAGTCAGGAAGCCTCTCAGTACTTAGGAGGAAGAGGTGAACAATGAGGCAAGCAACACACCTTTGGGAAGACAGGCCCATCCTAACCCAGTCCCACCAACATGTATAAAATACAAGTATAACTTTAACCATTTTTATTTAGTGTAAACTATTTTTCAGAATTAATAAATCTTGTGATGAGTTGTGTTGAACATGTGTGATTTGTATTGAATTCTGCAGTCCTATAGTTATACTTCCCCTTTTATTATGTTATGAAGCTATGTTTAGGCAGTCAGATGTTGGAGCCAAGTCTCACATATGCCTCTTCCTCATGTTCTTTAGCTAAGATGAAGTAGTAGGTTTAGGAATTAAAGAAACTGGGGAGTTTTTTTTTAATAGTGTTTAACACCCATTTTTACTACTGAGGCACTACAGGCTGAACCTGGGGAGTGCACCACATAACGGAGACATGGGCATAATTTAAAAACTGAGTTGTAATTTTTACATTTTAGTGGTAAACATTTTTTTCCCTTGTTCACACATTTTCAATGCTTTGATGTTAATTAGAGTCATGTAAAGGTTCTTGTTCAAGTGTTTTTGATATTTGCAATTGTGCTAATATATAATTTTGTCCCCATAATTTTTTTGTAATTCATGGGCCATGTTTCTTGTCACTCACTCACTCACTCACTCACTCACTCACTCACTCACTCACTCACTCACTCACTCACTCACTCACTCACTCACTCACTCACTCACTCACTCACTCACTCACTCACTCACTCACTCACTCACTCACTCACTCACTCACTCACTCACTCACTCACTCACTCACTCACTCACTCACTCACTCACTCACTCACTCACTCACTCACTCACTCACTCACTCACTCACTCACTCACTCACTCACTCACTCACTCACTCACTCACTCACTCACTCACTCACTCACTCACTCACTCACTCACTCACTCACTCACTCACTCACTCACTCACTCACTCACTCACTCACTCACTCACTCACTCACTCACTCACTCACTCACTCACTCACTCACTCACTCACTCACTCACTCACTCACTCACTCACTCACTCACTCACTCACTCACTCACTCACTCACTCACTCACTCACTCACTCACTCACTCACTCACTCACTCACTCACTCACTCACTCACTCACTCACTCACTCACTCACTCACTCACTCACTCACTCACTCACTCACTCACTCACTCACTCACTCACTCACTCACTCACTCACTCACTCACTCACTCACTCACTCACTCACTCACTCACTCACTCACTCACTCACTCACTCACTCACTCACTCACTCACTCACTCACTCACTCACTCACTCACTCACTCACTCACTCACTCACTCACTCACTCACTCACTCACTCACTCACTCACTCACTCACTCACTCACTCACTCACTCACTCACTCACTCACTCACTCACTCACTCACTCACTCACTCACTCACTCACTCACTCACTCACTCACTCACTCACTCACTCACTCACTCACTCACTCACTCACTCACTCACTCACTCACTCACTCTCACTCACTCACTCACTCACTCACTCACTCAATCAATTTTCTCTTGCTTTAATTGCTATTATACTTTTCTATTTCTTGTTTTCACTGTTTCTCATGTTTGTTATTTTCCTGCAGTTTCTTCCTTCCTATTGTTCTTAAGTATTTTACAGGTGCAATAAGTTACATTGTACTCAACTTTAGGCTCTTTTGTTCCTTGTACTTTGCTTTGTAAGCACAAAGCTTGTTCTTTTCAGTGCAATTGTTTGATTGGTATACTATTTCTTGGTATGAATTTATGAATTTAGGTATTTTCATTATATATTTTGGATATGTTGTGGCTTTGTACATGTTTTTGAGAAGTTTTTCATTATGCTAGGTTATATTTCATTTCTTTGTGAATATGCTTATTTCATTGGTGTTAACTATGATGTGAATTGAATCTGTCGTCTAACACTCTTCATGCTTCACTAACCTTAAAAATATCTGGTTAGTGAAGTATGAAGAGTGTTAGACGACAGATTCAATTCAAGTAAGCATCACTGTGTTAGTTCCATATGAATTTTTTTTTCAAGTTTTTACAATTTTGAAAAAAATTTAATAACTATGATGTGTTTAGATATGATTTTAATTTCATTTGTTTGTCATACTTCCCTTCTTCTGCTTTTTCATTATGGCAATTGTAACATTTTCATGATGATTATTCACAGACATTGTTAATTTTTTCATTTTTGTAGTTCAAGCATACATTTTTCTTGTACTCTTTTGGTAATGTACATATCTTCATTCATGATGCATTTTAACATTATCTTGAAAGTGCTTTGTTATTCTGCAACAGGCAGTTTACATATTTTAGCTTCCTTCTGGTTTCATAATACTGTGTTCATTACTGATTTTTTTCTAGTTGTGCAGTTTTAATTGCATGCCTTCAGGCTTAGTTGCACAATTTTTATGTTCAGTCTTGAGTGTTGATACATAATGTTCATGAGAATTGCAATTTACTGTTTGATAATATTATGATATGTGTTTCTAGATTTTTTTTTAGCACAGGCTACATATGTAACATTGTTACGTTGAATTTTATAGGTGATTAATAATGTTAAGTGGTTTTGTGAGCTTTCTTGTGATTTAACAGAGCTCTTTACCACTATTTTGATATAAAATTCATTTTGATAATATCTTTTTGGCTTATTTCTTGATCATGACAATTTTATTAACAATCATGCCCTTATTGTGTTTAACTTACTGATTGTGATATGTATATATGTGTTTTGAGAGTATGTATGAGGTTAATGTTTCTTTTTTCCTGTGAGGTAGCCCCTTTTGACCCCTCAGTGGTGTTTTGTTTTGTGTGTAGCTCTTCAGTATGGTAGACAGAGCCCTGAGGAGACTACATTGTGTTGGACTGTCAAGGTGTACAGTTGTAACTGCCAGGGTGTGCAGTCAGAGATGGAACTTTGAAGATAGGTTGCTGTACCTCTTCAAAGGGAAGTTGTAAGTCTGGGTCCTGATGGTGATGATTCATGTCATTCCGCAAGCATATGTATGGTTAGTGAAAATGTTGATATTAATGATTTTGTATTTTGCTTTTATTATGTAATTTTTTTTAGATTCTTAGTGTTGAGTAGTTGTTTTAAATCCACTTAGTTCACCTGTATGGTATGCTCCTTTGCATTTTATCATTAACTTGAGCTTTTAATTGCTTTTCTTCAAAAAGTAGCTATGTTTTTACTTTGCTAAAAGTTATTATAGGTTTAATTTTACAACTTTGATAATATTCAACCAATCCTTCTAGTATTAGAAAATTAATAATCTCTTCTGAGTCAAAATATTTAGAATACTCTTTATGGTGTGACTTACATGAGATTTACTCAGGTCACCTACCGAACTTCTATGAATGATCCATCAATTGTTGAAGAGCTGAGGATGTGGACAATTGTTCCACGAAACATGCCCTAAGAAAATTTCATGTAAGCGAAACCATAAAGAGTTTTCTAAACATTTCAACTCAAAAGAGATTATTAATGCTAGTTTCACTTTGTTCGATTCCAAACTGAATTAATTTTGAAATTAGAAAATTACTTTGTGGCATCATAAATATTACAATTCACATTGTTTCTTCAGTTTTCTGTATCCATTCTTGGTGTTTCTTATAATCTGCACAATATGTTGCTCCAATTCTTGGTTCTAATTCTACAATCAGCAACATATTTCTTGATTTTGGGAGACATATACTATTAAGATGTTCATTAAGAATTTATAATTATTAAGTAGTAAAGAAATTTTAAGAATTTGACTTTCAAACTTTGTCTTCTCCTAAAATATCTATGCCCCTAATATCCATTAACCACAAGAGTGAAGAAACAGTTTTTAATTAAATAGAAGTAAAAATAATGTACATTCATCAATCATGATCACAGAGAAATACCAGGTTTGCTCTTTGCAGATGACTTGATAGCTGGTTTACTAATGAACACTAGAAGCTATAAGTACATTCTGTACAGAATTAGGTCTTGAAATACTTAAAATTAAATGTAAGTTTATGGTAATGAGAAAAGATTTCAAACTAAAAAAACAGAAGAAATGATGGTGGGATGGAAAAGAAATTGAGGTTGTCAAGAAAACAGCTTGCCTTATAGTTAGATTGTTTAGTAGTAGAAAATGGAGCACTCAAAAAAAGGAAAATATTAGCAGAAGGAAAAATTACTATGTAATAGGAAGGGGCTACCTTCCATTGTCAACAGCTTCATAAGTACAATATTTCTATCTCATGTTTCGAGCTGAGGACTGCCCTGGATAATAATAGTGATCAGAAACAAATGTTTAAAAAGCATCACAAAACACTGAAAAAATTATTACAGGTATCTAAATTTTTCCAATGATCACAGATATCCAAGTTTTGAAAAACAAATCTTGGGTTGCACATGTGTTTTCCTTCTTGCACTGCTGATAAATATATTACCCTTAATACTTTCTACCACATCCAAGATGCAATGCACTATGATTGGGCAATAATACCTGATACAGGTAAGCTCAAACTTCATGACTTTTTTAAAACTTGCATGTATATAATAATTTAATGCTGAATAACTTATTTCATTTATATGTGTATGTGTATATAATTAAAAGGTTTTTAACAGATAAGCTTGTTAAACCTGCAAATATCATGAATATTATTATTGTTTATTATTCTGAATAGATATATGTGTTCAATTCTGCTTTTTTATTATTACCTGTTATAGGTTTCCATGGTTTTGTGGGTTCTGGTGGGCGTCGACTGGGTGTAGTTGGCTGGGGACTTGGACGATCTCCAAAACAAGATCCTATACCAGAAAATAAAATTTCATGATTTAACAACTAGTATGGGCACAGCATGTGCTTGCAAGCAAAGAAACCTGACTAAGCTAAGCCCAGTGTAGACAAGAGGGCATAGAAGGTAAGCTTAGAATGGCTATAGCTAATCCAAAATATGAAAGGCTAACCTTGAGCCCCTTCCTTTTAACAAATTGCTGAATGAGTAATTGTCAATTATAGCCCATCACATCCTCAAAATGATATTGATGATGATGATGATAATGATGATGACGACGACAAAATCTCTCCCAAAAATTTATTAAGATCTTTTTTCATAGCATAATGATAACAGGTTATCATTGTTATTGTAGTGAAATTAAAAAATAAAATCTTCAATGATATTAAAAATAAATTTTAACACACACTAATCAATAACAACTTCTAAATCTAAGCCTTGTATTTTTTCATCATCTCTGTTTCATTTCTAATTTTAGCTATGTTACAGCACAACCTAACACTTAAGTTTCCTTCATTGTTGGTTCAAAGTGATATGAATGCAGAGCTATGGATTAGTTGTCTGTAGTGACCACAGTCACTGAATTAGTAAACCAACATTTTTCATCTCACCATTTCTACATATTAGCATCATTCTGGCAGAAGTCACTAAGTCCCAAGTCAGTCCTGGTAGTTTAGCGGTAACTATACCTGCCTTGTAGATCCAAAATTGCAGGTTCAAAACTGGCTAGGGTGATGGGTGTTTTCAGGAATAAAAATCTTAAATATGGCTTCCTTTGCAAGGAAAGTGTGGATCCCGTGTTATAGATTTATGGCACATAAAAACCTCAGACCTGAAAGAAAAGGCCTCTGAGCAAAATTTATGTGCCATTTCATGCCCTGAATTGAATGGGATGCCCATGACCTGAGATGTTAAATAGCATTCATAAAAAAACAAATAAATGAAAGCTCAGAAACACAATTTTGGACTTAGTGATTCCACAAAATTAATGATGATGTGGTGTAATAATAATAATAATAATAATAATAATAATAATAATAATAATAATTTACAGTTATCTCATAATAGTGCTCTTTATTTACTTTAATTTCAGTTTTTAATGCAAATTTGCTGGTATAAACTAAAATTAAGTTTTAAAGTATTTGTGATACATTGTGATCTTGTAAATGCTGCATATCAGATTACTTCTTACAAAAAAAACACTCACACATGCATGCATCTGCACAAGCCCAAAAAAAATCAGGCATTCATATAATAATGTATTAGTTTATGTTTGCTATTCCATAATCTAGTAGTACAAAATGAAACCAGTGAAAGTAAAGAATTCTTGACGGTGATGTAGAAATATCATTTTCTGGGTTGTTTGGCCATGGTTGAATAAAGCTTATTGTTCTAGATGTTTCACTGGTAACTGCAGCCAGCATCTTCAGTGGTGCTGATGGTCATTGCTAAGTACTTTCTTCTTGATATTCTCAGCACCTATGGATGAAGTGATCATATTATATCCTGCTTCCTAGTTCCTGATTTGTCCACTTGCTCATTGATTCCTGATTCACTCCTAAAGTCACTGGTGTCTGTTTGGTTCACACCATTACTGTACATGTATTGTCTGTCTTGTTGACTGACTCTGGCAGAGAACATCAAGTGGAGATGTGATGATGCTGGTGTCTTCTGCCAAGAATGTTTTTTTTTTTTTTGTAAATGGAACAATGAAATCTATTTGACCATGACCAAATAGCCCAGAAGATCTTATTTCTACATCTCACACCAGCCAAGAAAGCCCATGCATTACCCTTAACAATGAGCACACATGAAAAAGTTACACAGAAAGAACAGTATCAGGATGAAGTAACTGAACATGATTATTAAAACTACTCACATTATGTTGTTTTTTTTTTTAACAACTGTGGTTTATCTCTTAGCAAATAATGCTTTATTGTTTAATATAGATCTAGTGCAACTTAATAATGATATAAAAATATATTGGATAGCATAACTATTTACCTTCTAATTACATGGCTAAAAAATTAACCCAGTGCCTAATGTCATCACTAAGGACAATAGGTCTTGGTTTAATGTGATAATGTAGTATTGATTCTGTATGTCAGAGTGAATTTTGCCTTGTTGAACTTACTGCTAATCAAGTAAACCATTTGTATGTTGGTTTTCAATTCAATTGGCTTTTGCAAGATCATAAAATATTAAATTCAAGCTTCCTTTAATTTTTATTTACCAAGAAAGTATGCTACAGTGTAGTCAATATCTATGAGCACAATAATTTGTTTTACAAAGAAAAGAACATCATCAATTCAATTATTATTGCTGTGTTACACTTATCTGCTATTTTTGACAAGGTACATTCAAAAGGATTGTAGATAAATCTACATGGATTTCACCATTATCAAATTATAATACAAGTAATGTGTGATTTTTATCAGGAGCCTTATTCTTGATAAAAGTGGATTCTGACATGTCAAATGAAGATTCTGGTGAACATGATTTTTTTCAATGCTGCATTCCACCACAACAAAAGAGTTTTGGGCCAACATAGTTAATTAAGTACAAGAGAAGAAAATGGTTCAGAATTATAAGAAGGAGGTGAAAGTGCCATAAATGAAATTAATAACAGTAATAGCAACTTATGCCAAAGTAAAATGAACCATGTTTGGAAGGGAAAAGCAATATCTTTGGATGGTTTATTTACAGGCGCTCTTTATATAGCTTTGGAAAAAGATATTGTATTATATTGACTGTTTTATGGCCCAGTTTGTCATCTGTAAAATATGGACAAACACCCTCCCCCCTGCCCTGATGAGCTGCTTCTTGTAGAGAAGAGTTGCTGAAAGGAAAAATGAACTTGATAAATTACATGTTTCATAAGTATGATATTAGTTAGTGGCTATGTTTCCCTTACAAGATGGTGACTTAATTGGGAGAAGAATAGCAGAAACTCACTATCTAGAAACAGGCTTTCTAAGTTTATTTTTTCCAGCATTCACAGCTGTACCAATCATAATCTTGAGCCAATGACAGTTTACACATGTATGTCCTGTTTTCTAGGTCCTGAATTTAAAAATTTATCTCATCAAGATAATAAATGTTGATGAGACAGGGGTGCAAGACTTGGCTGCTATGGATGCAAACGGTTTATACAATTATATCCCATTAATCATTGTTATAAACTATGGATGGATGCCACCTCAAGCAGTTATATTGTATGTATGGAACTCTATCAAGGATCAAAAACAAAAATTTCAGATAAATACAGAATCTTTAAGTTAGGACTGTCTATTGTTCTGCAGTATACTCCTGCTCCTAAAAGGTTCATTTCACTTATTTTGTGACTAGTACTTTATAAACATACCATTTCTAGAATCGAAGGTATGCAACCTAAGAGGAAAAGAGAAAACATATTTAAGTGCCCACCCAAGATAGAAAAAACCTTAAGAACCCCATGACTCTCAAGTGACAGCATAAATTTATTCTAGTGACAAAGTGGAATGACAACAGCATAATGTGTAGTTTCAAATATTGCCCAGTTAAACCACTCCATTTACTGTGTCCTCATTCTGCTATGCAATTGGAGTATACTGGTTGATCTTCAAGGGATGCAAGATTCCTTGTAAGACTGAAGTAAAGTTTTGCTGATACAAGTAATTGGGCTTTCTCAGTTGTGTTTATTATAACATCTTCATTTGTACTTCTGCAGGAAATGCATATAAGACTTCCTATTGTATTTCCAATTTCAATATATTCAAAAACCCCCTACAGGTTAATAACAAATTTCAAAAATATTTAAACAATTTAACATCACATTAGCACCTAAAAAACAGTTGCAGTGTTGGCAAACTGTTGAAGTTGAACAAAACAGATTCCAGACCTGAAGAAGAAAAATCAGGTATATACTGAATTAATTGTAAAGACTATGAGAATATATACATAGGCAAGGCCAAGTGAAATATAGGCATCAGATTGAAGGAAAACTAGAGAAATATTCGTTATAAACAAATAGAAAAATGAGCCATAGCAGCACATTTCTGAAATGAACATCATGAAATAGAAAAGGACAGCATTACATTATTAAACGTAGTTCAACATCCCAAAGAACTCAGCATATGGGAAAGGATTTTTATAAAGAAATATGAACATAAACTCATGAATTTTGATGTTATAGAAGCAGACAATATTTTGTATAAGTTCATCAACAGACCACTAGAGCCTTCATAGTTACCTACCTTTCCAACCTAGTATGATTTGTTAGTCATTTACACTTGACAATGTAAACAAGAATTTACGAAACATGTCCTGAATTTTAAAAAATTTGAGAGTGAAATGTCATGAGTGTTTTAATATTTTAAATGTTTTAACTCACTGTCCTTTATTCCTTGGGATTGAGGTCACAAGAATGTTTTATCTACTAGAGATTCCTATTGTATATTCGTGTATTTGTGCAAAATATCATACAAATACTGTAGAAAAGGATTTTATGCTGAAGTTCAGATGTAACATTTCCATCAGTAAGTGAAATTTTTAGATTAATGAAGAAAGTTTGAAATCAGGCATTTTCACTGACAAGAAGCCAAGACCAGCAAACCAGGTTTCAACAGAGAAAGCTTGATGAAATTAGCTGTTGATTGAAAACTTCTTCTGAAAAGCCTTTAATATGATTAGCTCAACAAGTTGATATATCTGTTGACAGTGTACATAAAGTCACTCAAATGCTACATTTTCATCCATATAAATTACTGCTGTACGTGAAATAAAACCCATGGAAGCACAAAAATAAAATATCTTGGAGGGAACTTATAATATTCAGGAGAATGAATTACAGTGAGTGTCTCAAAAATTTTCAAAAGTATTCAGGCAGTCTTACAACATAGGATGGGCATTTTGAGCATCTACTATAATGAGTACAGTATTAATTACAAAATATTAATTGTTGTTTACTACAAATAAATAACAAAAGAAACAAAATGTACGCTATGAGTTCTGACCATAAAATATCATTTCCTTTGGCAGCTGGCAAGGCCATTATGTAGTAACTTACTGTATGAAAAATTAATTTCTGATTGCAAAGCAGATTGAGGATCCTGTAGTTACAAGGTATTTTAGGAAAAACAGGAAAAAAACTCAACCACATACAATAAATATACATAAAAAGGGTATGGAAGAAGTTGACCTCTATGAAGAAAACAATACCTTAACCACATTTCAATTTATGGGAAGAAATGCTGTGTGCCTTTGATATCCTACTGCATTGATTTTGCTAATACAAAATGCAACTGCATGAGTACAATAGCACACATTTAGATCAGCTCACATTCCATCAAAAGTTTCTCTGGGTTTATTGTAAAACAACTCATTAACTCTAAAACAGCCAAGAGTCTGACATACCTAGAACAGTGAAAAGGGGTCATTATGATTCCCACCATATAAACATGCAAAACTTTATTATTTTATTTATTAGTAGCTTTATTTGAATTTACAAATGTGTTCAGAACAATAACAAGAGGATATTAAATTATGCTTAAAATTTTAACTTGATAAAGTTATATATTATTCTTAATCTGAATATTTAGCTTTTGCTTTTCAGTTCTTGACTGTGTTACACCTCCTAATTTTTTTTCCATTAGGTACACATATTTGAAGGATTATAACATGTTTCTCTGAACCACCTACATGCATTTTTGCACATATGATCTGTACTTTTCATGCACATTTTCCACACTCAGGTTTGCAGCACTTCTCGCAAAAATCATTTGTCTTATTTCCTTTACACAGACTGATTTGGCATTTCTTTTGCTTTTTGGAAGGCCTATGCCCTTAATCCTCTTACTCTTGTTGCTCTTGTTCTTGTGCTTTCCTCCCTTTCAGTTTATTTACCAGTTGAAGGATGAACTTCTTCCTTTTTATTTTTCTGTTTTTTACTTCATTTTAGATGATCCATGCATTGATTGGTTCAAAGCCCAGGATACTTTAGAAAATGTATATTGGCCTCTTGTATATGCATTTTAGTTTAATACTTATGAGTCACGTGGGCAATGACAATTATTTGGTTATTGTAGAAGGTTATAGTTTCTGGTTTCCTTTTTATCTTCTTTGCTCATTGTCACATCAGAATGCAATGTACTGGGGAATAGGACATTCTTATTTTTCTTTGAAGATACAATCTCTGCCATCAGTCTATCATAAAATGGTGGTGGAGTGTAGTGGTGCATTTGCCTTTATTGCCTCATTAGCGGTTTCATGTTGAATTTTGTTCATTGTTCCCACCAAAGATGTTTTCCTCTGTTGGAGCTTCTAGGTAAGTAAAGTTGTCTGTCATCACATTTCTTCCTTGATTTAGAAATGACTCCATTAGACGTAGAAAGACATATTCCCATAGAGTTTATTTCTGCAGACGTGCATCATTTTACCTAGGTATGGTATGGCATTACATATTTTTGATGCTACATCTACTGCAATCCAAATTTCAAACTATATTTGTTAGGTTTATTGGGCATAAATTGGGTAAACCTGCACCATGTTTTGCTTGGAAGTAATTGTTCATCAATAATTATATTTTACCCTGGACAACAACAGAGACAGTTTTTCACATACTCCAAACTTCAGATGGAAGAGTGAACTTATCAGTTGGGAATTTTTCAGCTTGGGTTGATTTCTCATCAAATCAGAGAAATCTGAGCAGCTCCTGAAATCCATCCAATGACAATGTGTCCTAGACGAATGTAGGTCCCCAGGAAATGACCAAAGATCATCTACTGGCATACATTTCATACAGATTACTCCTCGGGTATACATGATGGCTATCATTTTCTCCAGTTCCTTGAGTCAGACAGTCCACAGGTGTTTCAGTAGCATCTGAGCATTGGATTTTGTATTCTTCATTATGAGATGACGCATTGATTCATCAAAGAGGAGATGAAAAGCATTGATAGGAGTTATCCACTTGTTGGAAAGTATATATAGTGGGACCTCCTTGCTCTTTTAAGAATTTTACAGCAGCCCTTGTTCCTGATGAAGATGATATGTTGGTAACCTCCCATTCAGATCTGTATCTAGCCATCATTTTCACTGTATACGAATCTGATGGAGCCTGGCCCTGCTGAGATGACTAAGGCAATGGTTGAGGAAAATTAGCACTAGCACCTGCTTCAAATAAGTAATCCTCACTAACATTTACATCACTGTCATTAGTTTTTGCCATAAATTCACTACCTGTGTGTGATAGGTCAGTTTCTGAACTCCCAAAAAAAGCATGCAAAATCTCATCATCCAAGCCCCTCTGATGATACATATAGCACTTCCTAAATGAGAATGTAAAATTTACAGATAATAGCTGATAGAATACACAAATACCGGGTCCCAACAATAAGTAAATATTTCTCTCTGCTCATGTTTATTACTGTAACTATTATTGGTCATTTATCGAAAGTTTTACTGCACAGTTTCAGTATAAATTTATAGCAGTCAAATTGAACTCTCTTGCTGTTCTAGATATACGGACATCACAACTGAATGAAAAAATAAAATATTTTCATATCCATATGTAACATTTTAAAAAAGAAGAAAATCAATTAAATGTCACAATATTTGGTGGAAAAATATGAATACCTGAAGAAACTGTTCACAATAAATTTTTAGGGGTCATTTTGATCCCTTCTGCAGTTCTAGTGTTAAGACCATATATTAAGAAAGATAAGTTTACTCAGCATGGAAAACAGAGATTCAAACTTTGACTAACTGCATTATCTGATATCACTCAAGAAAAGCTGTATTACCAGAAGCTTTTCATTTGCTACCAGAAGTGTAATGTTACCCTTCATGTTACATACTTTGCAAAGTTGTAAAAAAGACTAATGCAACATGCACTAAAATATGTGCAAGCCATATTCCTATTGTCCTTTTAAAAGTACACCTATTTCTGACCAAATCATTTCAAATAATAAACACCTAATTTTAATTATTGCTTATAGATACCTTCTGACACATTCTAGCTAAAATATTAAACTTTTGGTATAAAATGTTTTGGGCATAACTGAGTTAAATATTGCATATTGAAATTTTATGCATGAAGTAGAAGTAATTATTGCACTATACTGAAATAGAAGGAATGACCTGATATGTTGATGATGCAGTGCAACTGAAGGAACAACTATTGCCATCACTTCTCTACACAATATCAGTCAACATTACTATACTGACCTATTCTTTGGCTTGTATGGTGCAGCTCTGCTTCCTAAACAGCAAGATCACGGGTTCGATCCCAGCCAGGACAGATGGATTTTTTCAGGCCTGAAAATCCTAAGTATGGCTTCCTTCCGAAAGGAAGTAAAGCCGTGGGTCCCATGTTGTACATTTATGCCATGATAAAGAACCTCAACCCTGAAAAAAGAGGCCTCTGAGCAAAATTTGTTCGCCATTTCATGCCCTGATTTGAATGGGATGCTGATGACCTGAGATGTTAAAGAGCATCCGTAAATAAACCAAATCAGCTCTGCTTACCTGCACATGGAATAGTACAGAAAGTTGAAGAATCATTCATTCATTCCAGAGCAATCACTGTTTAATGTCATAAGTTGAGCACCTTGCACTATGAATAAGAACTCAAAATCTGATAGGAAGTATTCCAAATGATCATACTTTATTCTCAAGCACTCCAGAAATCTTATCCATCCTTTCAAATACATCTTATGAACACAGTTCTCTCTTAATTTGTTGTATGCCAATAAAAATGAATTGATGTAGATTATTTTCAAATGTTTTTATTAACTCGCTTTCTTGTCTGTTGGGGTGGAATTTCATAATTAGTTTTTCATGCACTTCTAAATGAGATAGAGACTTGAAAATTTACACATAGGTCAGAAATGGAAGACAATACAATATAATACAATAATTATCATGGTGCAATGGTTACACAGTTCAAAAATATGGTTCTGCAAGTTTGAAAGTAAAGCAGCGCAATATCAAACCGAAGGTTTTAAAAAATGCAAGATTGAATAGTAAGAACACAGTTCTGTAGTTTCATTAATAAATCATAAAAATATAAAATTTATAATAATCTTTATTTAAAAATAAGAACAGTTCCTATGATGACTGTATTATATTTATCAATGCAATAAATAATTTATAGTGTAACTTGATTTATATTTAATTTCAATATTTTATTTGAATCTAAAATGATTAGAATTCTTTTTGTTATATTTTGATAACAATGCAATCGCCATGGCAACTATTCAAATAAACAGCAAGATGTCAAATGTGCAAATTCCAAGAAATGCATGGCTCAAGCACATCAACTGAGACAATGGAAAAATGTTCTTCTTGACTCGCTAATTACACGCAAAGACATGCTAAATATTTTGATAACAATACACTTGCCATAGCAACTTTTCAAATATAAACATCAAATTTAAATCCTTACAATTAAATCCTTACAAATACATTTAATAAATCTGATTTCTGTTACATAAATTTAATTGCACTAGTGTTAATGTGTAACATGTGTTTTAATAATGTATTAATGATTTCAACCATGTAAATAAGTAGTGAATGAGTATTATACTTAATATAATATAATGAGTTACATATATTATCAAAGATTTTGACTTCTATATTGAGGATCTGGTACAAATGTATTTAATACTGAAATGAAAATTTTCAAAATTAACTTTGTATTTCTGTTTTTTGTTATTAATTAAAAAAAAACAATAATTAAATAACTGTTTTGGTATATCAATAGAGTAGATTAAATAATTTTCTATTTTATATGTGATCAAGAGAAAACAAAATGAACTAAATTTAAAAGTTGCTCAATTTTTGTCATTATTTAATCGAGATGTCTAATACTGATTGCAAAATTATGTGCACACAAGACTAAAAGGTAGAAAATAATTTCAATTAAAATTTTGTTTTATAAACAATGTTTTTATTTTCTTAACAGAATTAAAGATTGACACTTATTCAAAAAAATAAAAAATTAAAAACTAAATTATAAATTAACTAAAAAGTATAAAATAACTCTAGCCAAATGCAGATTTATAACTCCATGCAAGTTCATAATCTCATAAACTTTTTTAGAAAACTTCTTCCAAATGAAAAACGTGGGGTGCATGCAATAGATAAAATTAATAACTGTTAAGGGTATTTATAGTTTAAATTAATCACACAAAAGGTTCAGACAAATTATTGCATGCACCCCATGTTTTTCATTTGGAAGAATTTTTCTAAAAAATTTATGAGATTATGAATTTGCATTGGGTTATAAATCTGCATTTGGCTAGGATGAATTATTTTATACTTTTTAGTTCATTTATAATTTATTTTTAAATTTTCTATTTTTTTGAATAAGTATCAAACTTTTATTCTGTTAAGAAAATAAAAACATGGTTTTTCATTTCTTTTTATTTAAATTATTTATTAGATAATTTTGTTCCATTTACCAATTTTTTAGATATCTCTATAGAAAGCTGTCTAGGGCTGCCTTGAATCAGGTGGATGCAGTGACCATGCCACAGGACCAAATGTGTCATTTCATTTGTCCAGAACTTACTGTTCAGTGTATCGCACACTTTCATGTGTGATGTGTGATAATGCAAAATATCTTTTGCTAAATTTAAACTAGCATAGTTAAATGTCTCTTCTATTATTTAAGGCACATGATCATTAAATGTTTTTAATATTTACTTTAAATTTCAGAACAATTCAAAAAACAAATGAGAAGCTTGCATTAAAGAGCAAGTATGCCCGCCCACCCATAGACAAAAATGGGTTACCTATTATTGCATTCACTGCATGAAAGAAGGTTACATATGAGGGAATAACCATTGCAACCAAAACTGTATTTATCTCATGAAGATAAATTGATGAAAATTTTGTTTTCTTTTATAATTTAGTGTGTCCACTTTCTTGTTTTCAATACTATGTCAATCCATGGCAGTAACAGAGTTATCTGTACAGGAAAAACTTTATGATGAGCAACTTGGTTTCTACTCCTTATGCATTACAGATATTCAGAATGCACATCCCATCTTTTATATCTGTACAGAGGTTGAAGCTGCAAGAGCACCAAATGAAGTGTTTTTATATTTTATTAGGACCTGGAAACAATGGTGGAATTAAATTAATTATATTCTTTGCCAGTTGAGGCACGCATTGTCCTGGTGGATGTATAAGTACTCAACTAAAAATGTACAAGAATTTAAATTAATATTTCCAGTCATGGCATTCATACCTGCCAGCAGATCTGTGTTTGGCTGAGTTAAAAGCCTAAAAGGAAAGAAAGTACTCTACTAATTCTTCAAAAATGCAGGGAAATCTACAGCAAAGTTGGAGAAGTTAGGATCATTGGTGATTACTGGAAATTGTATAATGTCAAAGCCTACCAAAATTCCCACAAAAACCAGTAAGTATAAGAGATATGAAAAGAGTATTAATAAAAATATATAATGTATCACTGAGAACACAACAGCTGAGAAGGTGCAGATGTAGCTTTGTTATGGAAAGGTTGATTCATCTAAGCTCTGAAAGAACTTAATGATATGAGGCTGTTCCTTTGAAGGTCAAGAAATTCAAAAGTTAACTTACAACATGCAATCTCACAAATGAAAATACGAGATGTGCTGAAGCTTTGGCATTATTATGGAGGTAAAAAATGGCAAGACAATGAACAATAAGCTGTGGATTGGTATAGATATCTACTAGTTCCTACTGAAGATTATGAGGAGGTGCCAAACAATCAAAATGATTGTGATTATGATGATATCAATATATCTATAAAGGTGTGGTTTAATTTTCTAATAATTCAAAAGAGGGATCAAGCATATTAGTTGTGAGTGCTAGTAATTTCTGCACATGATATTTGACTTAATATGTTATTCTTTTGCTTAACAAAGATATTCTATGAACATTTTTTGTTTCAAAGCTTTGATTGTTTTATCATTACTTTTATATCTCTGTCCAGAACATTTTCACCTGCAAGTCATTAAATTTAAGTTTGGGATTTTTGAATTTATAATAATTTATGTTAGAATACATAGACAAGTTATTGAATAAAAGATAACATGCACCTACAATGCTTTTTGTACACTTTTTTCTTATTCAAAAGAGAGATCAAGCATATTAGATGTGAGTGCTAGTAATTTCTGCACATGATGTTTGACTTAATATGTTATTCTTTTGCTTAACAAAGATATTCTATGAACATTTTTTGTTTCAAAGCTTTGATTGTTTTATTATTACTTTTATATCTCTGTCCAGAACATTTTCACCTGCAAGATAACATGCACCTACAATGCTTTTTGTACACTTTTTTCTTCTTCTTCTTTTCTTTTTGCATTTATCCCAACTTTAATTTTCGTGGACAAACATGATTTTGATCAAACTCCTCAAATTTGAAAAATGCACAGATTAATTTATATGTTGCAGGAAAGGCTTCTTATGATTTTCAAGTCATTAAAGAAAATGTGCAATGTCATTTCAAATATCATATGCTAAAACTGTCATTTTTAAACCTGTTCATTTGAAAATTATTTGGTTTGCACTTGAAAACCCACAAATAATTACTGTGATATTGCATAATTAATCTATACAATACTCTTTAGGCTTTTGTATAAAATGAATTACTGAAAACTTTATACAAGCACTTATTTAGTTTAAGTCAGCATGATGTTTTACTGTATGCATGGTCATTCAATGCTAAATTATTGTTTTGCCACTTATTTCCCACCAATAGTCTGGTTTTCAGGATGTTGGTTTAGATGATTGTGATAAAATTCCAAATGAACCTGGTAACTTGAAGTGCTAAAGACATCCAACATTTGTCCTGTGAACTCAGGAAAAACCCTGGTATAAATTTCAGTATGACACCCTGAAAAATCAGGTTTCCAACCTATGCCTCAACTTTTTAGCTCACTATAGACCAACACGTAACTAAGCCTAAAGGTGATTATAATAGTTAATGTGTGTTCTTAGTGAACATTAAATATTAGTTTTACAAAATAGTGTATAGTAAACATGACTTACTTCTCATGTTTAGAGAGCAAGTTACTAGTTCATAGACATTGGTGAGGAAAATGTAGATGGATGTAATCACTTTCTTACCAATGTGCATGGTGAAAAATTAATGCTTTAATTCAATTTCCTTAGAATTATAGTGTTGACACTTGCACACACTAACTCTGCACAAGTATTGGCAAGTTTTTCTCAAAAGTGAATGAAGCATAAGATTATTTCAATGTTCCTATGCTAGAGGTCTAGCACGTATACTTAAGATAATGACAAGCAAAATAAATAAACCAAAGGGAAAAATAGGGAATGGATATGAGGGGATATAAGAATAAATGGAGGTAAGACTAAGTTGTTCTTACCAATCCTTGTAAGTTTCATGCCATCATGTAGTGGATCTATATCGCGCTGACAATGCTCTCCAGCTTCTTTTATGTAGATTTCATTATCAGAAATAATGGAACCAACAAAACACTCGTATGTGCCAACATCCTGGCGTTGTGTATATGTATATGTGAGACCATTTTCTTTCCATTGGCCCAAACAGCGATATTCCCTTTCTGAAAAGCACAGTGTACATTCACACATTATGTCTTTCAATATAGTATTGCACAGCATTATACATTTATTAGATATTCAAGCATCTCTCAAGAAAAATTACACATATGATATAAATCTCAGGTGTTGATTAATTTGAGTAACATTATTTTTATATGGTTGCTATATCTTATAAAATACTTCATGGAACTACTGCTTGGAGATAGATAAAAGAAGAAAAGGATTTTGAAACAAACATGACTTATGAAGATAGATAAGCATCATTAATTATGCATGATATATTTTAACAAATTAAGTGCAGTATATCTGTAAGAATGATTGTTATTACTTGAACAGTGTTAACAGACAAGTGTGAGTGTTTAGTTCAACTAAATCATATAATAATATCAAGACAAGTGTCTGTTTTTCAAAATAATGCAGCACCAGTCAAGATTTGAAGGTGCTTTGCTTGATCTTACTTTCATTCTTGAGGGGTACTGTTACCTACAAAATTTATATAACAATAAAATATAATAAGCATTCATAAAAAGCATGAGCCATTGATAGGAATCCTTTAATTATGGACAATATTTTATATAAAATATGCTTAGAGAATTAAAATCACTGAAAGGAAAAACTTTTGAAAAAGAACTAAATATTTTCAGATATAAAAATTCCAAACCTTCTCTAGCAGACAGTGCTTTATCAGCCTGGAGAACTGAATTCACAAATCTGCCCTCTTGTTCACTGAAAGCCACACATAGCAGATAATTCTCTTTTCTTAAATGTTGCATTCTGATGTATAAAAATGGTGAAAATCTTCATCTTTCAATTACCCTATGTGTGGAGTAGGTGCCCGTTTCCATTTGAGTATATCATGTACGCTGTCGTAGAGTTGTTGCCAAGTTTCTTTGCTTTC
Source organism: Metallyticus violacea (assembly GCA_030762175.1). Classification (NCBI taxonomy): domain Eukaryota; kingdom Metazoa; phylum Arthropoda; class Insecta; order Mantodea; family Metallyticidae; genus Metallyticus; species Metallyticus violacea. The sequence goes on along the minus strand of CM060846.1, from coordinate 107,622,250 downwards.
TGGGTTGGCCATCATTGATATATGCAACTGGCATTAACTGTCCAGATTCATGGAGTTTTTGGTTCCATTAGCAAAATAATTGTTATTTGTATGCCTTCTTTGTGGATATCACTCACAATAAAATCATGTTGCTGCTGTTCCATTGCCTTGCAACTCCCAAAGTATTATGCACATATTACTGCACTCTGGTAAAGCATACTCTATTTTATTAATTAACATCATTGTATGCTTTTGTTGAACTACACACTCTTAAAGCTTCACTTACTTTTCATAAATGAAGCTCTTAGAGTGTATAGTTCAACTGAATCATACAATGATATCAATTAATATGATTAGCTTCACTGTGCAAGTTCCAGTTTACATTTTAAGTTTTAAATACTCTATTTTACTCACTTTTGTGAGTCTAGTTGCATATGCACACTAACCAATAGTTGAGTTTTTCCTCTATCTCTTCATACTTCTAAAGAATAATGGAATGTCTGCCTTTAAACACTTCATTGGGAACTGGAAGTCTGTGAAACCATCTTGCTATTTTGTTATTGTTTACATTTAGTATGCAGCCACCATCCAGAGTAGAAGGCAGGCACATTATCACCATAGCCTTGGTGATGACCAATGAAGTGCTAACTGCAAACCAGATTCTACACTTCTATTATTTGGAACCATAAGCATAGGAAAATAAACACTGCAAGCAATAAACATTACTTAGTATATCAGCAGCAGAATAGAAAGTGCCTGGTATAAAGGTGCAATCAGATTCTCACCTTCCTCTTGGTTAACTCTGTGTGTATATATAAAAAACATGAGAAGTGATATTTAAAGAATCATTTCTTTCAAATTTTCATCTCAAAGACACTCTACATGGTAAAGATATGAACAGCTTAAAATATTTGTGATTAAAGCATTGTCATAATAATCCACATGGGGACATGATACAGTATATAGGAGGCATAGTTGTAAGAGTTTTTTGTTCTGAACCAAGTATACAAATGTCTTTTATGTAGAAATCCATAAGTTTTTCTTGTTCATTGGATTATAAATTAAAATTATTTTGGATGTCAATAAAGTTTATCGGGAAAACATTCTAAAATATTCTATAATTTTCATATAAGCATTTAAATGGAATATATAATCTGGATATTATTTACTTTAGCACAAAATGTTATTTTAGACACATAGACATTGTTTCTTTACAGCATATACAACTATGTTCACAATTTAAAACTACTTATATTATGAGAGTCAGTGGCTATAAGCATAGAGAAAACAAATATGCTTTTGTATAGATTCAAGCAAATTTGGTGCAGCTGCGAAAAAGGCACAAATGGAATACACACTGTGAGTGTTACTTTGCAAATACTGTGCATATAACACACATAGAAACTGTATGTAAAGTACATAGAACATACCTATGGAATGTGAACTTGTTCTGTGCATTAAGCTAATGGAAACACAAGCACAAGGAAAGGATACATTTTAAATGTTATTATACAGATATTAAGAAGCCCAACGATGACAGTCTTTTGGTATGTGCATACCATAAAGGCACACAATGCAAATTAATGTGCACTCAAATTATGCCAATGCTACCTACTATTCATTCACTCTGAAAATAATGAAAGTGTGTTATAACTCTTACAGGTGTAATTAAACACATTATTTTGAGTTAACTGTGCCTCCATATTTCTTGGTCTCACTAGTCATAGATCTATATAATACAACCTGTGTATAATGATCTTGCTTATTAGGACTTCCTAACTATATCACAATTTTTATTTCTCCTGATCTTGTGGTTCCTCAATCATGCAGCAATGATAATTTTTATGCCCTTCAAGCTCTAATGTTCCCATTCTCAGCATATCCCATCTCTCTAGTCCTCAGCAAATAGTTTTCCTGAATACCTTTCTTGAAGAACTTGTCAGTGCTTAATGAATGCACCTAACAATTGCTACTTCAAAGAGGCTAAGATCTAAAATATGAGAGATATAAATGTACTGTTTAATTTATAAAGATAAGATAAAGCAAATACATTGAAGAACTTGAAGAAAATAAAAGAAACTTTTTTTAAAAAATAGGCAAACAAAAGAGATAGTTGATCACCTCTCCCAAATCTAACTTCATGGTTAAGATATCAAATATCCACTTCTGAATTGGTAGACCCTGGTTTGATACTATATAGGACAAGTTGCCTGAATGAAGTTTTTTCTGGAGTTTTTACTTCTGAGAAAAGAAATGTAGTTAAATTTGGATGCCAAATGACTTCAGATTCATATATGTGATCCATCATTAATTGTGTTTTTCAGCCTAAGGGAATTTAATATATAATAAACCAAAAAAAAAAAAAAATGCATATGAATTTAGGAACAGATTTTTTTTTTTTTTTACATGAGCTGCCAATGAATGAAATAAGTGAATAAATATTGATGCAATGATTCTAGGTTCCAGTAGTACTTTAAGTTACCCAATTATATTTCTTGGATGAGGAAAAACTCTGGAAAAAAGCTCCATTTTTAGCATAAAGATAAGCTTTTCTACTATGAAAGTCTACCTATCTATTTATTTTGTACAATGTTATGTCATGCAAATGAGGGAGTATACCAAATTAAGGCACAACTTATTTGCTAACGCTATTCAAATAAAATTATCCAAATTTATCTAATGATGAAGTCATTAAAGTAAACTATATTTAATTTCTTATATCCTCTCATTTCCAAGATATAATACATTAGGAGACCCACTGAAGTACATATCAACAGTCTATGTCTTTAATAATGCACAAAAATTCATCTTATGATACTACATCTCATTTCACTAGTTACAGACTTACTGATGCCACTACAAAATGAAAGGCCAAATGGAAATCAACTATGCATGCCCACTTAACAGCAGCAGCCTGCATGAGTTCATATTTCAATGTACTGCCAGTTTTATATATATTGTGTTTGAAGAATAAATTAAGTTTTTTGAAATATGGCAATATTTGTATTACTTGTATTAAGTGTTTTATCAATTTCTATTTCTCTGGTTCTTGTTTTTTTAGCTACATTATTCCAACATTTACTATATTTATAACACATGCACACATGTGCATAATGTGCGCGTGCCTGTGTGTGTGCAAAGATCCTAGAATTCATCAGCATCTAATACCACCATTTGCCATTTCAGTGTGAGGGAGAACTCTGAAAAAAATTCTACCCAGGCAACTTAATGCAAGTGGTACTTGTAACTGCAGTCTCTGTTTTTTGCAGTTGGCTTATGCAGCATAGTGCATAACAACTGATAGCATAAAGAACCAAATTAAATACTAATCAGTGCAAATTTCATACACTTTAGAATTTTATCTTTTTACTTTTAGCTGAGTATGTGTTAGACAGCATATGCATGATGATATGGTTTATTAGAAGCAAAGTTCAATTTTTTTTACTTAAAACCTGAATATGACATTTTTTTTGTCTAAAATAGTGAGCATAACACTGAAAATTTGCTATGCATTTATGTAAATAAAACGTATACAGCTAGGGCACACCAATTTTATTTTTGGTCTCATCAAATATATAACTATGGGTTTAAATATGTTATTCCAATCTGCCAATTAGCAACTTATGCTGTACAAAAGTGAAAAGCAAGCTGTACTTATCCACTGGGAAGTAACAACCAATTAGAGGTAAGCTATGCCTTATCCCTTGACAAAATTACAAAAAGTAGTAAATAGTGGGCATTCAACATTTTCAGTGTGTACTTCATATGGTGAAACAACCCTGTATATTAAAATTGATAAATTTGTTATTTAGCTTAGATGCTTACCAGATTTTTTCATTATATAATTCTTATTTTCTTTCAGCTTGAAAAATGGAGAATTAATTCATATATTTATATTAAAACTAAAATTATTAAATAAAAAAGTAGTTTATATTTCATAAAAAGTAATTTTGATGTTGATGTAGCAAATATAAATGGTTCAGAGCAGGAAAGAAATGGGAAAACTTAATGCTGTTTCTTAGAAATATTAAATAGTAAAAAAGTAAATGAGTCATTCATAAAAAAATATTTATATAGAGTTCTACCCAGCTATAAGATTGGTAAATTACACTAGGTACACAAAAACTAAAATATACCATTTATGACCATCTCATTTTACTTATGTTGTAGCTCAACTCATAATTCTTATACCAAGAGCCTTAAAATGTAGAATTGCAACAAAAAAAAAAATCTAAAATAGACAATGGATTTCTGTGCTACTGTAATATGTTAAGATTCAGCATATGGCTCACTACGTCATATGAAGAGATTAGGTTTATTTTATTTAAGGACACTCTTTAACAATTTTGGTCATTAGCATCCCATTCAAATAAGGACATGAAATGTTTGATAAAATTTTCTTACAGGTCTTCAACACTTTGCTTCCCTAACAAAGGAACCATATTTAAGATTTTTTACACCCTATATGACCCATTAACCCTAGTCGAGTTTGATCCTATGGCCTTGGGTCTACAAGGCACATATGGTTACCATTAGACCATCAGGACTCACCCATATGAAGAGGATGTGTGCTGATGATGCAATATGACATACTATTATAATAAGATAATTCTATGATTACATTATTAAGAATGGAATAAAGCAGAGGCCAAAGATAACCCCACTGAACTCAAATGGGAAGCAGTTAGAACCTGTTCAAGTGGAAGTTGGCAAGATTATCTCCAAAGATTAACACAGTCCCTAAATTTGACAACAAAAGTCTGAAAAGAAGTAGTGAATGACTGCCCCATGAAGTATGTCTAGCTTTCCCAAAAGCTGAATTTCAAAGAGAATATTTAAATGAAAAAAATTGCAAACAAATGATAAAGTACAGTTATTTTATTTGCAAGTTCTGACTTTTCAGCCACAGCTACTTTTCTTTATGCTTTTGGTTTTTTACTTCTGTAAATATGTTTTATTACACTTTCCAATTATTTAAGCTCTCTAGCATTTTCCTCCTCTAGTATTTCCTCCCTTTAAAACCATATAAGCTGAATGTATTACTGCATTAGCTATATAATGTCAAAAATTGCACATTTAACAAGCTTGTACCCGATAAAATTATATGATTTTATCGTATACCTTCAATCAGAGCAGCAAGATGTGACTTTATGATAGACAGAGTAGCATTTGCACAGGTTTGTGCCAGATAATTTGGTTTCCATTACCATTTATTCTTCCAACTGCCCCATTATCACCCTCAACCTATCTTCTCCATAATCACCTAGTATAAAGTATTTTTCTACAAGCTTGGAAACTAGAAAATGTACTACAAAACTCTCCCTAATGTCAATAAATATACTGGTAAGATGTATGAATTTGCATTGGACATTATCATAACATATAAAACACATTTTATTTGGTTCCTCTGCAAAAGAACAACTAAAGAATTCAGAGACCAATCATGGAATGTGAATATGTTGTTTAATGTCTTGCATCTGGCAATGAAACATTAGTGCAGGAATGTGAATATTAAATTGCAACACTATATCATATATCAAGATTATGACTGAATAGCTATTTTGTGAAATTATACATTATAATAAAATAAAATCACAGTTAAAATATGTTTACATATTTATTTATTGAACTGGATAGTCAACTTTAGCTAACAGCTACAAAGTATACTTTTACTGGTTTTAGGGAAAGAGCTTTCAAATAACAAAGAAAGTAAAACCAAAATGTTCAGCAGGAATAGAGGACACACCTGACTTCCTCATTAAAAAATGTGCACATCTAATTGTTCTATCATTAGCATACATTTACAATGAATGCTTCAGCAGTGGCATATTTCCTGCTTGCCTCAAAATAGCTATTGTTAAGCTATTATACAAAAAGGGAGAAAGAAATATGTCAAACCATCTGCCCATAGCATTACTACCATTCTTCTAAAAAATTTTGGAAAAATTATTTTACAAGCGGCTCTTGATCTTCCTAGAGAGGAACTGTTTACTGTCTGGAGACCAACATGGATTTAGCAGGAATCACTCTACCCAATCAGTGATTTTCTATTTTGTTTGTGAATCTCTCAGAGCCATTGATGAAAAAGAACATATTTCAGCCATTTTCTTAGATCTGTCAAAAGAATTTGACACAATTGACTATAAAAAATTATTAAAATTAGAAAGCTTGGAATTACAGGACTACCTTGCAGCTGGATAAAATCATATTTGAATAACTGGAAACAAAATGTTGAAATGAAACAATAGAATTTAGAGAAATAAAGAAGTATTGATCAAGTTCATAAGTGGCAAATTATAGAGTACCTAAGGTTCTGTATTAGGTCCTATCCTTTTCTTGCTATTCATTAACAATTTAATTATATATGATTCTGCAAAGTCCTTTCTATTTGCTGATGACACAAATGTCCTGGTAAGGGCAGCAAACAAAGAAAACTACTTAAAATCAATTTGCCAAGTAACAAACCAAATTGCTAACTATTTTGTAGAAAACAATCTCATAATAATGTCAATAAGAGAGTATTGAATTTAATTTTATTTCCTCTTAATAATACAACAAGCTTCCACAGTACACTTTTACAATCATTCAGTCATATAAGCAAATACAACCATAGTCACTCTAGTAAATATTCCCAAGTTGCTGTGTAACCAAGTGGTCCGAATAGTTTCAACCTTATGGTTTCTGAACTGTCAGGAAACTTACATCTAAAAGTTAACTCAATCAAAATCCAGCTTAAATTAAGTTTCTACCCATTTTAGTTCCTTATTTTTACCTATTTTCTTCAACCATTTTATTTTAACTTACAAAAATAATTCCCAAACTCCTAGATTTTCTGCCTTGTTTTCATATTCACCAACTTATTTCCCTTTATCTCAATTGGTAGGTTAACCCACTTCTCAATCCAAAGTTTTGTTCTCATTTCTTTGGTTTCTCCACAATCCAAAATTGCATGCCAATAACTATCTTGCATTCCACACATTGGACATTCCTCTCTATTTAGACTACCTCTTATTTCTTTCAGATTCACAACCTGGGCTCATGCAATTCCCTGCCTTGTCCACCTGTCACTCTCATCTAATAAATCTTTCTGCCCCATACCTCCTTTAACCCCCTGTAAACCCCTCAGTGACTTTTTATTACTTAAACTACCTAATATCTCCTGTTTTTCCATATCATTAATTTTTGTTTAATTTCTTTCCAAAACCTCTTTCTTTACTTCCTCTATCATGCCACACCATACCCAAGCCAATTTTTTCCATAATCTCATTAATTCTACTGACCCAAGTATTTCCTCCCCTCACTTTCTCTTGTTTCACTAGACAGTGTTTCAAAATACAATTCTCTTCTAGATTCTTGATCCTAAACCAATATTACACAATTCTTGTCATTATTTTTCCTTTAATCTCTACTCTGAGTAATTTAGCTTGTGCAACCCCCATTTGGTGAGCTTTTTGGTAAGCCCATAATTTGTTTACAGAAATTCCTGTGAACTCACATCTACATTTAGCCATCCCTCATTACTGCCCCAAATTTCTACCCCAAACATCATTTTAGCCTCTACTACTATTGCATATATTTTCTCCAAACATTTTATATGCATTTCTGGTACTTTATACCTACAGGCAGTAATAGCTTTCAAAGCTAGCCTGCCTTTTACTAGAACGTACTTTTTTGTTCCCTCAACCCTCCTTTCTTGCTAAGCCTAATGCCCAAATAGTCAAATTTATTAACCACCTCAATTTCTGCCCTTTCCCAGTACCATTTCTCGTTACTGAGTGACTTGTTTCCATTCTTAAATACCATGATATTTTATTTTCAATTATTTATTCTTAGTCCCCACTTCTTACAAAATTTAGATATTATTTCAAATGATTTCACTAGACCAATGTTTATAATTGACCCCACTACCAAATCATTCACAAATAATTGTCCTTGAATCTCAACATTTTCAATTGTGGGCATGTGGGTATTAAATTTGCCAAATTCTTCTAAAATATCATTAATAATAGGTTAAACAGTATGGGACTTGACTTACATCCTTGTCTTAGACCTATTATCTTCAAGTTATTTGAAGTCACCCTATCCTGAGAAATCTTGATACAGTACTCATTTTCATAGTATAAATTTTGCAATGCTTCTATAAACTCATCGCTAACTTCAATCCCATTCAATTTTTACCATAATATCTTATGGTTAATTGTATCAAATGCCTTTTCAAAATTAACAAACAACATCTATAGTCTCCCTCTTTTTTGGCCTAGATATTTCTCTATCATTGTATTAATAATGAAAACATTGTCCACACTGTTCTCTTATTTTCCCTGAGGCCAGCTTCGAACTCAGATAATTTATTTTCTTGTATGGACAAATTTTGAAGCCTTTCTGTCAGAATGCCCATTTATAGCTTACATTGACCAATAATAGACTAATTCCTCTATAATTAGCTGATTTGTTTATATCACCTTTTCCTTTAAATATAGGTACTACAATCACAGTTCTCCAACCTTTAGGAACTTTAGCCTCTTCATATATTAAATAAAACATCTGTGCCGATAACATACCTATATTTTCATCCTGACCCTATGCCCTCCAGAAATCCCCCGGAATCCCATCAATTGCACAAACTTTATTTCTTTTTATTTGTTCCTTTACTTTATTTGTATCAATCTGTCTATCCAGGTAATCTACACTTAATGTATTTTTCATTGTGCACCCTCCCTGGTAGAATATCTCCTCTACCCTAAGAGGTTTTTAAAGTATAAACTTTATTCATGAGCATGGATATTATTCCCATTCACTCTCCTATTATATAATCTCTTAACTATCATCCATATTTTTTGTTGTCTTTTGTCTTCATTGCCTCCTGTATTTTCTTATTAAATTCTGTCCACATTCTTTCTTTTTTGCCTCCATGAGGAATTTATATCCCCACCTTTCAATCATAAAGTTCTCTCTTTCTGCCTGCTCCCTGTTTGTCTCCATTTTCTCAACTCTCTTTCCACTCTCTTTTTACCAATTCTACATTCATTATCATACCAGTCCTCCTGTATCTTGTTACATATTTCTTTCACTCTCATCTTATCCCCTGCTTGTTTGACCAACCTTTCTAAAGTCTGCATTATTTCCCCTATTTTGCTTCCTTCATTAGAGCTTCTGCATTAAACTTAAATGATCTAAAATTAGTTCCTAATTCTCTTATGAAGCCTGGTGCTCTCTCATCATTCCATTTATATCTCTCTATTATCTGACCACATTTCTTAACTTGCATCACTTTCCTAAACTGATTTTGAAATTTCCCTTTTAATGGGAAATGACTGCTGGTACATACTAAATCCATAACCTTGAAATCTGTCACATACTCATCTAACTCTATTGTGATTAATATATATATATATATATATATATATATATATATATATATATATATATACAATACTTTGACCATTATTGTTTGCAAAATTAAACTCTCTACTAGAATCTTTCTCTCTAGTACCATTAGAAATTACCAAATTATGTTCATCACAAAAGTCCAATAACTTATTTCCTTCCCTATTATATATTTCATCTCAATAAGACAGTAGCATCAATATTCATACAAAAGAAAATGAAGAATATATAGTTCCACAGTAAAACTCCTAAAACAGATAATTGGGAAAATAGAATCCACCAAATTTCTTGGCCTATGGGTTCAAAGCAATTTGAAATGTAATATTCACACAAATCAGATAAACAAAAAACTCAGTACGGCATGCTATATGATAAGGATACTAGCAGGATATACAAGGACGGAGACTGTTAGAATGGCTTACTTTGCATATGTCCACTCCTTGTTGAGGTAACGCACAATATTCTGAGGACAATCAAGAGCAAGCAAAGTATGCTTCATAATGTAAAAGAAAATAATTTTAGCCATGATAGGAGCAAGTCCAAGAACAATATGTAAACCTCTTTTTAAAAAATTAGTCATTCTGCCTCTTCCTTGTACCTACATATTTGAAATAATAATGTTTATCCATAAAAGCATCAATAATACGGGTTCATTCTTTATTAAAAATGATGCAATCCATCAATATAATACAAGACAAAACTCAAATCTTCATGTATATAAGCATAATACTTCCTTATACCAAAGGAGCATCTTGCGCTGTGGCATAAAGATAAACAAGAACCTTCCAAAACATTTAAAGAAAATACAACAAGATAAACTTTCAAAACTATCCCTAAAGGCACATCTAATTAACCACTGCTTCTACTCCATTTAAGATTTACTTGTAAATAATGATAAATAACTAATAACTGCACTATGTCCTTTTAGTGTGAGAATGATCATGTACTTCATCTATGTACTTACAATGATATTATTGTATACACTTAATTACATTATGTTTTACTTTTACTTTTGATATTCTTGTGTATAATTCAGTATTTTATTAAGACGTGTCCAACATCAATTGTACTACTAGGTAATAAAATGATTAACTAGATCAATAAACTATACTACTACTACCATCACCACTACCACCACTACCACTACCACTACCACTACCACTACCACTACTACTACTACTAATAATAATAATAATAATAATACAAATTTAACAATATTTTATGATTAATAGTAGCATTGTTTGCATTTAAACAAATGAAAGTGCACCTGAAACATTTTCAAAGTTGAAAGCACATTTAATAAATATGCATTTTAGTCACATGAGACTCACTTGGTACCATTAAAGATAGATTCATACATTCTATTTTGAATGCAGTATTTTTTAATTTATTAATATTTACACACTTATGGGGAAACTTATTTATAAATAATTGTTTCTTTTTAGTGCACATTTTATGTTTAAGATGTATTTACATTTTTCCACGTCAGTTGATTAGTGTAACTTATAATATTTTCTTAGTTTATGGACAACTTAATCATAATCTATTAATAAATAATCATGTTATATGGTTACTTTATATGGATAGATTTTCAGTAACAATTATGCCAATAAATAAAATATGACATTGGACATATATTATGAATTATACATAATTAACTGATGAAGACTAATTGTCAATTTTGTTTTAAGCAGAAGATCAAAATAAATGTGAACTGAAAATTTTCTCCATAATGTCCAAGAAAGGGACGCCAAATGTTAGCATTTCATTTTTGTTTAACCTGGATGCATTGTTACTGCTTGCTATCTAGGTCATTATTTTTTTTTAAAAATCACTAAACTATCTCAGTGCAACAGTCATTATTGCCTTTGTTATTAATCAATTCAAGAAATAGCAGAAGATTATGCTTTTACTTGGTATCACCATTATTATTTGTGTTGTAATAACTGTTATTCTACTACAGAGCCCTTGTTTGGATGCATAGATGGATTAATGAGGATTTGCTTGGCGTTGGGAAGCATACTGTTCGCTGGAGGAGTCAGATATTCATACCCCCTTAAATTCAAGTGCACAGAATTTTTTGGTCATACATTTTGTGTACAAGATCCAGTTTTCTGTTCTCCAGTATCTATTGTTTTATGTCGCTGTATGGCCATGTAAATAAAACCATGCTCTGTCCATAAAAAATATTAAACACAGGTCTATAGAGCAAAGATTAATATTATCCAACTCCCAGTTGCAGAAATTAACTCTTTTTACATTAACGTATAGTTGCAATTCCTGAACTATAGTTATCTTACACGGTTTAATTGCAAAAGTTTAGTGGCTGAACTTTTTCCCAATGTCATTGAGTTTTTCCTCTTTAAGAACATGGCATTTTACTTTTGGTGTCTTATCAAAAACAGATCCCATTTCCCCAAATCTATTCGCAAGATTATGAACTGTTTCTCTGTGAGCACAAGAACAGCAGAGAATCTGTCTATTAATTGCTGTCTCACTTCTCTACATGAGTTTGTTGTCACATAGGAATCATACATGAAGATTTTGTGTGGTAAAGTATACAAACTTTTTGGCATTATAATAGCACTAACACACTATAACACTGAAACATGTGGTCTCATAACGTTCAACTCCTGAAAAGTACAAAGACTTAGCTTCAATTTACAGAGAGGCAGGAAAATGGAGGGGGGAAAAGAACCAATTATAAACAAGGCAGGCAAATTTCCATTAAGCTGACCAAGTGTCCAAATGAAGACTCTGTATATCTTATATTCCAATGTCATGCATTTATAAGTTTTTAAACAATAGATAAATAAATATTAAACGTGGGCACGATGGAATTATATAAATTGGAAATGATTTAGCTCATGATTTTAATTATGGTTTGAATGAACCATATAATGAATGAATCATTTAAAAAATAATTTTTCAAATTAAAAATTGTTAAAACAGTTATGTTAGAATAGTGTTTGTTTCACTATTAACCCAGTTCCAGTACTGAAGCCTATGGAACTAATAACAACTGTTAAGATTAGTGATGAATGATTAATTAATGGCTTCCTACTAAAGAAATAGTTAACTTTACCAAGAGTCACCTTCCTTTAGCAGTGTTTACAATGTTTTCAAATCCATTTTTATTCATATAATGTGTAGGGTAGGTTTTTAATAAGATTTTTAGTGTTCCATGGCAAGTGAACTGGCATTTGGGATAAGTGTTTTTTATGAGATTTTTTAAAGCTTCATACGAAATGAACTAGCATTTGGGATTAATGCAATGAATTAATGAAGTTGAAAATGATCCAGAAGTCTTATTGACACTGAACTTTACAATTCCAGATTAAAAATTAACTCCATAATAAATCTCAATCAGAGAACTTAACCCAACTGGAAACAAAACTGATAAGATCCCTCTTAATGCTTCAGAACAGCATTAAAGGTTTAGGCTAGTAACAAAACAAGAATTAATATTAGTAAATATTAACAAAACTATTAATAAAAGTGAGAAAGATGTGAAAGCTAATACAAATTTGGTAGTTATAGATTTTATCTTTTAAAGTTAAAATACATTAAAGAGATGGAAAATAATGATAATTAAGCCATTATATATGATTATAAAGATTGGTATTTATGGTATTTTGATAAAGATGATCAGCAGGAATACATTCAAAGTCGGTAGACTCTATGGTTGCTGGGCTTGAGGGTCATGTTCTACTGGAACATCTACTTTTTACAGGCACTATAATGAACATCTTCAGTACTTAGGTATACATACTGAAGATGTTCATTACAGTTAAAAACAAAATATTTTTAAAGAAATCAAGTTTCAGTAGACTATGGCCCTTAGGGCCAAAAACTATAAGTTTTATAGACTGTGAAAGCTTGTACTCTTTTGATTCAAACTCTGTATCAGCTGGAAGATTTCTCACACAAGGTAATTTAATTGTGGTAGTAACTTCTAACATTATTATTGTTCCAGTATGATATGATATTTTAAAAAGACTAGTGTTTTTTTTTTGTTACATGATATATTGAATTAAACACAAAAAAATCATTAAGCTATATTTGTAGAAAACTGCTAAAGCTTAATTTTTATGCAAAATATAACTAAGAATTTAATATTATTTAAATAATTTTGTTAATTTAAATCAACACAATACTTTAAAGAAATCATTATATATGTTTCGTTTTCTGATCATAATTGGCAAAAAGATCAAAATTTAGTACAAAAATAGTTACAGATACAGGTTTCACAAACTGTTTAGTCAGAGACAATGCCTTTGGGATTGGTCAATATCTTAATGGAAGAGTTTATTCATGTAGGGGAGAATGCCATCTTAATATGTTTCATAATTCTTTTGTGTGTGTATGTGTGTGTTTAACTTTGCAAATGTACTTGTTTTAACTGTACTTAACTGGTGTAGAGCTCGTTGCTGGAGCCACAAAGATGCTTGTATATGACACTGAAATAGATGTGAAATATAAGTAATCAATGGGTCCTTATTATTTATAATTAGGATTGGATTTTATGTTAGTCTCTTAGGAACACAGAATGGTTCTTTGAACAATTATTAACTATCTGCTATTATACACCACTACATTAATTAATGTACTATTTTATACTATTCGGACCACTTGGACGTACAGCAACTCTGGAAGATTTACTAGAGTGACTATGGTTTTATTTTCTTGTATGACTAAGTGATTGTAAAAGAGTGCTGTGGAAGCAAGTTGTATTATTAAGTGGAAGTAAAATTCAATTCAACTCATACAATATTTATAATGTCTGGAAAGGACACTTAATTAAGATATAGCATTATCTGCTGCAATATTACACTAACAGAGAGTGATTTTCAGACAGAAAGTTCAGAGCTCATCATTGACATATTATTCACTAGTGAGCTTAGAATTAAAATAAACGTGAAAAATAAATATTACCTTTAATGAAAAGAAGAGTCTCTCACAATTGGATGGTTTCAAACTGCTGCCCTTTGTTTTAAAAAAACAAGAAAATACTGCTCAGCAATTTCAACCTTTCAAGTAATGGTCAAGAGATGTGAATTATAACTCTCTTATTATCAATAAAATTCAAATTATATATTATATACCTTCCATTTTATTTAGCATCTGCTAGTCATATATAAAAATTGCTGGCTGCTAAGCAAATAAATGCAGTGCTATTGATTCATTGGCAGATGGTTAAATGGGATACATGGTACAGGCTGTACATACACACTTTCCTATAATATTTAGTAATAAATTAAACAGCTTCTGTGTTACAGTATTAAATCAACTGTATCAAATAAAGTCTATAATACATTTTAGTATCCTGATACCTTGTATAGCACAAAAATTGACACTTTGCATGCTGACATTTAGCTGTGAATTTTCATTTATTGTGAAAATATAATCATAACTGATAGAATGGAAAATGCAAATCAGAAAAGAATAGTTTACATTTAGGAAAGAAGCAAACATGTGGTCCAAGGGCAGTAAAGCATAACAAGAGCATGCCATAGAGATTTTGTGCAGACAGGTGCACAAAGATGGGGAAAAAGTGCTGCTTTTAAGGGTACCTTCTTGTTTGAATGGACTGGCTGTTCTTGCAACAGCACTCGGCTTCTCATCCAGCCTGGAGCTCCAAGAATCAGATGTTTTACTAAATATTCCTTCATTTGGTGATGCAATCCCCGGTCCATTCGATTGTGGAATGTATCTTGTTTGGTCACTTTCTGAATGTCCATTATAATGACTTCTAGGCTGATATGAATTTGTGTTCCAGGGGGTAGATCTTTCTGTGCCATCATCTCCTTTATGACCCATAGTAATTCTGTGGTTTGACTCTGTACTCCATCGCAAGGAATTTTCAGTACCTTTTTGTCCAACAGTAACAATATTGGTTCTTGAGTGGGGTGCAGTATTAAAAGTAAAATGCCTTTCATTGTTGATTGATCCTGTAAAATCAGTATTTACCTTGTGGTATGATTCTGTACTCCATTCAGGAATATTTATACCTCCCTTTGTGGCTAAGTGTGGTGTATTTGTATGCATAGATGTTTCTGTACTCCAGTGCCGAGAATTTCTACCTTCCCAGTGCCCCTCAGTAGCAGAACTAGTATGATGGTAAGACAAATTGTGCTCATATTGAGGTCTTGCATTGCCCTTTTGAGCTATAAATCGTCCATCAGCTTGCTGTAATGGATCTCTGCTCCAGTAAGGCCTCTCTCCCATGTGCTGCTTTATGGGATCTATATTTGTTTTGTTGTAATCATTGTATGGATGTATTCTACTTATGCTTCTTCCTATATAATCTGGGTGGGCTGGTTGGTATGATTCTGTGCTCCAGTATATTGTCCTTTCAATTCCTCTTATGTTTACAGGACCTGAATTTGTTTGTTGATGTGAATCTCTGCTCTGAAATGGGGGATTTATGTTTCCCTTTTGTCCTGCATGAATTGAACTCACATATAGGTAAGATTCTGTGCTTACATGAGGAAATCTCTCAGCTTTCCATTGACCTTTTCGTTCCAAAATCTTTGTCTGGTAAGCTTCTGTGCCCCATTGGGAGGTTCTATCACTCACCTGTTGTCCATTATGATTTGCATGTCCCTTAAGATTTACTTCTGTATTTTGATCAGGAGTACTGTCTGTTTGTTTTTCTCTTGCTGGCTTTGACACACTCTGATAACCTTCTGTGCTGTGATACAGAATATTTCTGCCTGATCCTATGTAATGTGGATTTGTGTGTTCGTATGACTCTGTGCTCCAAAGAGGGGGTCTTGTTATAGCACTTTGGCTCCTGTAATTGCTACCCATCCAATAATATGAATCTGTCCTATCAAAATTTCTTTCCATATTATTTCTGTGTTCAGGATATCTATTCCAATTCTGGCTTCTTGAATCTCCTACATTCTTCTCAAAGGTAGAAACATCTGTTCTTTGTATATTTCTGTCAATTATAGGATGGTTATTATGGTAATAATCAGAACTTTGTGTATGTTGTGTCCATGCATTCCAATTTTTCACATCTGAATGGTTTGGAGTATTCTGTCCATGTATTTTAGAAAACATCCAAGGGTCATACTCCTCTTCTTCATATGTGTTAGTGGTAGTACTTTGAGAAGGAGAAGAGGTGGAGGAACGAGGGTTACTGATGCGGTAAATCCGTGATTCTGTTTGACGACGCTTCCTTCCATGTCTTCTATGGCCTAAAATTTAATTAAAGTTTTAATAGATACACTCAAAAGCTACTAATTACATATTTACATAAATTAAGTACAGTATCACTATAATGCATACATATACAACAGATTACTGATATCATTTATAAGAAGCTACTTATTGTTCCCAATAAGGTAGGTAAGAGCATTGTTGCAGAAATTGACTGGGGTTATTACTCTTATCTTCCAAGATACTTTATTCACTCCCAATTAAAGAATGAAAGGAAAAAATACATTGTGGATCAACAAGTTTTAAACTCTGCAGATCTAAAGAGCTACCAGTAATAAGGAAATATTATATTTGAAATCTGTCAGTTTATAGTGTCAGAACTATTGAGTGTACCTCTTGCATTCAACATTCATTTCTCCATTGGTACTCACCTTCAAAAACAATGTTCTACCTGCCACTTCAATGTGGTGTTGACATGCAATTCAGCTTTGAGAGGACCACCCAATACATGCTGATTGCACATTATGAGGAAATATTCTGCTTGAATTTTATTTGTGCATGACAGTCACCAAAATGATTAAAAGACAGCAAGGGAACTAGCATATTTTCATCTTCAGTCACATTTAGGAAAGCAACATTTTAATTTTGTTTAACAGATTGAATGCCTATAATATTTATATCTGCATCTCAGCTGATAAGGTCACTGGACAATAGACATTTTAGCAGCACATTTTGCATAGTTTTATCTGTTCCTAATGGTAACATTCTACTTAGATAAAAAAAAATGTTTCTTCATTGATTATTATCTGCTTGTACATTCTAGAAATTTTGTGCATAGTTCTGACTATCAAGTCTAGGATTTTGATAACTTTCATCCCCTTCCATTTTCAGTGGGACAAGCTAAAACTTTTCTTGAATAAACGACTGTCTTATTTTAAAACTAATTAAATAAAAGTTGTTTGATAAAGCATCTTTTAGTTTATTTTATGAATATATAATATTTTTTCTATTTGGAGGTTATTTGGAGCATTTTTCCTTTTACTTTACTTTGATTTTTCTCTTTCTTTGTGTTTAATGTGTATTTTGCTGATTTATTAATATTTACAATTATTTCTCCTACATTACAGGAAAAAAAATTAAAAAATAAATGATATACGATAATATTAACACTTGATAACTTTTGCCTTTTACAGTTGTTGATTTAAATGCTTCCTTTTCCATGCAGGTTACTCAATAGTCTTTTAAATTGTCATTTTAAGTTGCCATTTAAAATAATATGAGTTTCATAACATTATTATTACTCTTTTATTTATGTAGATATTTGGATGAAACAAAAATAATAACATTCAGAATATATCACTTTAATATGAATGAGGGCACAGTGTTTATGTATTATAAAGAAGTAAAAGTACAACATTTTAGAACTACCTAATTATTGAACATACAGTAAATATATACTATATACGCTATATTGTATTTTCTTATTTGAAATAAACTTGATAATATAATATGTGTGAATAATATATATATATATATGACGGTGATTGGTGACTCACTATCAAAGTTCTCAGGTGAACGCTGCAGGCATTTTTTAAACCAATTTCCAAAGCTTAAACATTAAAAATTCATTTGAGCTAGTTGAAAAACTTAAACATAGCAAAATAAAACTGGTGATATAATGGTGTCATTCGACATGAAAGCCTTATTTCCTAGCATTCCAATAGAAAACTTGATGCAAATTTTAAAAAAATGGTTAACATCTATTAACTTAAAACCAGAAGAAGTAGAAGATTTGCTGAAACTAACCGATATTTGCATCCAACAAAACTTCTTCAGTTTCAATAAAAAATATTACCAACAAGTTTCTGGCCTAGCTATGGGAAACCCTTTGTCTCCGTTTCTGGCAGATCTTTTCATGAGTTCCTTTGAAGTACATATCACCAAAGCGTTCCTGTTGATCTTCAAGACATGGCGTAGATATGTGGACGACATATTTGCAACAATACCAAAAAAAAAACATTCTATAGATGCACTGAAACTCCTTAACTTACAACACAAATCTATACAGTTTACCATAGAAGAAGAGAGAAATGGATGTCTCCCATTCCTAGATTTAAAAATAATAAGAAATGGAAACAGCCTTAGCTTTGGAATTCACAGGAAACAAAACACACACAGAAAATTACATAAAAATAATAGTTATAACTCCATCCCACATAAATATGCAGTGTTTCACAGTTTAGAACACAGACTGATCAACATCCCATTGACTGAAACCGAGTACAAAGTGGAACACCAACACATAATGAAGATGGCTGTAACCAACGATTTCAACACAGACTCAGTAACAAAAATCATCAATAAAGTTAAAAGACAAAAATCGACTAGGAAGTTTCCACATTTAAGAACACAGAAGAAAGATATAAATTCAAAAGTTTCACATACCACCCAACATACCACAACAAATTTAAGAAGATATTCAAAGAAAATGGAATTATGTTAGCCCCAAAGAACAAATATAATATAAAAATTTAGTACATTGCACAATGAAAGATACCATCCCTACAGAGCAAAAATCAGGAATATATGAGATTAAATGTGCAGATTGTGAGCATAGCTACATTGGGAAAACAAAAAGAAATTTAGAAATTCGAAGAAAAGAACACTTGATGAACATTAGATTGAAACAGATAGACAAATCAGCAATAGCAGTAATTTTTGGAACAAAAATCATGAAATAAAACCAGAAATTAAATTACTGAAACAACTTTACAACCCAATAGAACTATTCACATGGGAGAGAATTTTCATTTTAAAAAATAAGAAGAACTTAATGAATTTTGATTTTCTGCCGCTGGATGAACTCAGCAAGTTTCTGCTAGAACCACAAGAGCGAACGGGCATCCATCTCCCATTTCCAACAATGGCATTCAGTCAACAGCAGCAGATGATGGGTGGAACGTCTCCCGAAACTAGTCCAAAGTTTTAAAAAAGTAAGTGGAGTTAGTGTTAACAATTTGACACATTAATGTAGGATAAACTATAGACAAATTCTTAAACTAGAAGTCACACATTTACAACATCACAACAAAGATTAACAGAATTCATTATATAATCTCTGTACTAAAATGTATGCAATCTTAGAACTTTAAAAATGATTTACTTTGCATATGTATAATCAGTTCTTACTTATGGCATTATCTTGTGGGGTAATTCACAGTACAAAAGAAAATTATACGTAAAAAGTTTAATCTAAACAAATGCACTCACTGTAAAATGTACTTTATACAGAACAATATATTTACCCTACCATGTCTATATATATTAGAAGTGCATGTTTCATAAATAGTAATATACAACAATTTTACTCCAATAAATCAATCCATAAGCACAGTACTAGAATCAGCAACAAAATCCACCTACACACTGCCAGAACAACTAAAGAGATCAATTCAATCCTGCATAGCGCCATCCAAGTGTATAAATTAATAACTAATGAAATCATAGATATACACCCTATTAGATTTAGGAAGAAAGTGAAGAGATTTTAATTAATCAGTGTTTTTATAGTATACAAGAATTCAATGCATATTTTAAAAAACTATCCATACAGATAAATTATAAGTATTTATAGTTTGAAATTGTTATATTTTGTAATTGACGAAGCCATAAAATTGTAACAAATTTCCAAAGGTGAATAAAGTATATGATATATATATTTTTTGCCTTGATTGTATTCTGTATAAGCATTTATGGTTGTTACAAAACATAAATGTTCTGACATATATGCAACTGTGAAGTTTTGCTAGATTTAGATGACTTACTGATCTACTGTAAACTATGGCCAAGAATCCAATAGTTAAGTGGGTTATATGCCACTCATCAGTGAATTTTGTGCACATATCCACCATAATGAAGAACCTCCATCTATTATTTATATAGACATTTTTTCCACATGTAGAATCTCTGCCCATAACTACAACTGGGTTAAGAAAAGGACATAACAGATGTCCCAGATATCACATTCTTTCTTTATTTACTGGAGCTAAAAGTGCTATTGTTATACACTTACAAATGTTGCTGCTACAGAATGATAACCAAAAGAGTTCACCCAGTCAATTTCAACTACAAAACTAAGATATTTTCAGAAGCTGTTTATCATAGGTATAATTATTTTTTTTAAATAAAAGCAATTGTTAATTCAACATTCATACTAAAATAATAAAATGAATAGTAGTTGTTAATCTTCTAACATTAATTTATATTCATAATTTGTAGAGTATATGGAAAACATGCAGAAACATGCATATACAAACATTGTAATGCATGTACATGAACATGCACTTATCCATATTTATATATTAAACAATGTAGGAATAATTAACTTGAATGCATTCACACATGTTCACCAACATTCAAAGGCACATCTTAAAATAATGATTTACAAAATTCGGAATTGGTATTTGTCACCTATTTTATAGGTTTCTGAAGAGTACATATATTTTTAAAGCTAAAATAGAATCAAATGGAGCATATATAAATGTATTTACATATATACATATGAAGGGTTAAATATGTATAGCAGAAAATGCACTTTAGGAAAACTGATTTGAAACCAGGTATTTAGAGATCAATCTGCTTAGAATATGACAATTTCAATCTAGATATCAAGTTATTTTAATAGCTTACAATGCTTTGCTTTAAAAATAATTACACAATATAAAAAACAAATCAGTCACCATACCTCAAAAGTATTTTCCGATAAATACTAGAGGAAATGCATTGAAGATTATCAAGCATATATAATGTCCTATTCAAATTAATTTTGCATAACAGAATGTGTGTATATAGAGGGTGCAATAGTTTGAAGGTCTCAGCACACTAACAACTGACCTTAGTTACAATACAGAGATACTTATCAAAGATTATCTGACAATGTGAATAGTGTAGTTGGGCATGAGATTTCACTATGTGGGGATAACAATGTGTGTGCCCAATGCAAGAGGATGACATCAAATACATGTAGTGTAATTAAATGATTTTGAGCTTGGATGTATAGTGAAGCTGAATGGGGCCAGATGGTCATATCACAGAATTGCAACCAATTTTGGTTGTGAAGTATCAATGGAGATGGAGGGTGTCTGCAGCAGACATTCCCCACCTAGAAGCATTAATGATCATCTGGACAGAAGAATAATTGGGGCCACCCTAATTGACAAAATGGCAACCACCATAACTAAAGTTAAAAATTAAAGTTACCATAACTCCCTAATTGTCTGCATGAACAATAAACAATCAATTGTTGGAGGTAGATCAATGTTTCCACATTTCTCTTGCATATTTGAACTTTTTTTTTGATTGATTTATTTATGGACACTCTTTAATATCTCAGGTCATCAGCATCCCATTCAACTCAGTCAGCGTGAAACGGCCGACTAATTTTGCTCAGATGCCTCTCTTTCAGGCTTGAGGTTCTTTATCGTGCCATAAATGTACAACACGGGACCCATGGCTTCACTTCCCTTCTGAAGGAAGCTATACTTAGGATTTTTACGCCCCGAAAAAATCCATCGGTCCTGGCCGGGTTCGAACCCGCAATCATATTTGAACTTGACACCAGCTCCATACCATGAACATCTCCTATGATATCAGGAGAGAATGCATTGGAGTGGCAATATTCAGCAATATTCAGCAACAAGAATCGTTTCTGTCTTGAACAAAAAGATGGCCATTTTCATGTCCATAGAAGTGCTGGAGAATGGAAAATTCCAACACATGTTTGCACCTGCCATTTAGAACCCATGCCTGGAATTATGGGTATGGGGCCAATAAGCTGCACATCCCAATCACCTCTGATTTTCATTCAGAGTACAATAACACCCATGACATTGTCAATCTTGTTCTCTAATCATATCTTCACATTTTGGGGAAACCAATCTTCTAACAAGATTATATGTGCTCTTATATTGTAAAGACAACACAGCATGCCCTAGATGATGTGTCTTCTATTCTAGCTTGCTAGGTATTTAGATCTAAACTCCATTTAGCATAAATGGGATGAGATGGGGAGGTGCAGAACCCCCAGCTCAGTCCTGGCAACGACCACCACCCAGCTAAGCCATAATGTACAGCTAGCAGGGATGCCATACACCAAAGAGACATTCATCATTTATTCAACAGCATTGGGGATGCTGATATTATTAATTTTTTCCCTAGTTTCCCATTCAGAGCTTCCAAATTATTTTTCATTTGTTTGTAGGTATCAAGTTGGCTCCACTTAGATGTTCTTTGTTTAAAGTTATGTTCATGTTCTTATATGATAGGCAGTAGCTGCCCTTGATTAATTTCATCCTGAAGAGATGTTCTGATAGGTAATCATGCCCAACAATTAAGCAAATTTGGGCCACTCCAGTACTTCCTGTTTTAAAAAAAAATATTTGAAAGTCTTTAGATCTTCATATGGTTATCCTTTGAGTTTTTGTGGGATGTGTTTTTTGTTCTTGTTCAGTTATTCATTTTTCTATGAGTTTCACCTTAAAAAGAAGTTCTTTTTTTTTTAGTATCAGCAAACTGGTTCCCCCATAATCCAATATGGCTCAGGACACATTATATATATAAGTTTTCTTATTTAATTTATAGTGTACATTGGTAGATAACTGTAATTTATTATACTTTGTAGTGCAGTTTTAGAGTCACTTTAGGCAACATTTCTTTTATTTATGTTAGGTCTCTTCAGTATTATTAGCTGAATAAAATATAATCTCTTATTTCATTCATTCCTTATTTTAAAACTAATGTATACTTTTACATATCTCTCCAATTCAATTCAATGTGTTTAATTTTTTCTATTTGTTACCAACCAATCGTGTTTGAAACCTTGGCTCAGAAAGTTTAAATGTACAAACATTTTGTAAATGTCTTAACATGTTAAGTTAAGAAGAGTTAAATAGCTAACAGTTACAAGTAAGTAAAATTAAAATATCCTCACAGTTTGATGTCTGCTAAGTTTTGGGTGCAAGATGGATAGAAAAATTAAAACAGGTTTATTTTACAGTATTCCTCCAAACTGCATACATGTGCAACTAACTTAGGCTCATATTAAATAAATAAAATACATTTCCACCTATACCATTTTAAAAATAAAATTCACTCATATGTAGTTCATGAACTACTTACCTCATGAACAGACTTCAGATTTTAAGGCAAATGTGTATTTTTTCCTGTAGGAATAAATAAATGTAGTAAAATATCTTCATGTTTCATATAAAGTGGCAACTATTAGAATGGCCTTTATGGCATCTAAAATTCCTAATTTGTTTATTAGTCTATTTCAAGTCTTTGGAGCCTCAAATTGTCTAATACCGTATATAAACCCCACATTTCTTTTTTTGAACTTAGCATTCCTTTAGCCATTATGTTGGTAGAAATGATGGTCCAAGGTTCTGCAATACCTTCATAGAGAATAATGGTATTAAAGTTTTCTGGAATGAAGTAAAATGCATAGAAGTAAGAATGCAAATAGTAAATATTGCATTAGTCATTCAATAATATAAGCTAATGTCCACTTTTCTTCATTTGACTGAAAAAGCTTCTGGTAGTAGCATGTAATTCAGTAGAACTACACAAGCCATGAAATGCCAAAGACAACAGAAAGATGTGTTCTGATTTAACAGTAGCTTTTGAAATTTCTATCCCTTACCTATGAGAGGAAAATAATTTCTGTGAGCTTTGTATGCAATATATTCTAAATATTTATTTTTTAGGACACTCTTGAATAATAGGTGACTTTTTCTTTCATGAAACTGCTGCACCTATATTGACCAGCCAGTCGGTTCAAGCTACTGTGATTGTTGCTTAATTTATTACTAACACTAAAAATATATATTTACTCGCCATTATCAAGCACGAAGATGCTGAAACTGCCTCTTTTCATTTTTCATACCATTCTGGCATCTGCTTAAGAAATTAACCATTACCCTATGCAGTTCCCTCTGAGAAATGGAAGATTTTTTTTTTTATGATTGTTATTTTTCAGTCCAGCTAATATGTATGGATTTGTCTTGTACACTTTTTCCTTTAATGCTCTCCAGATAGTGGAATTTTTCATGAATCATACACAAGGAGACATGCCCTGTATATGCTATTGCAGAGTCTCAAACTTATGTTCCCTCAGAATTAAGTCACAGAAAAAGGGTTGCAAAATATTTTGCACATAACTATCACTATTAATAATTCTTAAAAAAAAAATCAAGCAAAACACGGTCTATTATTCTTCCACTGCTAATGGTGCACCACACTCCTATCCTTTAATTGTGCATGGGTTCCATGTGAAGCAGGTACTGGTTGTTCTGGGAACCAAGATTTGTCCATAAATAAAATTAGATTGTGGTAAATTTTTCCATCATAAACACTATTGGAAACCCATTCCCAAAATCGGCTCCTAGATGCACTTATAATGCAGTTTTATAAAAGTGTCACACATGTCCCTGTACTATTTAATGTATATTGCAATGACAAGTGCTTCGACATGCCGAAACATGTTTGCGAGAATTTACACGTAGTTAACTTGTATGGCAGAAACCACAGTAGTTTAATGTGCACGTGCGTTAAATATAAGAGATTTGGAAGATTGTTGGGCTTAGTGTGAGGACAAATATTGAGTTTTTAAAGTGTGGCAGACAATGTGTGATTGCAAGTAAGATAAGCAAAGCAACAGTGGTTGTAGTAAAACTGAAAGGTTTGAACACCCCAAAGAATGTTGTGTCTTTATGAGAGTCTGGCACATTTTCAGAATTTTTATTAAAATTGTCCACAATAATTTGCTGCAGCACGAACCCAGTATTTGGGCATAACCACACAAAATTCACATCGGGTTCAAGATAGCAATACACCTATAAAATCTTTTAATATTAATTTTAGACGTTTTGATCAAATAAATATGAACCTCATTTTGAATGCTTTTGAAATATTGCGGCAAAGTAATGCAAACTTTTTCATGCACGGTTCATTACAATTCACTTCCGTGTGGACCAAAGATGTCTCTGGATTGTGCTTTAACGATGCAATTTATGAACCAGGAAAAACGGCTATAATAGAAATTAAGATTGATGACTCCTCATTTCAAACATAATGACATTGCAAAAATTATTAAATAAATACACAAAAATAAAAAAATGAAATAAACTTTATTAAGTATTGATTTAAATTTTATAAAAACAAAATATCAACATTGAAATTTAATAATTTTTAGATATATTTCAATGCTGTAAATATATGTCTAATCTAGGCATCAAAATGACATGTTTCTGAGAGAAATCTTTGGTATTTTGTTCTGAATTAAATTTTCATCTGATACAAGCATCAAAACTGCTAATCTTCAAGAAGAAATATGCTCATATTTATTATGATATATTGGCCTACAAACGCCGTTACCGTCTCCATTAGCAAGTTATTATTTTTAATTATTTCATTTTTTATTAATTTTTTTATACTAGTGAACTATGAATTTCAAGCTGTGTCAACCTGTAGTACAGTGGAAATCCACAACTCTTACACAGTTTTTCTCGAATGTGCAGTACAGCCAAACAACTATGTGGAATAGCCTGTGATTTTGACCAATGATATCTTGGATTCAGGCTTTAGGCAATGCGACCCATGTTTTAAAAAAAATTAAGAATAGCTCTTTTCTTCTACTACTATTTCCCCCGCAGTTCAAGAAGAAGAAGAAGTTGCATTTTGATTTAAATTTTACAAAACAAAATAGTTGTTATGTTTTTGTTCACCTTTTATAAAACAAACAAAATATTCATTTTCAGTTTTACAAAAATATTCAAATAAAGTATTGTTTAGATTTAAACTTTAGAACACAAAATATTAATTTTTAAAATAAAAATATTATTAAAAATACAAATATCAACGTTGAAATTTGAATAATTTTTACATTTATTCAATGCTGTAAACATACGTCTGATTGATACAGGTATCGAAAGAGTGTGCTCCTGGGAAATATGCTTTCGTATTTTGTTTCCATTTAAATTTACCTCTGATTGAACGACCGATCTTCAGGGTAAAATGCCTCCATATGTGTTCCGAATTAATAGTATACCAGCACAGGTATAAAATGATATTATTCGATTCGATGCCG
Source organism: Metallyticus violacea (assembly GCA_030762175.1). Lineage (NCBI taxonomy): Eukaryota > Metazoa > Arthropoda > Insecta > Mantodea > Metallyticidae > Metallyticus > Metallyticus violacea. The sequence goes on along the minus strand of CM060846.1, from coordinate 107,595,573 downwards.
GTAATGATGATGAAAATTTAATGTGGAAAAAAATACGAAAGTTTACCGTTAACAGCAGTAAGATATCTGTCTTAAAGTTTCTGAAACAATTCAATGATTATGCAAAATATTTTACGTCTTCCGATAAATAGCTCGCTAGCGTAGCGTATTTATCTGGCAGGTTAGCGAAAGGAAATCATGGTAGGCTAGAAAAAAATGTGACGACAAGCTGTATTATCCATACAGGCTGGAAAGGAGTGACTAGTATCTTTGGCTAATAGCACAACTTTTGCTGCTCCCGAGCGACAGCGGAGAGAACTGAGCTCCTCAGTCCGGAACGAGAGAGCGGAGAGAACCGAACTTCTCATTTCCGAAAGAGAGAATGAGAGATAACAACTTTCATGCGTAATGACTCGATAACTCAGACGGTTACAGCGTCTTGCTATAATTGTGAAAATAGTGGTTTCGAATTCTCACGTCCACAAGTTTTCCTTTTTCTCCTCCTCCTACTCCTTCTTTCTGCTGGAGTTAAAGGAGATTTGCGACAATTACAATGATTTACTCGCTAAACCACTGGGTCCATCGGTTTCTGGGATTTACCTCAGATTAGCGTTAGGTTAGGTTAGTGTGTGTAAACTAATTAATTGCGAATTCCAATATGAAGATATTTGTCACCGTTATTACCCGCATCCCACTATTCCATCAAACCACTGGACTCACCAGTTTTTAGGATTAGCGTTACTTTAGATTAGTTTGTGTAAATGAATTAATTGCGGATTCCAATAAGAGGAGATTTGCCACCGTTACAATATGTTACCCACATCCCCACTATTTCGTTCTCACGTTCGGGACTGAGGAATTCGGCTCTCTCCGCCGTCACTCGGGAGAAGCAAAAGTTGCGGTAGCAGCCAAAGGTACTAGTAATTTCCGTCCAGCTTGTAAAGTTAAGTGTTATCCTTACGAGCAGGGCTGAAAGCACTATGCTTCTCGAGATTCGTGTGGAATCTCTTGCTGCTAGTGTAACGCCCTAGCGACAGCGGAGGAGGTAGCCGAGGGTAGTGGCTTGCACAGTTATAGCTACATAATAAAGCTTCACAAGCAGTGGCACTATAGCTGAGGTGGTTAGAACGTCATACTATAATTGTGAAAGATGGCGATTTCGAATCCTACCATCCCGATGCCTTTTTTTCTGCCGAACAAAGGAAATTTGCCACAATTACAATGATTTATTCGGTAATATAGTATCACGCACAGAATGGATTGTAAATTTACGTTGATTAATTTTTTTCTGCTGCAATCAGTGCAGCATTACAGTGATTTACCCACCCCTATCAATTTATATTTACGAAAAGGAGGCGAGTGTAGGCCGTCAAGCCTAATATTTTACCCACGTAACAACGCATTATTAACTCATAAGTCACATTATTTTTTATTAAAAAAATTACATTCAATTTGAGACACAAGTGTGTGGAGTGAACTTCTCTGTCACTTGGGGCTGGCCAGCCGATCAAGCGTTGCTCCAACGGCAGGAGATTCCACACGATTCCAGTAGCAGCACTAGTGATTCCAGCCCTGCTTGTACGGGCTAGTAAAATCAAGTAGCAAGTTAGCGAGATGGTGGCAGGCGTACACGTTTGACATATAAGCATGCTAGTAATGTGAAATTACCGGAATCGGTGCGATATCTGTAGCGGTATGGCGTGTGCGTAAATCTAATACCAAATAGCCATAGGGCTTCAGTTGTTGACATAATCTTTCCACTTGCATTTTTATCTCTGCTGTTCTTAAATACAAAAATATAATTTTCCATTAAAATATGTTTCTAAACTTTTTTACTCAGAAGAAATATATTTTGTAAAATGTATATAAAAATCGGTGATGCGAGCCTTTTGTAATAATAATAATAAAAATAATAATAATAATAATAATAATAATAATAATAATAATAATAATAATAATAATAATAATAATAATAATAATAATAATTGGTACCTCGCTTCTTCCACGTTGTATATAAGAACGTCTTTAAACTCTTTAAGTGCGTTACATGTTAACTACATTCATCAAAATAATATATTTCCTTAGTAAATCAAATATATTTTTCAATAATAAGACATGTTAAATTACTATTTCCAGCTCAAAGCTACTGCTCTAACAAGATATGCTTTCTCAGTTTCCTACATTACCTACGCTAACTTAATCGGTTAAGCTTGGGTTTGCTTAACTGCTTGGGCACTAGCAGCAAGAGTTGCACCAGCAGCACGATGCTTTCAGTCCTGCTTGTAGCGTCAAGTTACAATGAGGACTGCAGAGCTTGGGTTAACTGTGGCCAACTGCACTTGGAGCCATTCTGTAAAGGCAAAATTACCCAGTCATGTGTTATTTGCAGCTTTACTTGGGACGGATATTGCAGTAGCTTCCCATGGCTTTCTGTAATAATTAACATGAGATAATGGAGCAATGGGGAAATGAATGGTATGGAAAACCAGGGTACCCAGAGAAAATCTGCCAAGGTGATGCTTCATCCGCTACAAATGCTAGTTACAGCCATTGGAATACTGCCTGTTGTGCCTCAGTAGTAAAAACGGGTGATAAACACCATTAAAAAAAAAAGTCATTAGATTGGGATCCAGTCATTATCAGTGAGAGTTGAGCAGACCATTTGGCCACAATGCCACCATTTTATAAATATATCACATAGAAATGAAATAATATTGATATTAGAATTATCATTTTTATTAACATTAGATTTTACAAGAAAAGAAGTGCAACCTGAAGTAGCATGCCCAAGATGCAATACATATGGCCAAAACATGGCAGAGGAATGAAATGAAACAGATGCTACTAGCATAACCTTTTTCATTCAATCTCAACATTTTCATACTGATTTATGTACAATACTTTTGCCAGTAACATTCAGTGAAATGTGATTTAGAATCCAGTTTTAAAGGAATTTCTTCAAAAGTATTGCAAACAAAATATCCCCTCCAAACCAAATGTAAGAAAAAATATTTAGAGTCAATATACCTCAAATTTTGGCAGTTATTCAACAAGATATTTATGACTCTTGTATATTGTGCTGAAGAATCATCACCAAATCAGGAAATATTGATCCTCATAAACCTTCATCCCTACATCTTATATGCTTGGAGCAAATTTAAAAAGAAAATTACCAAGCCATTGCTTATTTTGTAAACAAAGGATTACAGTTGCTGTATTCTAGCAAAGTAGACAATCCTAAAGTTCTGTTGCTTCCCACTGATGCTGTCTCTTATATCACTGCTGTAGTTCCTCTTCTTATTACAACTTTTTATCCAAATTTCATTCACATAATCTACCTAGCTTATGCTCTTCATTGGTTCTGAGAAGTCATTATAATAAATTCCTTTTTGTAAATTCACTCATTTCCAATATGATAAAAGGATTTTCATCAAATTTGTTAATGTCTTTTTTTATAATTTAAATTTTAACAGTGTCATTTGAAATACATTACAATATGGTTTAATGTTATGCAAAGCATCCATAAAATCTTATATGATACAATTTGCCCTATTCTTAGATGCAGCACCAAAAAGTATGAAAAAGAAAGAAAGAAAAACTCAACTATTATTTCATTACATGTCCTTTCTAATGATCAATGCAATGATTTTAGTTCTTTTCAGAGATAGCATGCATAAAATATAGTTCCTTCTGTGCATTTAAATTGAAAAAGATAAAGAGATAAATTCAAAATTGTCTTTCATGTGCTTCATGGACATTGTACATGGGTTGTCCAAAAAGAATTACCCATTATTCCATAGAAAATGTATAGGCTACAGAAAACATGCAGACAAGGTCATCTATCATCAATTTTTTGTTGGCAGAACTCACGTTAAGCTAGATATTCATTTAATGCATTTTACTACTGATGTGAGTGTTTAACATAAGACAATTCATAATCCCAAAGGTTATGAAGTGTGGTCTCTTATTCACTTCTGGAATGCTCAAAATACTCATCCAAAGGACATCCATTATCTGATTATAGTAATTTAAGGAGATATGATGGATGAATTATTGTCGTGGAAGCTTCTCTGCAACAACTCTCATCTTCAAGTGATTCAGTAGACCAAAAACCTGCTCCAGGACTTGAACTAGAAGACTGGACCTTGCTGCCTATGCGGCAGATGACTAGCACTTGTTCAAGAAAATTAGAATGTTTGGGAAAACAGTATGCCCCTAGTAATGATTGACAAAGAACTCAAGGTCATGTTGAAAATTGAAAAAATGAATGTAACTTTAATGGAAATAAAAAAATTATTTGTTTTATGATTATTATATTACATTATATTATATTATTATGATTATTTCTAGATGATCCCTGTAGGGTATTACATTCTGATGACTTGTATGTTTGTAAACAGGAAAAAATTGTTTTTATTTTCCTTCGTAAATATTCTAGTAGTTGTCTTGATAAAATGTTGAGAGAAATTAAAATGAAATAATATTAAAAAAAAAACAGCAGTTTATCACATGCTAATGTTTGTTCCTAATATTGGGTATTTATTCGTTTTGACACCCATTTTACAGCAACTGATGGATCAGCAGTCAGTGCACTAACTCCCAGCAAATGGGGTGTAATATCCACTAAATTGATTCAGGTTTTCACAATTACAATGAAAATAAGCAGTATCTTATCACAGGAGATATACAAATCAACATCCAATATCAATCAGTTATTAAATTAATGTTGTTCTATATCTTTCTGTATTTATAGTATTCTGAAAAAAAAAACCACTATATTATTTTTTATGCATTTATTGCACATTGCACACCATATAACAATTTTCTCATCAGCCAAGGGCTTGGTGCATAAAATTACATTACTCTGTACTGTAATATCTGATATTTTGTGTCAAAACATGTCAATGTAAATCGAACTATGTTTTATTAGTAAAGAATATTAAGTGCAGATCAATTACTCTATCATTAGCATTTTATTACATTCAATCACAGAAAAATTAACTGAATATCAGGATCATCTGCCTGCAGTTTGTGGACAACAGTGACCTTGTATGCTCCCAAGTTTTAAAGTTTCGTAGGTAGCCATGCTGAGCTCATTCAGTTCTGTTTGCTGTGAGAGCCTATGGAGGAGAATGTTCTATCATAATCCAACTTCACATAACTTCATAAGCACATGCCTTCTTACCCTTCAATTTTTAAGGAGAACAGATCCTGTAGCTTTAGATTTATTGCCAAGATTTTGGATTGTATCTCTATGTAGAACAGACATACCTAGAATCTCTGTTAAAAATCACCTTCCAACTTTCCTGCAAGACTCAGTTTTCAATTCAAATCTTACATAAAAATTCTTTGTGGTAATTGTACAAATGTAGAGGTATTATGAAAAATATAGTAAACAATAGTAACACATGTAACACTTTATAATCACCACAAGGACTATTCAAACAAACTGTACAACAGCTGCAGTCAGACTTAAGTAATGCAAAGGTCACAACTTATGTGCAAAGCCAGATGTGCATGCAATTGAATCTACCTGTCACTGGCCGACCTGACAGCTGCTGTGAAATGGGCAACAAAACAATGAAAAACATGGTGTATATATATCAGATTAACACTTTCAATAACATTACTTACCATATTATGTTATAAAAGATAAAATGTAGTAGTTTCTAAACAGTACGAAGCTTAAAAAATATTATTACACTTATATAAAAAAGTAGAACATTTTGCAATTACAAATGTCAAATTTAATAGTTGCTTTTCTGCCTCTTAATATATACTTTGCTAATCTGCAACACAAGACATTCGTTGTGTATGTCTTAAACTTCTGGAAAAACCATTTTGAAGTGATTCACCACAGACATTTTACCCAACATGTTATGAGCTGCTATTTCTTGCACCCAGAAGAAGCTCATAACATAATGGGTAAAGTGTGACTGACCAATCACACCAAGATGCAGCCTTCTGTGTAAGTTCAAGATACTTACATATAACATAGGGCATGGAAGCCTATGCACCTATATTTATCATATGTATCACTTAGTTTAAGAATTTACTTCTAGCTCTCCAATGTACCATTGTCAAACCTCACCTAGAGAAAGTAATAAAGAATAATATACAAAACCTAGAGCACAATAAAAGAATGAAAATAAAAACAAATAAACTTATGTCAGATATTAAGATGATAAAAAGAATTCTTTAGAAATTTGGTTGTTTTAATTACTCTGAACAATCATTATTCTTGCAGCTAGTAGTAAAACTTCAAATGTTATATGCTAATTGAGATCTCATACATTACCTTCATATACTTCAGGATGTGAGCAATTAGATACTGTGTAGTACATCATTTCTGGTGCCCTACAGTTTGAGGATAATTTAGCACAAAGACTTGGGGCATCTGGTATGACTCCTGTGTATTCACCTGCTACAGGACAAGGTGATTCCTGAAGTCTTTCTAAACCTGAGCAAATAAAATATTTGTCAGTATGTTTACATAAGAAATAGATACAAGAGTAGATTCATAAGTTTCCGGCTTAACCATTTTCTAGATGTGATAAAGACAAAAACTATATTTCACTTTTCAATATAGTTACCCTTTATGGCAATACACTTCTCACATTTTTGAATTAACATTTCATGCCCCCCAAAAATAGTTAGAAGTCTTGTCTGCAATATGGTCATAAACAGTATCCATCACTTCTTCGTCACACTTAAATTTCCTTCCTCAAAGGTCCTTCATGAGTTTTGAGAAGAGGAAATAGTCACTTGGAACTAGATATGGGCTGTAGGGTGGATGGTTGATCCCCTTGAAGCCATATTTCTTCACAGCTTCCTTTGCAATAAAAGCTGTGTGCACAGGCAGTTTGTCGCGAAGAAGGCGCACACCACCACTCAGCTTTCCTTACCTTTTCTCTTTGATGGAAGCATGTAGTCTGTGCAGTGGGCCAGCATAGTACTCCCCATTTACTGTGGTGTTCCTATCTTAGAAACCAATGAAGAGTATTCCTTTGCAGTCCCAAAAGTTTGTGGCCATGATCTTCTTGGTTGACTATGTGACCTTGGCCTTTAGAGGCGGTGCTTTGCCAGGTTTACTCACTCCATTGATTCTCTTTTGGACAAGGGATCATAGTAGAGTACCATAGTTTCATGTTTCTCCTGTAACACTGGTTTGCAGAATTTCTCTCTTGTTTCCACGGCAGAGCTCCAAAAATGCCTTACAGCAGTTCACTCGTTGCTGCTTTTGGACTGAGGAAAGAAGTCTAGGTACCCATCTTGCACTAACCTTATACATGTTTAAATGTTTATGAATAATTCGAAGAACTGTTGTTTTAGAAAGGCCCAACCTTGCTATTATTTCTGTAACTTTGAATCACCGGTCTTCCATAATTTCTCCTTCCACAAGAGTGATGTTTTCAGGAGTGAACACCTCCAAGGACTGACCTGCACACTCTTCATCTTCAATGCTTTCTTGATCCATTTGAAAAAGTTTGTCCCATTCATTTATAGTAGAATATGAGGAGTGCTTCCCAATATATACTGTCCAATCATTGTTTAATTTCATTTTGAGTAAGTCCTTCTTTAGTGAAGAGCTTAATAACAGATCAATACTCCATTTTGAACATGTCACAATCTTCTACACATAGCCTTCTTTATGCAACTATATCTGAACAACTGAACACAGCGGAGTAGATGTTACAGCTACAATTATTTATTTAACAGATAAGATAGGACACCAGATAAGACTTTTGTGAAGGCAATAATCCTTTATCGGCTAGGTTGGAAACTTATGAATCTACCATGGTACATTGTTTTAGTATTTAATAAACTTATTTTTTAAAATAACAGTAGAGGACATTCTGTATGGTATATGGCACTTGAGGCAATAGACTGACTCCTATCCCTTTGACATTTGAAGGTGCTAAGAGTAACTAAATTTGTATCATTCACTTGGTTCGACCTAAAACAGGCTTTAAGGCCTAATCCTTGTAAGATGATGAGATGAAGTCAAGATAAACATGAATTAAAGATGAATTTTAATTTGTATTAACAAGGACTAGTTTCTTAGACTATATACCACATCCTTCATTATGTGTCCATTGCCCACTGACAAATTTTTGTTTTCCTGGTTCTTCTTCTTCTCTCCCTCATGCAATTCTGGACTATGATATAGTTTTATAATACCAGTGACATACAGATAAAATTAAGCCTTTTCATCATGTCATAAAAATGCATAACATCAACTTCATTTCAGTGTTTATAGCACTCAGGGAAGTGTTCTAATGAGATCTTACTTTGTTTCAAGAATTGCAAGTTTTATTTTGGTATAGAATCTTTAATGAGACTAGGTAGGTAATCCTAAATGGCTATTTTGCCCAGCTGGATTTGAATCTGTGTCCTTTGATTTTGCACCTGGCCTCAACCAAAAGAGATGGAGATGGACTACGTAACTGCCAACCACAGTGTAGTATATAACATTCTCCAATATAATTGGATGCAACATCTATTGTTAAATGATCCGGCACAATGTATCTGAGAGATACCTGCTATATTTATGATTTTTTGCTGTTTAAAAATCCTTTTATATGTAATATTTTATTTTTTATAATTATTTTAGTGTTTTATTTATTTTATAGTATTCCTAATCCTATTTCTAACAACAATATAGTTTATGTATAGAAGTGCCTATATTAGAGGATATAAATTACTGTTACTGTCATACTGCAACAAGAGAAAGAAAAACAACTTTATATTGTACAATATATGAAAGTAATAACTATTACCAGGTATTTGAAATTTTTCATGAAATCAGTGAGTTTTCTCCTATTTCTTCCAATGAAAATAAATGTAGATTTTGTAAGAGTTCTTTCTTGGAATCTAAAAAGAAGAGACTTCCAAGGAATTGCTGCAATGTGAAGTTTATTACTGTTTAGAGCATGCAAGACATATATGCAAGACATATACTGAGAATCTGCAGCGAATATTATCAATGATGCAGGCTAAAAGTTATTTAATTTCAAACTAACAAAAATTTGTAGCTATTTGTACCAATATTATATTCCCACAAATTTCTGTAAGTTCTTGAGGTCATATAGATTGAATACTGTTCAATTTTTAACACTGTGTGGATGAAAATGTAACTGACAACAAAAATGATGCACATGAGCAGGTGCAATGTATCTCATATATTATTTTGGCTTGATAGGGAAACAATAATAATGGGCAGCTGATCTATAATGAGCAAAAAGTGTACAATGGGTTTTAAGAATCTTCTATGAGCTGGAGTCATTTCACATTAGCAGTTACATCAATAAATTGAAAAAGGTGGCAAAGATATCTCAGATATATTGCACATGGTGGAGGGTTAAGGAAATTTATTTTTCATTTGAGCAATACAGTTACCTAAAATTATACATTCATGTTAGCTCTCATTAGGACAAACAATAGCAACATCTTTTGGAAAGCCAATGTATTATGTTGTGTTATTCTTTTCTTAATAAATAGGACAAAATGAATTTACTACTATGGGGTAATCTGTGTATCTAATATAGCAAAAAATGTTCATTATTTTAGATATTGGGAGATTATAAGTAATTGAAGACCAGATATAAATATACTTCTTGCAATGAAATTTGTTGCTAAGAGTATCAAATACAATTTAGCAGCTAAAGAACTATTTGGCATGCCATAACAATCCTGACAGATGAGTTCTAAACAAGATGTGCTATCAGATATCCCTTAAGTTGCTGAACCCCAACTTTGGAAAAAAAAAAAAAAAAATTGGCATAAGTGATAAAATATATGGAAAATAGACACTCTTAAGTGACTAAAAGAATTATTGGGTGTCCTAAGCACAAAACCCTGGAATTAAAGTATTTTCCCACAGGAGTAAAAGACTTGGCACACAATATCTTGAAATATAAATCACCTTTACTTTTGAAAACTTAGTGCAGATTTCATGAATAGAAGTTAAAAGTACACTAACATGCTTGTTAACCTGAAGTTAAAATTTTAAGAATGTGTTGAGACTCCTGTATTCCACCAAGCCTTTTCCAGCTTAATATTAGTTAACACATCCCAAGACTTTGAAAAGAAGGGATCAAAAGTGCAGGTCAGAACTTTAAGATTTTCTAAAGCACTCCAAATACTTTTGTTTACATAGAATAATTTGTAAGTATGGCATGTAAAATAAATGAAGGCACAATTTTTTCTAAATAAGAAAATATTCAGTTAGGAAACCTAAAGAAATGATGTGGTGGTCATTTTTGTATCCACTATAACATTGTATAACATAGTTGTTGTCACAATATTGTTAATGTTCTTTGGAATTTGGTTCATAATCTTATTCTTATAACAGTAAAGTGCTTTTTCCCATATGCCTATTAAGTTTTGTATTTAGTTGAATGTCTTAATGTGCAATGCATTACATCTGTTTTGAGCCCTTGTTTCATGATATAGGTGAAGCATTAAAAGACATTTCCTTAAGGTAACCTCTATTACTGACAGGACACATTAATGGTATCCATTTCAAACTGAGCTCTGAAATGAGAATTGTTAAATATTGTATTATCATGGGCTATCTAAGCCTACTAGCAAATTTCTTGCTTTGAAGTTACTGATTACTTTAACCAGATAGGAAAGCAGTCCATGTGAATATGATAAATTTTAGTTCTGTTGTCTCTAGGATATTCAATTTTTACATGCACACAATCAAATATTTTCAAGAACACTAGGAAAATTGTTCCTTGATATAAATTATTCATAAATCTTTAATCAACATTAACATTATAGCCATAGTATGATCACTAGCTGATAAACTCCAGACACTTCTTAATTTCAAAGCAAGAGTATAAACAATTCCTTTCAATTAATAGAAAAAATTAAGGACATAAAATTACAACCTTCTGACACATTAATGTCTTTTGATATAGAATTGCTGTTTCCAAGCATGCATAAAGAAAAAAAATTTAATTTATCTAAATGATTGGCTAAGAACAAGTGAAATTAATAATGCACATGTAAAAGAATATATTAAACTTACTGAAATTTGTTTGGGCCAATCCTACTTTTCTTTCAAGGGCAAATTTTATAAACAACAATCAGGGCTTACTATGGCCAGTCCCTTATTTCCATTTTTAGCTAACCTCTTCTTGAGCAGATTTGAAACACAAATAAACTCAGTATTTCCATACTTATTTAAAATATGACACAGATATGTTGACAATATATTTGCCATAGTTAACAAAAAACTCATTGATGATGCCATAAAACTTCTGAATATAAGAGATAGAAAAACATAGTTCACATATGAAACTGAAACAGATAACATGTTACCATTCTTGGACATCAAAATTATGAAGTGTCGAGGAAACCTAAAATTTGAAATATATAGAATGAATACACATGCAGACAATCACATCAAAGCTGATAGTTTTAACCACATAATGTATAAACATGCAGTTATTAACAGTTTAAAGTACAAATTAGCAAAGAAGAATACTTCAAAGAATACAAACAAATAGACAGTACAATGGCGAAAAATGGTTTTAAGAAAGAGCTAGTAAACAAAAAAGTACAAAAATTCAAGAGGCAAAACTTATTAAAGAAACCACAACACTTTCAGCAAGAAAAGATAAGCTAATTTTTAAAAATTCACATAACATCCACGGAATACAAAAAAGTTTCAGAACATTCTTAAAGATTTTAATATCAGGTTAACCCCGGTAAACAGATTTTATGTCAAAAATCTCCTAATAGACTATGTTAATGACAGTATTCCACAGGAGAATAAAGCAGGTATTTACAAAATAAGTTGTATAGAATGTGAAAAAATTTACATTGGAAAAACAAGGAGAAACATAGGCATGCGGTTAAAAGAACATTTCAGGACAAAATACAAGCAAATGGAGAAATCAGCAGTAGCATTTCATTTCTGGATAGAAAACCACAATATATTGTATAAAGCAAAATTACTGAAATCAGTACAAGGACCTACAAAATTAGCAACTTGGGAAAAAATGTACATATGCAAATACAAAGACAGTTTAATGAACTTCGACACTTCCAGGGATGAAAACATAAACTTTAAGTTCATCACACTTCCTTCAGAGCAGAATACACATTCCCATGCATAATGAAGTATCCAGCAATCAACTTTCTAGCTGACAATGCAAACAAAGGTTCATGAAACCAGTTCTACATTTATAGACAAGTAAGTGGAGTAATAAGAGTGTTTAGTTTGACTCAATCATACTATGATTTCAATTATTTATAGATGATTGAATTTATACATTTATAATTCATTTTGTAAGATCAGAACAGAAAGCTAATTTGCATACATTTGCGTTTGCAGATTTAATTACAGCATGCATTCACTGAAGATAATCATATCAAGAACCTTCAGTTTTATACGCCTCTAAGTAGAAACAGAAATGGGGAGCAGCAACCATTCAAATACAACTGAGCCTAAATTGAATAAAAAAGAAAAGAAAAAGAAAGATAGAAAAAGAAAAAATGCCATTTTGCTTGCACAAAATAATTTTTTTTTTTTGAATTGTGTTTAACACCTGTTTTTACTACTGAGGCACCACAGGTGGTGGACACTGATGATACATGAAATGAAATGATATATTGGGAAAGGATTTTTTTTTTAAAGGAAGGAAATGTTCCAGGCCTAAGTTTAGGGTACCTCCACAGCATTTGCCATTTATAGGACTGAGGAAAACCTGGAAAAAACCTCAGCCAGGGAGGACGGTCCTTGCAGGATTCGAACCCCAGACCTCCTGCTCATGAGTCCGCACCGTAGTGTCCTCGGCCATCCATGGCAGTCACAAACAACAATAATCAAGTAACATAATGCAATATAATTTAAAATGAAAAATACTTACGTCCCTGTGTTATCCATATCTTTGACTGAAAGTTGGTATCAGAACATAAAGATGGATCTGGGTATGTACTGGAGCGCAAACCTATAAAACAGCACAAGTTATGTTTCTTCCAAATTATTAAAAAACAGAAAGCACTCATAAAATAATATGATGGCCAAGATGCTCAACATAATAATAAGAGTAATAATGAAAACTGGTACATAGATTATACAGTATTTGGATAATAATACATAAGGATAAGGGATAAAAAGTCATGGCAACTATTTTTTTTCTCATTGAAAACCCGAAAAAACTGAGATATGTAATTGAGAGTATATTGCATTTACTGCCAAATGGTGCCACCAATGGAAGGCTGGATGTAGGTGCAGCATGTAGGGAAGAAGCAAAACACAGGCAACTGGACAATATTGTTTTAATATGACATGAGCAAAAGTTACACACAACTACTTACACAGGGTTGCAAATCTATCACAGAATGGGTCTCCCAGGTAATCCACGGTGTTTAACAGCCTTTTAAGTAGTCTCCAAGTACATCAATGGTTCAATGCCAGCAATGGGGAAGTGCTGAATACCATCTGCTGCATGTGAGTCGCTAACATGAGTCACCTCACATCAAAATGCTGTCAAAATGTCCACTTTTTAGCAAAATATTTCCCACACAATGGCTGCTTCACTTTGGGAATGAGATTATAATCACAGGGAATAAGATTAGGTAATATGGCAGGTGTGAAAGAACTTTCCATCCTTGCTGCTGTAAAAGACCTTTGACACTGTCAGCTGTGTGAGTTGTGTTATCATGGAGAATAATGACATTGTTCAAAATCTCTGGCAGTTTGGTGCATAAGGCAGGGTGCAATTGTGGCACCAAAAAGACTGTAGTACTGGGTGTTCACAGTAGTCCCCTCATGCACTGGATGGCACACAAGCACATCTTGACTGTCATATGCCAGAATGACCATGACTTTTGTTGTTGAAAGAGCTTGGCAAAACTTATGTTTATTTGGTGACCCAGGGTGACGCCTTCACTGGACCATTGCTTGAGTTCTGCATCATACACCCTTGCCCACATTTCATTAATTGCAATTGAACATGGCATCCCCTTCTTCCAAAATCTTGTCAAATTTATGTGACAAGTTTTGTAGCAACTCCACTACTGTACCTGACTTAATTGATGTGGCACCCACTTTGCACGCATTTTCTTCATGTTCAGGACCTCCCATAAAATGTGGTGTACTATGTTTGCTGAAATTCTTGTTTTTTCTTTTAATTCCATAAGTATCCAGCACTTATTATTGCATGAACACTGTTCCACCATCACTGTATATCCATGTCCTCACACATAGGAAGCCCACTGCATGGCAGATGTACAATGGACATTATTCCCCCTTTGAAGGCCTCTGTCCACCTTGTCACTACTGCCTGTGGTACCTCAGTAGTAAAAACGGACGTTAAACACTAATTAGGGGGAAAAAAAACTTGTCACTGTTCAATAGGGAAGGCCATGCACAGAAAAATGCTATTTTCACAAATGCACATTGCTTACTCTTTGAGACCTCCATTCCTGACCACTGACACTTACTAATTGAACTTTGGGGCATGCTAAGATATGTAGCTTTGCTCACCTATAGCATCTGGTAGCTTCATTCAAAAGTACATTCCATACCCTTTCATTTTATAAATCTTAGATTTTTGGTGTTGTCCCCTGTTTGCTAGAAAAAAAAGTTACCATGACTTATGATATCCATCATCTATATATTATCCCTGTTCCTAGAAAAGTTGAGTGAACATTGTTTCAGTTATACCAATAATCAGTAACATGATGTATAGAGGCAACTGATGCAAGTTACAGAGAAAGTGAAAATAAGCTCAACATACTAATGTAAAAATGTAATTGTAAGTTTTAATACACAAGACTCCAGTCAGGTGTACATACTCCATGAAACTATGCCACATTCAGTCACAGAAAAACCAATATTAACAAAATTAATACTTGCTTACCTAACTGAAATTCCAGAACATTAACACCACGTTGTTTGAGCCACACGCATGTGTACATCTCTTCACCACTGCAACGGCCATTGAAATTAGATTAATCAAAAATCATTTATGTCTATGCAAAGCCAATAATAGGAACATAATGGAGAGCTACTGTTATATGGATTAATTTTGTGTATCTTATCATATGTTAAATAGCATGGTACACCATGTGACATAGGACATAGTGCTTCCTGCTTTGTGTTTCAGTACATTTCTTGTGAAATCTGGACTTGGATCTAAGCAGTTCTTAAGGGGAGTTGGAAAATTAGATTTTTTTTTTTTTACATTTTTTGATAATTAATTACAATAAATGTTAGTTTTTCTGATATTTGAAAAAACCTGCATAGACTAAAAAAACTCCTGAATTTTACACTATCTATTTCAAAATTATATAGCTTTGGAACTGATTGAGCCAGAAGGTTTGGGTTTTACCATTAGCTAGAGGAAATTTTGCTTTTCCTCTTGGCTATTCTAATGTACATAGTCTTAACAGAGCTTGATTATGGTGCAGACATGAACTAGTTTCCTGGTTGAAACTATGAATTTTTAACAATATTTTCTTTAATTGCAATTTTCTCAAAAATATATTTTTTTACATGCACCTATGTACCTCTAGAGAAAACTACCATATTGTCTTGAAATTTTCAGGGTATTTCTAGATGTAACTTAAGTGGGATTATTAAGAAAATTTTCATAACTTATGAATTATGAAAGTTTTTATGTAAAACTTTGACAAAAAATAGGCTTCAGATTAAAAAACAATTAATTCTTGTTTCAATGTTTTAATTCTAATTATTTCCACTACAGTACACAGATAAAATGTGTCTAAATACGCTGTCCAAATTTAATTCTTTGGCCCTCATGATTCTGCCACAATAGGAAAATAACTTGGCTAATTAAACATTGGTAAGATAGAGCCTTTCAACTCCCCTTAACTATAATACATTATCATTAAAAACTTGTTTAAACAAATTATATGTATCAATGGTAATTTGCATAAAACAAAGTAGGCCAGTAACATGTTATATGTGATATTCTCTTTATGTTCTTGTGCTGAATGTTGACAGATAGGCTGGAGCAGCCACATCTATTGCCAGTCACTTGCTTGTTATTTGCCAAATGGACAGTAGAACGATATTATATATGAGTTTCATTTCTACATTTATAATGACTGAGCTACTGAAGTGAAATTGTACCAGTGAGCAAGAATGAGCAACATCAGCACAGCAATGTTGCAACCATTTCAGACACCTTATACCAGAATCAGTGGCATTAACATTCTTTGATACCAAAACTCCAGTTAAAAGTAAAGTAGTAATCATAAAAGCTGTGAAATATTTTTAAAGCCTAGAGGAAAATATATAAAAATTATCAGTGAAATTGATGCTATTAGTTGATTATATAGAAAAAATAGTGAAAACTTAATTTCTCAGGATTCAAGAAGATTTATTGATAGGTTTTTCAATAAACACCAACTTCTTGGAAAACATTTGCAAGTATGGGAAAATAATGACCATTAATCATGCAGGATCTAAAGTTTTTTAATGATACTGAAGAATGAGGAATAAAACTAAGTGTGTGCATGTGCACAAGAGATAGAGAAAGTTAGAGGACATCAATTATAAATTTAATATGTAAAATAGTCTGGGATACTCAAATTTGCATATAATGCAACTCATTGCGCATATTAAAAATATTTCAATGTATACTATTCATATTTTATTCATGCATTGAGTGAGCTATGTTACATGTTTGGCTTACCATTGTGTGCGTGCAAATACGGGAATTCTTTGATTGAGACCTGGATCTGAACCAAGACAGCGAATTGTGTATGTTTTAAAAGAAGTGTGATCCTTGTAAGTTAGCGTACTTCCATCAACAAAAATGTGCTGCCAGTAGCCATGTGCCCATGTTGGAAACCTAAACATTTTATATGAAAAAAATCCATTAAAATAAACAATGGAAACTGGCCTGATTTTAGTATACATTAAAAATCCTAAAGAAGAGAATATTAATGGCACACTGTAAGCAAAAGAGATGATTCTTGATTAAGCTAACTCTTAAATAGACAACTTAATGCTTAATTTCACTTATCAACAGATGTAACTAAATGGAGTAAATAGCAGCAATATATATTTATAATGGCATAATTTAAAAAAATTGCATAAAGAAATAAAAGACAACTTGGAGAAAGTGAGAAAAGCACACTCCTAGTTATGATTTTTAAATTATATACTTGAAGAAATTTGGAAGTATTGCACATATGAAAAAGAAAATAAACACAAATAACCTGCCCATTGCTATATGGCTGATTAGCAATACAATTTTTATTATTATATTCCAGTAAATCTCCAGTGTTACACTTAGGGCTATCGGTGATATCCAGCAATACACACACATACACACACATTACGCATAAACTGTTAAAAAATGCCAAAACATACAACTTATTCAAAAGGCAGAAACTTAATGTGTTAAAACTCCAATCACCAATCCATTTATTACTCTCTTAATTTTTAATTTAAAAAGCCTTTTAGTTAAATTTAAAAGATTTGCATGTGTATCTAAAGTTGCTAAGGTACAAACTTATGAATAGAAGGTCTGCAGTCCCCTTTCTGCCAGAAATGTGCTCTTTGATTTAGGTATTTTATAGCTTTACCTCAGTTCACATCAGTGGCAAATGCCAAGGAGATACCCCAAACTTAGGCTTGGAATGTTTCCTTCCTAAATAATTCCTTTCCCAACTTCATCTCTTGCACCATTAGTGTCCACTCCTTAGATGCCAAAATAAAAAAATCCAGCATTAAACACAGTTGAAAAACACTGGATTTAATTAGTTCTAAACTAAATTCACAATAAATATCTTAAATGTTTGAAAAGTATAGGTATGACTGAAAAATATCTCAGATAGCCATATTCTATCAGTAATATGGCTTGATCAATGTCCTAAATAAGGCTTCCTTTGGAAGGGAAGTAAAGCCGTGGGTCTTGTGTTGTAGATTTATGGCATGAAAAAGAACCACAAACCTGAAAGAAGAAGCCTCTGAGAAAAATTTGTCGGCTGTTTCACGCCCTGAAATGAATGGGCCTCTGATGATCTGAGGTGTTAAAGAACATCCATAAATAAGCCAAATCAACATAAAAAGAAAAAATTATCAATGTATACAGTGCTCATTTGGATGCCTGGCCAGCTTAAGAGGGATTTACTTGGCACTAGGAAGCACAATGTTTGCTGGCCGAGTTGGATATTAATAGCCCCTTAAATCCAAGTGCGTAGATTTCTGCAGCACACCACACACAAATTTCTTGGCGATAAAATGGCATTTCATGTACATATCTGGACTCCAGTATCTATTGCTTTGTGTCGCTACATGGCCATGTAAATAAAACCATGCTTTGTCCATAAAAAAAATTAAACACTGGTCAATGGAACAAACATTAACACTATCCAACACCTAAGTGCAGAAATTAGCTCTACTCATATTATCATGTAATTGCAATTTCTGAACTACAGCTTTCTTATAGGGCTTTAATTTTAAAAGTTTAGTGGCATTCAAAACTGAGGTTGGTAAAATTTATGATTCCTGTGCAAGCTTTCTCAGAGATTTCTTTTGACTTGTTTTAACTTTTTTTCAATGTCACCAAGTTTTTCCTCTCTAACACGGTATTTTACTTTTGATTTCATATTAAGAACAGATCCCATTTCCCCAAATGTATTCACAAGATTACAAATCTTTCTCTGTGATGCACATGAACAGCAGAAAATTTGTCTATAAATAACCATCTCACTTCTCTAAATGAGTGAGTTGTCACATAGGAATCATACATGAAGATTCTGTGTGCAAAATTATACAGATTTTTTGGCATTTTAACAGCACTAACACACTACAACAATGAAACCCATGATCTCACAAAGTTTAAGTCCTCCTTGAATTGACAAAGACTGCACATTAGCACACAGAAAGGTGGGAAAATCAGCAAATTCATGTGGCCACCTGTCCAAATGAAGGCTCTGTGGCTTCTTTCTGGTGTACATATGGACCACTGTTTTAATTTCTTCCTTTTACCTTTCTGCTAAAGGCTTATTGCTCATCATCAATAGTCATGAATAAAACTGAAGCAACATTACATTTAATCAACATTTTATGAACAGCTACCATAAATAAAATTTTCTCAGATTTTTTGCTACTGATTTCAACTTACAGACTTCAGACTAAGCTTTCCAATCTGTTCTTTACATATCAAATGGCTAAGACAACCTACAACTAAGACATTTTTCACTACCTTAGAACATTTTGTTTTAGTCTATATTGTTTCTCCATTAAACAGGGTAATTTTATATTATGAAAGAAGAATGAAAATTTATATGAGTGTGAGTCAAATTAAAACCATAAAATTTTAATAAAAATTTGAAATTTTGTGCCACTGTTCTATTAAGTTGGCAGTGGCGTTACAAATGCTTCAAGGAATATCTTATAGGTAGCAGGACAATGTAGACAAGCAAACAGCATTCTGTTACTTGGTTTTTGATTAGCAAAGGTGAGAAAACTATTGAAATTCATCAATTAATGATTATTTGGTATGATGATTCATACCAAAATGCATTTATTGTGACTTCTGGCTTGCCAAGTTGAGACTTCAAAGAATTTTGCAGCAGTTAAAACCTTAGTGATGGAAAATTGTTAAATAATGGTAAATGAAAATTGCAGAAATTCTGAACATTTGTCATGGCTCAGCACACAACATCATTTGTATATGAATGTGGATTCAGATGTTCAGATGAAGAGGTACATCAGGCATGCACAAGTGACTGCACAGATAAGTAAAAGACTTTTTTCTAGACAAATCCATGCACTTTTTAATTTGTTTTATTTTCTGATGCTCTTTACCATCTCAGGTCATCAGCATCAATCCAGGGCATAAAATGGTCAACAAATTTTGCTCAAAGGCCTCTTTTTCAGGCTTGAGGTTCTAAAGGACATGAGGTTCAAAACACTGTAAGGAAAGAACTCTGGCAGGCTGGTAAACATTTCATGATGTAACACTCAGAATTTCCTGTGTTATACAGTAAATTAAATTCTTGAAAATGAAACAACCATGCTGAATCTCAATAATTTTGCCTTGCTGATATCCTTTGACTGAAGGATGACTTCGGTAGCCATTATGATGCTGTGAGCATTTTTAAGCCAAGTGTTGGACTTGCCGATGTCACAAAAGATTAGAAAAAACTAACTGCTGATTTTAGTAAGGATGATTATGTTGTAATTGTTGATGGTGCAGGAAATAGCCTTGAGAAAGTTAATAATTATCGAATGAGCAAGATCTTAGTGACATCAGCACGAAAAGCAGGTATACCAACGTGAAGTTTCTGGGACTATTAGATAGGTATGATAGGCCTCAAGTTCATAGGAGGGTGTGGAGTAAAAATCTGAGGCTTGAACATGCATTAATGACACCCACAAACTCCCTCATTTCTATGATAGATGTAAATCACCTAAATATAGATAACTTTACTGTACATGGCCTTCAATTGAATTCTAGAGGCAAAAAGCAGCTTTTGCTCCTTATTGCTGACAAAATCAAGGGTAAGATTCCTGTTGTTATCAATGGGACAGGGTCCCATTTTTTAGGATAAAGACACTTGATCAGGCCAGAAATTCATCATGTCAAACTTGATAGCAGTTAATGTTAACTCAAATGACAATCATGTCGATGATAATGCTTGCACAGAAAATGAAGTAAAATTCAAGATTATTCAGCAAGCAATAAACAGCCATTATATATTTCATCAAAATATTAGAGGATTGAAAAATAAAACAGATGATTTATTAAACAGCTTAACTTGTGACAATATAAAATCACATATTATCTGCCTATCTGAACATAATTTGAAATACAGCAATCATCATAATTGTCATTACAAGGTTACTGTTAAAACATTAGGTATATCAAAATTTAATTCATGACAGAAGGACATTGAATTATGCAGAATCCAATTGGTTAGCAAAAATACAAAAATAGTTGTAATTGCTATTTATCGTTCACCATTAGGAAACTTTGAAACTTTCTTGATGAAACTTGAAGATATCTTAAACTTTTGAGCCTAAGCATGAAATAATTATATGTGTGGACATAAATATTGATTATCTAATGCCAAGTGTTAGAATGAATTGATTAAATTCCCTTCTTGCTGCATATAATATGGTGCATACTATTAACTTTTGCACCAGGATTGATAAAAATGCTAGCACAGCAATAGATAATATATTTATAAATTGAAACTGTAACCATATTCTGTGGCTCCATTGATCAATGGTCTCTCTGACCATGATGCTCAAGTAATAATGAAAAAGGATCTACAATAAAACTCAAAGATTGTTATGGATATACAAAATATAGAGATATTAATGACGCAAACCTCAGTAAAATAGTGGAGACACTTTAACAAAAATTGTGGAATAGTGTCTTCATTACAAATGATGTCAACAGTAAATTCAACAATTTTTTACACGTTTTCAAATTGCATTTTGAAGCATATTTCCCATTACAAATTAAAAAAAGAACTTATAATATAAGCAGGGAATGGTTAACCTAAGGAATTAAAGAATCTTGTAAACATAAAAGACGATTATATAATGAGCTAAAGCTCAGTAAAGACCCTAAATAAAAAATACATTTTAAAAAGTATTGTAAGACACTTAGGAAAGTCATAAAAGCAGCAAAAGGCCTCCATTATCAAACACTTATCAGTCAGTCAAAAAACAAAGTAAAAATTACTTGGAATATAATAAAAAGGGAAACAGGCAAAAATTTGCAACAAGATGATGTAATAATCTTAAGACTTAACAATCAAGAGATACAACACTGTGCAGATGTAGCAAATGTGTTTAATGATTACTTTCTTAATGTAATAAAAATTTTAATTTTTACTCTAGTGATAAGAAAGATAAGGGTTTTATAATCATCAATTCCCATTCAAATTAATGAATTCAAACCATGTACCACTACTCCACTAGAAATTAGCAATATCATAAGAAAACCAAATCAAAAACTCTTCTGGCTATGATGAGATTAACAGTAAAGTCATAAAGGCCTGTGCAAAGGAAATTAGTATCCCTCTTAGTCACTTGTGTAAAGAGTCTTTTTTCACATTGGGTGTATTACCTGAGAGACTAAAATATTCAAAGTGAAGCCTCTGTTCAAAAACAGAGAAAAGATAAATGTTTATTATAGACCTATAGCTATTTCATCTACATTTTCTAAGGTGTTTCAGAAAGTAATGTACAATGGGTTTTACCATTACCTTGAAAGTAGCAATATTCTAGTTAATGATTAGTTTGGTTTTAGAAAAGGAATTTCAACAGAAAATGTGATCTGTAAACTCACTAATGAAATTTTAACTGCATTTAATGAAAGAGTACATGTAGGAGGAATATTTGTGATTTAGCAAAGGCTTTCCATTGTGTCAATCATGGAATTCTAATAAATAAATTACCTTTCTATAGAATAAAAAACCAACATTTAAAATAGTTCATATCCTATTTTGATAAAAGGAAACAAAAAGTAATAATGAATTGTCTCTTTAAAAATGAGTAGGAAATGATTAACCATGGAGTGCCTCAAGGACCTGTTCTGGGCCCTCTTCTTTTTCTGATATATGTATGATCTCTCCTTATCTATCCAAGATGAAGGAAATACTGTTCTATTTGCAATTGATAAATGGAAAAAACCTTAATGATTGTGCCATTAAAGTAAATTTGGTTCTGAGTTCTTTGTATGTACAGTTCAAAGCAAAAAATTGTCTCTAAATCTAGATAAAACAAATGTTATGAAATGCATCAATCACAGATCTTCAGATCCACAATTACAGATAGGATAATGTAACAGTGTACTTCTACAAACTTCTATATTAAATTTTATATTAAATTCCTTGGTTTAATAGTTGATAACCATTTGAATTGGAATGATCACATTGATTATATCATACCTAAACTTAGCAGTGCATGCTATGCAATATGTGCATTAGTAATCCTGGAGTCCAATTAAGACTTTAAAATTAATTTACTATGCTTATTACTCAACTCAACTCAATTATGAAATAAGAGTTTAATATTTTGGGGAAATTCAGTTAAAAGTGAATGTGTCCTCCTATTACAGAAAAAATCCATACAAATAATCCCATTTGTATGGATTTATGTGGATTTTTACCATAGTACACATGCATGAATGTCTACTATGGTACACATAGTAGATATTCATGCAGGAACCTCTTTAGGCAATTTGAAATTTTACCTCTCCCATGTGAATATATATTATCCCTCATGAACGTTTATATAAGAAATAAAGGAAAATTTTGTTCTAAATCTAAATATACATGACAAGAATACTAGATAAAAAGCAAATCTACATAAACCAAATTCAACACTTTCTTGCCATCAAAGAGGAGTTTATTATGAATGCTTTTTAGTACAAAATGCTCTTACCTCTAGCTTTAAGCCTTTAAACCATGGTAATTGCTTTAAATCTGCTCTTAGAAAATAACTATATAAAGAGAGCTATTATTTTGTAAAGGAATATATGACCAACAATATATTATACTGAGTTAAAAACACTGCAATAATTTATATCAATGCAGATATAGAAATGTGTATAGTAAAATTGTTTGATTAAGTGACTTGTCTGTTTCTGCTTCTCTGTTTTGTTATCTGGTTGAGTTGTTATAGGTGTTCTTTTTAATATTTATTGTAACTATTTATGTAGAGGTACACAATATGTTTTGTAATTGTAGATTACGTGCTACTGTAGTCATTTTATATGACAAGTTCTATGTTCATAGGTCTCTGTGACTGCTTCATGAACTCACTGAATTCTCCAGAAACTAAACTAAACTACATGAAGCAAGGCCTTGAATTTTAATGCAAATTAAAATAAAAAACTGACACCAATTTCCTTCACTAATATATTTTGGATCAATGTTACACCTCTATTTGTTGTTTGCAAGGAATGACTTATTTTCCAGTTTATTCTTTTTAACCCACAGAATGTGTACTTGACAGACCCATGTCTTGTGCAATGGATTATGATGGTCATATTTTCTTTGGCCTATAATCTTTTTGCAGGAAAGTATTTTAGAAATTCGTGTTAGCATCCCTTACATACAGAAATATATCTTTCACTTTCAGATTTCCTATTCAATTTATTTCCTTTGTGATCTTTGAAAGAAATAGTATATTGTCATTGAAAATGGATATTTTAAACATTTTAAAATGAGTGGAATTGGGAGTAATGCTTCAAAAATTACTAACAAAAAGAAATTAAAACATCATCATGTACATTTAAAGAAGTGTGTTAAGACAACAGCAGATATACATTCAGAATTTTGTATGGTGTGCAAGAGGGACTTCAGGGTTACCCACAGTGTACATTGTGATCTGAGACAATATTCACAATATGTAGGATATAAATTAAAAGAGAAATCAAGTTTAGGAAGTGCAAGCAAACTTTCAAAGTGTTTAGTATGTTTAAGTAATAAAAATTAATGTAATAATACTGCCACTCAGAATACCATCCAGTAAAACACAACTTAAGTTATTCTAGTTTTCTCTTCTCTTCTCAGTTGGCACTACAGGATGATGTTAGCTTTTACCTGCTGCAGCGACCTCTACTTTCTCTACCTCTGTGTCTTATGACTTAATTGATAGAGGGCAGTATTGCAGGAGGGCCTGTGGTCAGCATGCCAGCACCCTGCAGGTCGCCTATCACTTGGCTTTCGTGATTGAAGAACACCACCTCTCCATCAGGCAGTTTCTGAATTATCCTCATGAGGCTGGGTGGACTGTTCCAGACCTCCCAAACTTTGAAAAATTCCTAAACAGATATTGGGGATTAAACCTAGGTTTCCTGGCCAGCAGTCAGAAGTGCTAACCACTACACCAAAGAGGTGGTTTTATTCTAGTGCAGACCATGGAAATAATTTAGTGTCACACATTTTCACTAATTCAGTAACTGCTTCCAAAATTTCATATGGATGCCCAAAATTTCATGTAGATGCCCAAATTTTCAATTGGATGCACAAAAGCAAGTTTTAGTAAAGAATGCCTCTAGAAGAATTAGTGATTTTTAAATGTGTTGAAATGCTCTGATAAAAACTACAAGATTCTTTTAATTAGCTACAGATGCAGCTAATAAAGGCAACAAAAAGATTTCTTATGTGTATTTGTTATTGTGATTCCTTAAAAGGAGTGCAAAATTAATTTCTGTTCTTAATTAAGAATACTGATAAAACATCTGTACCAATAATCAATTTATTGATGTACAGTTTAGAAAGGCATAATCTTAATGTGAATAATTTATCCTCATATAGTGCAGAAAATGCAAGTCTGTTCTTTGCAAAATGAATATTGATGTTAAGAAACTAGTGCTAACATTTATATCAATTTTGCAGTCTGAGCCAAAAGAAGAAAGGACTTGAAATCATTCTTTTAATTTGTTAACTTGGAATGAACTGAGATGATAACACATGTGCTTACCAGACGGGCTTTCCCTGACTATGGCTATAACTAGGTTACTGAAGAATTGGGATGCAATTAAAAGATATTTCATGAGAAATGAGGACTGTTCAAGATTATTCTCAATGGTATTTGCAAGTTATAATCCTAAGAAATAATAATCCTAAATGAGATGTACTTCATTTTCATAAGCAATATTGTAACACAATTAGAAGCAGTTACTAATATGCTGGAAAAATGTGAATTGAGTATTTCATAATTTCTTAATATTGTACAAAACCGGTTTTGTAGCTTGTTCATCACACCCAATACCCCATTCTTGCAACTAATTTTGCACGGTTTTTTAGCAAATTTGAAACTGAGGCTTTATTGTTTCCAATGGAGTGATATGGCACAATATCCATAACAATAATGTTATGCTCAGGGATGTTTAGCAGAAGTTGATTATAAATGAATGAATGAATGAATGAAGTTTACCGCCTGTTTTTGCTACAAAGGCACCACAGGGGATGGACAGTGATGATACCTGAGATGAAATGATATATTGGGAAAGGATTTATTTTTAAGGAAGGAATCGTTCCAGGCCTAAGTTTAGGGTACCTCCCTGGCATTTGCCATTTATGAGGACTGAGGAAAACCTGGAAAAAACCTCAGTCAGGGAGGACGGTCCTGGTGGTATTCGAACCCAGACCTCCCGCTAACGAGTCCATGACTTAACAACCTTGGCCACCCATGGTGGTCTTGATTACAAAGCCATTTACATTACCATCCATTTCTTTGAGGTAATATTGTGTGTATTTAGACTTAAATACAAATAATGCATTGGGGGCAAATCCAGCAGATATTCCATCATGCAAAATAATAAATCATGAACCCTTTCCTAAAGGCACATGCAAGTGTTCTGATTTGCTAACTTCATAAACTCGTATTTTTTCCTTCAAGTGATTAGAATTCACCCTAGTTTCATCTAAAAAGATGAAACTACTTATATGAAACTTGGTCGCTCAGTATTTCTTAAATATTTCATTGTTCTTAAAAAATGAATTCTTTTTATCACAACACCCTGTTTTTCCATCAGGACTTTACATTTCAAATTATTCTTTACATAATGAAAACTCATGCTCTTCATTATTTTACATAAAGTTGACCTCTTCCATGGAAAACGTCTGCTGCTTTTAATGCTTAATTGACATCATTTAGGCTCGGCAAGAATTGTGATTTATACAAACCATAAGTTGTGTGGTATATAGCACATTTCAGGAATCCACTGCTGTTTTCATTGGTGTTCTGTTGGGTCGTTTCTTTCCTGGAGTTGAAACAAAAGACCTGTTTTTGTTTGCGTTCTTCTTTTCCTGCATCCTTTTGTAAATTAAAATGTGAGATACACTGGTGATTGCAGATGGCATTTCCATTACCTGTGTGACTGATATTGTTGGTTTACCAGGTTTCAATGCCTCCAGTTCATCAGTAAAAAATGTGTTCATCCTACACACAATTTATATTGCATCTGATTGCACACGTTTTTCTCATTTCCTAACACCTGCTTGTACAATATGAAAGCCAGTGAAATAAGTACAGCTAAACACATTAGGATACTATGTCAAATTATTATTATGAAATCACTCCAATTTCACTAATTTTGTTCCACTTACTTTGACATGTTTCAAAGGTGTTTGCCTCAGTCTGGTCCCACTGGCCACTTCCCAGTGTGGTATTAAGATGTCACTCTGTGGTTTTAATGAACTTATTGATGAGGTAACTGTTGTTTGGGAGATCAAAGTTAACGAAAAAATCTTTGTTTTTGTTTATAAATATATTTTCCCATACTGTTAATTTTATGGGTTTTTGAAGATCTTTTAGTAGTTTTGGTTCCTTTTAGAATTTGTGTTTTTTTTTTGCCAAAAATGGTCTGCCACTGCTGATTTTGTTTATATTTTACATTTCTCATGCATTCCTTAAAACGTATGGTAATATTTCTTTTTGTTTTGCCTATGTATTTCATGTCACAGTCCTTTGCAACCAATTTCGTAAATGCCCGATTGCTTTCCTGGTGGAATTTTGTCTTTTGTGTTGGTGTTTAAGTGGTTTTTTAAACTAAATTTGTTTACTGGGGCCAAAATGATGAATGCCTCTTTAAAAATCTTCTGGAATTTTTGGTATGCCCATGGGTGAAATGTGAATTTTTTTATATATGATCTCCTTTGCAGCCTTTTAGTGTGGTGATGTCCTTTATTTGTTTTTTCTTTCTGAATTTTTCTATTTTCTTGTTGACAAGATCTGTTGAGCAGCCATTTTTTGTGCTATATCTATGATTTAGTACCCCAATTTGTATTCTGTCTTGCTTATTGGCAGGTTTGTTAATCTGAATGCGAGGCTGTTGATTATGGTTAGTTTATGTTTTTTGGATTGTGGCTGTTATTTTTATATAATTGTCTGTGTAGATATCTTTTCTGAAAATGCCAAATTCCAGTATATTGTCATTTTTTATAATTTTTATATCCAAGAAAAGAAGAACCTTGTTGTTTTCTAATTCCATTGTGAATTTAACAGTGCTGTCTTGTAGATTGAATAGTTTTATTGCATCCTCTTTCCATTTTTCATTTACTATTGCAAAGACTATTGCAAAGACTGCACTTAATGGTACCAACATTTATATATACTAATTTTATTTCCAAAAAACTCATGTACATATCTGCCAAGAATGACAAAAGTGGGTTTCCATTGCTAGACCCTTCTTTAGTGCATAACTATTGCCTCTGAATGTGTAGTAGGTTTGATTTATACAAATTCTGTCATATTAGACTATATTTCACTGTGAAAAATCCCGGACACAAAAAAAACTACATTAGGATACTTTTCATATTTCACTGCCAAAAAGTGCAGCTGGTCACAACTAATATTACAAGTACCATTGGCAATGAGAAAATGTGCCATGCACGATTTATTTTTTTGATTGATTTATTTATGGGCGCTCTTTAACATCTCAGGTCATCAGTGTCCCATTCAACTCAGGGCATGAAACGGCAGACAAATTTTGCTCAGAGACCTCTCATTCACTCTTGAGGTTCTTTTTCATGCCACAAATGTATGACACAGGACCCACAGCTTTACTTCCCTTCTGAAGGAAGCCATACTTAGGATTTTTACACCGGAAAAAATCCATTGGTCCTGGCCAGGTTCGAACCCGCGATCTTGGGTTTAGGAGGCAAGTATGGTAACCACTACACCACCAGGACCGACACCATGCAAGATGACAGTGACAGTATTTCTCAGCCTTTTTGACTATCATTAGCGCAACCTGCCCCTAGACAAATCAGGTAGCAGCAAAATGGTCATTTTTTAACTTAAACCAAACAGTCTGTAGGTCCACTTAACTAATATTTGGACTGACCCAGTTTGCTTGAAGTCCATTGTCATAACAATGACAACATCTCATAAAGTTTAAACTACGGCATTAAAAACTGAATAATGTAATTACAAGAAGGATGGGTACCTGCAGTTACTTGTTTCCACATGTGATGGCCATCCCTCAGCAGGCATTACACTAAGACTCAGGGTTTCAAACCCAGATGATGCACTTCTCAGATTGGAATTACAGGTGGAATCACTGGAAAAAGCCATCATTACTTGTCCGGTACCTGCTTCTTCATGATACAACTGTCAAGCAGAAAATAAATATTCATTGTGGAAGAAACATTATTATCAGTATTATTCTTTCCCATAAGACATAATTAAAACCTTAATTAGAATATAAAAAGATATGATGTAGAGATTTATGCTGCAATGCAAGTAAATGTAATCTGGCAAGATACAGCAATCTGCAATTTTATAGAATATATTATCAGGTTTACACTGTCAAGAAAGATAAAATATATACCTGGCGATGCATTGTACAGATATTAAGGAGAGAGAATGATAAAATGGTTAAAAAATAATTATCACACCTGAAGCAAAAATGGGACAACAGCACACTATGAAGCAAATGGGTTAATTGCTTTGAAAAGAATTTGAACAGCTTGAGAATGACAAGTTGAAAGAGCTGGCACTAAAGCCGAGTGACTGAAGAAAGTAAGTAAGATCCACAAATGATTGTACAGTCAATGGATTAAAGAGTGTTCCATTAATAAATGGCAAGTGGATAAGTTACCATTTCCATTTGTTCTCTACAGAATGTGCACTTAGAAACAATTAATTTAAAGCAGAGAACAGAGCAAAAAAACAAAGAGAAATCTTGCATATTAGGACTCGGAAAGGACAGTAAAATTTAACTAAATTTTCAAGAATCATTTAGCTTCTTTTTCCTCTAACTTACCAATATGTATCATACTTCTCTACTTCACGGTTTAATAGGTGCAAGCTTCAAGTACTTCAGTAGGGTGAGTAGTGGTACTTTCTTATCCACGGTGAGAAATTACCTTTGATTAAAGGCATGCTCTTCTAGCCAGATACAGGGATAAAAGTGTGCTAATAAGAGCAAGTATTAAAGACTGAAGAAATGTATATGCTATGATAATAACTGCCAAGACCTTTTTGATGTTTTAAATTATATAATATTCACTTTCTCAAGTAAGAGGAAAAAGAGCAAAATTCTCATCAAAACTTCTATACTAAACAGAATATGAATTTTATCTAACTTGATGAGAAGCAGATATGCTGCAACCTGTGCCACAATGATGGATAATTATACAACAAAGAAAACAGGTTTAAATCAAGTTAGATATTTTCCTTTATCATTATATAACTTTGAAAGTTACTTACTGCACATCTGTAGCGTGGCCGACGTTCTGCCCCTTGCCGAGTATCTAAGAGTGCTAGATATCGTTCATTGTGAGGACCTTGCCAGTCTCCCAGGCATTGGAATGTTACATCTGTATGACAAAAATGAAGATATAATTAATTAATGTTATTGTGATGGTATTTGCTTAGGAGGTGATTTTCTGCGAATACTGTAATACTGAAATTAATCAGAGTATACGATTAGCTTAGGAAGCATACCTCCATTTACAGCATACTGTATAAGATACTTCAATATAGAATAAAATCCCCTTAGATAATGAGCAATGTATAACCATTTTTTACCATGAATTTGATTGATTTATAACACATTATTTATATTTTCTTATTAAGTATCCATATCTGAATTAAGGTTCTATAAAGGTCTCTGTTTGCCAATTTTGCAAAATTTCTCTGCAGGATTTAGATTAGGTTAGTCTCAGTGAGTGGTGAACCTACATACAAATGTTGGACAAAGTATTACTTTGATGGATGCAAGAAATCAACTTAGAAATTTAAAAACAAGGAAAGCTTGTATAGTAGATGGAATAAAGAAAGAATTTTGAAAAGTTTATTGTGAGAATGCAAACAAGATGAGTTTACTGATTAGTGCACTGAATCAGTAGTTTGAAAGGGAAGAGATTCCATAAATAATAATGGTTACAATTTATGAGGGCAATGGTAAATATTAATAAAATTAATAATGCAAAGAGTAGGAAAGCAGTTACAACATTTTTATAATAAAGGTATTTGTGGACAAGCATTTATCTTATAAGATAAATAGATTATTCATTAAATTTAAAATTAATTTTATGTCAAAACCAACATAGTGAAGCAATTAATTTATTCTTAAACTTGGGTATTCATTTTTTTACACTAAACTCCATTTACTTACTTAAAAGTAAGAGGCATTTAGGGAGACTCTTTCCCATCTTCAGTTGCTCACTGAACCGCCGTTACTCGAAACATCCAGGTGTCCAGCCATCATTTTGAGTAACGGAGGTTAGGTGAGCAACTGAAGATGGGAGAGATTCTCCCGAAATGTATATTACTTTTATGTAAGTAAATGGAGTTTAGTGTAAAAAAAAATGAATACCTAAGTTTAGGATATATTACCACTCCATTGACAACAGCTTCGTAAGTACAATATTTAATTTATTCTTAATTAGCTAGTGAGTCAATTTAGTACTTTAATGCTGTACTTACCATTGAATTATACAGAACATGATTCATAGGCTTTTGCCCACATCATGAGCTGTAGTCAACTGCCAGATTTGTTAATGGTTGGATGGATTTGGTGTAACTCTCTTGAACTATTTATGAATTTATGGATTAATTTGTCTTCTGTTAGGATCTTGAAGTTTATAACCTTATTTTCATATTTTTTAATAATTTTTTTTTTCCCATGTTCCCAGCTCCAAGGGTCTATCTACAAATTTCAATAATTTGACTTCCGTTTCTATGTCATGTCTCCAAAAGTGATGTGCAACTGCATATTTATCTATCTGATTGTACCTTATGTTTCTCCAGTGTTCCTTTAGCCTAATTCCAATGCTTCTTTTTGTTTTGCCAATATATCATTGATGCATTTTGAACAGTTGATGAGAAGAAGCCAGGAATATATAAAATCAACTTTTCAGAATGCAACAAAGTATATATTGGTAAAACAAAAATAAGCATTGGAATTAGGCTTAAGGAACACTGCAGAAACATCAGGTTCAATCAGATAGATAAATAGAAGTTAAATATCTTTGGAGAGATAAATATGATATAGAAATGGAAATCAAATTGTTTAAATTTGTAGATAGACCCTTGGAGCTGGGAATATGGGAAAAAACTTTTATAAAAAAATATGAAGATAAGATCATGAGCTTTCAGGTCCCCACAGAAATTAATCCAAAAGTTCATAAAGTGTCCACAAGAGCTAGACCAAATCCATCCAACTAATAATAAATCCAGCAGTTAATTCACAGCTGATGATGTGGGCAAAGGCCTGTGAAATATGTTTTGCATAATTAGGTGAAGCATATGATTATTAAATTGACTCAGTAGGTAATTGAGAATAAATTATACGTGTTAATTGTGGACCTTGAAAAAGCTTTTGATACTATTGATCAGGAAGCTTTGTAAAGGAGATTGTGTGAAAAAGAGAATGGTGATGGTGGTGGTGGCTTATTGATCCAGTTGATTTCTTTAGTATAAGTAGTAAAATTAATGTTTGACACATCTTACAATATAAATTACAAACTTATTACGATTATACAAAGATTACATTTCAGTAATAAATTTTGTATAAAATTAGGAAATAATAAAGTGTAGTAAATAATGAAGAAATATCAGAACAGCTTTTGCAGGTGACTTTTTTGTATGTTCTTTAACAGTTATTGGATTAAGCAGCTCAATGGAAGTAATATGGGACTCTTGTATAAAATAAAACCCAAAAACAATTCAATTAAGCCCAATATTATGGTCTTTAAGAAATAAAAAATGTTGTGGAAAGATGAGAAATTGTTCTAGGAAGAAGATGAAATTATAGTGAGAAAATTAGATTATCTAAGTTTAAAGATAAATAACAATGGGGTGGAATGAGTATAAGGAAAAGATGTTTACTAATGGAAAAGTGTCAATTAAGGCAGTAAAGATTTGTCCGAATAAAATATCTGAAATTAAAATTGATGATGATGATGATGATGATGATGATGATGATGATGATGATGATGGATAAATTTATTGCTGTCAATAGACTTGTGTACACGTTTCAGATATTGTCAAAATCAGGAGATAACGAAACACATATAAGTTTAAAACATTAGTCAAAATAATGTATAATATAATTATATAGTATAGTACAAGTAAACTATTTGTTAAGGGGAAGCTGTTGAATGTGGAAATTTGGGGTATAGAAGAGGGATGAATGAAAGTGGATTATTTACATAGCAATTGTATTAACCAGATTTGAGTTAGCCAAAACCATTCCCAAATGGTTTAAGTTGAACTGTGTATTAGCTAGCAAAGTAAAATGTGCAAACAAATATTAAAATGCTGGCTCAGGATTAAAAAATTAGAAAATTATAATATTTGAAACCTTAACTTAGGTATTCATTTTTTACACTAAACTCCATTCACTTACACAAAAATAAGATGCATTTTGGGAGAATCTCTCCCATCTTCAGTTGCTCACTGAACCGCCGTTACTCAAAACTATGGCTGGACAAATGGATGTTCCTGTGGTGGCCTCTGTTGATTGAAGTAGGAAGTTGCTGAGTTCATCCATAGGAAGAAACTAAAAATTCATTAGGTTTTCTCTATTTTTTAATATGAAAATTTTTTCCCAAATGGATAACTCCAATGGGCTGTGAAGATGTTTCAGCAGTTTTATTCCCGGTTTTATTTCATGGTTTTTGGTCCAAAAGTGAGGTGCTGCTGCTGATTTATCCCCCTGTTTAAACCAAATATTCCTAAAGTATTCATTCCTCCGAATTTCCAAATTTCTTTTTGTTTTGCCTACGTAGCTCTGTTCACAATCTGCACATTTTATTTTGTAAATTCTTGATTTCTGTTCTGTTGGTATGGAGTCTTTTACTGTGCAACATAATAAATTCTTGATGTTGTATCTGTTCTTTGGGGCTAACATTATTCCATGTTCTTTGAAGATTTTCTTGAACTTGTTGTGGTAAATTAGATGGTAGGTGAAACTTTTGAATTTGTATTCTTCTTTTGCGTTTTTCTTTTTAGAGATTCCAAAGTTTGAGCATTAAAAATTCAGTTCACTTAGTTAAAAAAACTTGAAAATAGAAGAGTTACGGCTGGAGATATAATGGTTTCATTTGATGTAAAAGCCTTATTCCCGAGCGTACCTTTAGAGAAACTTATGCCTATATTAGAGAAATGGTTAACATCAATAAATTAAAAACAGAAATAGAAGACTTATTAAAACTTACTAATATTTGCATTAAACAAAACTACTTCAGCTTCAACAAAAAATAGTACCAACAAGTTTCAGGCCTGGCTATGGGAAACCCTTTGTCACCTTTTCTAGCAGAATTATTCATGAGCTCATTTGAAATACACATCACAAAAGCCTTCCCTTTCATTTTCAAGTCATGGTATAGGTATGTGAATGACATTTTTACAATAATACCGAAGAAACACTCAATAGATGCCCTGAAACTTCGTAATTCGCAACATGAATCCATACAATTTACTATAGAAGAAGAAAGAAATGGGTGGCTACCATTTCTAGATTTAAAAATTATAAGAAATGGAGATTGTTTGAATTTTGGAATTTACAGAAAAGAAACACACACAGAAAACTACATAGAAAATGAGAGCTATAACCCCATTAAACATAAATATGCAATTTTTCATAGTTTGGCACACAAATTGATGAATATTCCACTCACAGAAGCAGAGTACAAAATAGAATACAAACAAATAATAAAGACAGCTATAATCAATGGTTTCAACAGACACAGTGATAAAAATTATCAATAAATCTAAAAGACAAAATGGGATAAGGGAAGTTTCCACACTGAAAAACACAAAAGAAGAATACAAATTCAAAAGTTTGACCTACCATCCAATTTACCACAACAAGTTCAAGAAAATCTTCAAAGTACATGGAATAATGTTAGCCCCAAAGAACAGATACAACATCAAGAATTTATTAGGTTGCACAGTAAAAGACTCCATACCACCAGAACAAAATCAGGAATTTACGAAATAAACTGTGCAGATTGTGAATAGAGTTACATAGGCAAAACAAAAAGAAATTTGGAAATTCGGAGGAAAGAACATTTTAGGAATATTCGGTTTAAACAGATGGATAAATCAGCAGTAGCAGCTCACTTTTGGAACCATGAAATTAAACCGGGAATAAAACTGCTGAAACATCTTCACAGCCCATTGGAGTTATCCACTTGAGAAAAAATTGTCATATTAAAAAATATAGAAAACCTAATGAATTTTGAGTTTCCTCCTATGGATGAGCTCAGCAACTTCCTACTCCCACCAACAGAGGCCACCATAGGAACATCTGTTTGTCCAGCCATAGTTTTGAGTAGCGGCGGTTCAGTGAGCAACTGAAGATGGGAGAGATTCTCCCGAAATGCGTCTTACTTTTGTGTAAGTGAATGGAGTTTAGTTAAAAAATGAATACCTAAGTTGAGGTTATATTGCCACTCCTTTGTCAACAGCTTCATAAGTACAATATTTATTTGAAACCTTGTTTAAAAATGCAAGAGAAAATGGGGATAGGATCGAGGATAATTGGATTGTTAAGATTTATAAATTTCTGTAAGAAACAGGGATGGGTAAGACAAAAATTTAGAAATATCCATGCAGGAGTTCCCTTTGCCATTTATGATGACTGAAGAAAACCTGGAAAAAAACTCAGTCAGGAAGGACAGTACTGGTGGGAACTGAAACCCAGACCTCCCACTCACGAGTCTGTGCCTTAACAACCTTGGCCACCCATGTGGTAGTGGATAGAATGAATAATAAAGACACTGATAGACAGGAAATTTTGCCTAGCCTGAGAGGTTATAAAAATTCTAGATATTGTATAGAAGTTCAAAACAGTGTTGGACAGATGAAAATATATTGAAATATGTATTTAACAGGGGAAGGAAGGCTTTGCTTGGCCTTGGTAAATTTAAAGGCTAGGGGGTGGGATAAGAATAGGAATATATCTTAAGTGTAATGAAAAGAGAGTGAAACACATCATATTCAAGTGGTGAGGAAATCAGGTGGTGGTGGTGATGATGGTGGTGGTGATGATGATGATGATGATGATGATGATGATGATGATGATGGTGGTGGTGGTGGTGGTGGTGGTGGTGGTGGTGGTGGTGGTGGTGGTGGGATGATAACAAATGAAAATGAATCCATTTGAATAGGAATTCAAATTATTATTTAGGTCACTTAGCATGCGTATACTGTGTCACATTTATATCTGGTTCATTTAAACATGCCAATAAACAATGCTCAATTACTTAAAATATGCCAAACAAAAATTGAGATGAAAACCCATGGGTGCCTCTGCTTTAAACATGTACAGAAAGAATTTCGTAGTTTTATGTGTTTACCCACAGCTGATAGCTGGGATCCATTTTATTTTACAAAACAAAAAACATTCTAACTACATCATGGTGTTTTTTTTCACATGCACCATTAAGTAATAAGTTATTCATGTCCTAGATTGTTTTGCAATTATATTAACAGTACTACACTAATCTAATATTCTTGGACAACTATCTCTGTTTTCACATATTTGTGCACTGATATTTTGCTTTACTTATAAGGAAGAAATCTTTCAAAATGTACAAATACCAAAAGGGTCAAAATGTGGAACAAGAAACAAAATATGAGAGTCATCTAAAAAAAAATGTACATTAAGTAGTACAAAATTCAACAAATAAGATGAGCAAAATATGCACATACAAAATAAAACAAAAGTTCATGACTGTTCAAACTAATATCAACAGTTCTATAATTTATAATTATAGCACATACTTGTGTACTGCATAAATGTTTTCTAATTGCAACTCTATTTTAATATTACGGAATTCTTAAATATATATTTCAAATGGAATTTATCTATTCCAAAATTGCAGATGATATTATTTTTTTTTCCTCCTTCAAATAAAACCAATATTTACTTTCTTAAGATGTATTTTGACCTATAATTTGTTAGTTAAAATCTCTTAATAGGTATGCACTATGATAAAACCTCTTTTAATGTGATCTGGCAAGATTTTCTCTCTTTGTCCTTCTGTACACAGATAACAGAACAACAAAAACTTCATGTTCTTTAAAAATAAACACACACTCAAAACCAAAAATATTGCTGTTCTTTGCTATAGCTGTTTAATTCTGATTAGATATGGAAATTATATGAAAAGCATAAATTAAAATAAAAAAAATTAATCAGTAAAATATAACACACCATGATTTTCAAAGGAGCAGCGTCGAAATCGAAGATTTAAACCAGAGCCTGAGGGGCAGGTATCCAGTTCTGATACTGGATCTGGACATTCAGTTTTACTTTCTGATCCATCATTAACATTGTAAATAAATGTGAAGCGACCACTGATGGGACAGTATACACGCTGGATGTCTTCACCTCCCAAGTCCTTAGTTTCTGGAAAAGCAAAATGAATGTTATACAAATTATTATTCACTAACAAATTTTTCATACCAAATTGTGCTACTTAAAGTGAAATGGTACCAGTAAAAGCTTAACTATCAAATCATATTTGGAAATTTGCTTTCACATTCTTCATTGTAACTTAAGTATATTCATCTGACCATATTACCTAGTTGCATATAGTTTTATATAAAAAAATAAATAAAACTTGATATGTACTCTTAAACAGTCAGTTTGTCTCTATTCTTATACACAAAGAAAAGAGTAAAATTCATGTTCTACTTGCTATATTCAAAACTTTTATTACTGTGGTGCATTTAAAAAGTATTCATCTGTGGACTATACTTTCATGAACTTACTCTTGGTAAGCTAAACCTACTTTAAGGTATTAGTTCCAGTAAATAGGCATCAGTTAATACTCCAATTTGTAAGATTAAGAAAACCAAAATGTATCAAAATGCATCACAAATGTTCTTAATACTAATTGACAGAGAAAAGCACCAGTTTGAAATTAAGTTTCATAAAACTCTAAAATTAGTGCACCCAAGGAATTTTAGATAGCACATGCTTTTAAGAAAGGAATTTCACTGAAGACTGTATGTATTTAATGTTCTACACCAAGATCAGCATCATAGAAAAATATATATAGGCTTTTGTAGTAGAGCCATAGCTTAACTACACAGGGTTTTGTGTTTGCTCTGGTAGATGGCATTGAATGTAAGAAAACAGACAGGTGTGGTTTGTTGGTACAGTTTACATATGCAGAAATATGTTGATCTAAATATGTTTCCAACAGGAATTAGTACAAATGAGCTCAACGAGCAGTAATTCAATTTTGAAAACAGATGTGTTAGTGGAGCCAAAATTTTATATTTTATGAACAGTATATATGAGTATTGTACTTACAAAGCTGTTGACAATAGAGTGGTAGTATATCCTAAACTTAGGTATTCAGTTTTTTACACTAAACTCCATTTACTTACATAAAATTTAGACGCGTTTCGGAAGAATCTCTCCCATCTTCAATTGCTCACCAAACTGCTGTTACTTGAAATGATGGCTGGACACCTGGATGTTTCTGTGGTGGCCTCTATTGGTTGAAGTAGGAAATTGCTCAGTTCATCCATAGGAGGAAACTTGAAATTCATTAGGTTTTTTCTATTTTTTAATATGACAATTTTTTTCCCAAGTGGATAACTCCAATGGGTTGTGAAGATGTTTCAGCAGTTTAATTTCCAGTTTTATTTCATGGTTTTTGGTCCAAAAGTGAGCTGCTACTGCTGATTTATCCACCTGCTTAAATTGAATATTCCTAAAATGTTCTTTCCTCCGAATTTCCAAACTTCTCTTTGTTTTGCCTATGTAACTCTGTTCACAATCTGCACAGTTTATTTCGTGAATTCCTGATTTTGTTCTGGTGGTATGGAGTCTTTTACTGTGCAACCT
Source organism: Metallyticus violacea (assembly GCA_030762175.1). Taxonomy (NCBI): domain Eukaryota; kingdom Metazoa; phylum Arthropoda; class Insecta; order Mantodea; family Metallyticidae; genus Metallyticus; species Metallyticus violacea. The sequence continues at coordinate 107,556,799 of CM060846.1, read as the reverse complement.
AATAAATTCTTGATATTGTATCTGTTCTTTGGGGCTAACATTATTCCATGTACTTTGAAGATTTTCTTGAACTTGTTGTGGTAAATTGGATGGTAGGTCAAACTTTTGAATTTGTATTTTTCTTTTGTGTTTTTCAGTGTGGAAACTTCCCTTATCCCTTTTTGTCTTTTAGATTTACTGATAATTTTTATCACTGTGTCTTTGTTGAAACTCTTGATTATAGCTGTCTTTATTATTTTTTTGCATTCTATTTTGTACTCTGCTTCTGTGAGTGGAATAATCATCAGTCTGTGTACCAAACTGTGAAATACTGCATACTTATGTGCAATGGGGTTATAACTCTCATTTTTTATGTATTTTTCCATGTGTTTCTTTCCTGTAAATTCCAAAATTCAAACAATCTCCATTTCTTATAATTTTGAAATCTAGAAATGGTAACTAACCATTTTTTTCTTCTTCTATGGTAAATTGTATAGATTCATGTTGTAAATTAAGAAGTTTCAGGGCATCTATTGACTGATTCTTTGGTATTATTGCAAAAATGTCATCCACATACCTATGCCATGACTTGAAAATTAAAGGGAAGGCTTTTGTGATATGTGTTTCAGATGAACTCATGAGAATAACTATGCTAGAAAAAGTGACAAAGGATTTCCCATGGTTAGGCCTGAAACTTGTTGGTAATATTTTTTGTTGAAGCTGAAGTAATTTTGTTTAATGTAAATATTAATAAGTTTTAATAAATCTTCTAGTTCTTCTGTTTTTAAATTTATTGATGTTAACCATAGTTTCTCTGTAGGTATGCTCGGGAATAAGGCTTTTACATCAAATTAAACCATTATATCTCTAGCCATAATTCTGCTATTTCTAAGTTTTTTGACTAGATCAACTGAATTTTTAATGCTCAAACTTTGGAATCTCTTAAAAGAATTGAAGACTTTGATAAATTTTTTTGCTACCTGGTATGACGGTGAATTGATATTGTTTATTATTGGTCTCATGCTGTTATTATTTTTATGTATTTTAGATAGTGCATAAAACCTGGGTAGTAGTGGAATACTCTGTGTGATATTCTGTTTTTCAGTAAGGGATAGTGTTTTGACTTCATTTAATGCTTTCATGAACATATTGAGCAGATTCTTATCAATTGGTTTGTAGTTTTGTCCTTTTAATATATTTTCAACTCTATTTATGTATTCATTTTCATCTAAAATGGCTATTTTATTACCTTTGTCTGCTTTTATGTATATAACTGGTTTTTCTTTTAGTTTTTTTAATGTCGTTCTGTAGTTTATTGATTTCTTTTGGTTTTTAGATTCTCTAAAACTTTTTTGCATTTACTTTTGATGAACGATTTTTCCGTTTCATTTAGTTTTGGGTGGCTATGTCTATGTTGGCTATGTAATCTTTTATATTATCTGAGAAATCTATATAAATTTTTAGGCCTGTATTTAGGTGATTGATTTCACTTTTGGAAAACGTGGCACTCGAAAGATTAACTTATTCATCTGTTGTGTGTATGAGGGTGGAACCATTTTCAGTTGATGTTTTTGTAAGTTCTGGAGTTCCTTTTTAATTTGGAAATTCGGAGGAAAGAATATTTTTTAAATATTCGGTTTAAGCAGGTCAATAAATCAGCAGTAGCAGCTCACTTTTGGACCAAAAACCATTAAATAAAACCAGAAATTAAACTGCTGAAACATCTTCACAACCCGTTGGAGTTATCCACTTGGAAAAAAAATTTTATATTAAAAAACAGAAAAAACCTAATGAATTTCAAGTTTCCTCCTATGGATGAACTCAGCAATTTCCTACTTCAACCAACAGAGGCCACCACAGAAACATTTGGGTGTCCAGCCATCATTTCGAGTAATGGTGGTTGAGCAACTGAAGATGGGAGAGATTCTCCCGAAAGGCGTCTTACTTTTATGTAAGTAAATGGATTTTATTGTAAAAAAATGAATACAAAAGTATGTATGAGATTGCATGTCTGTCATACAGCACAGTGTTCAGATGGTGAGGTGAATTTTATGAGACACGTGTGCACTGAGGACATGCCTAAATCTGATTAATTACCAAAGAATCAATTGCAGTTATAGACAACATTGTAAAGGAGAATTGCTAAATTACTGCCTGAGAGATTGGAGAATCATTGCTATTGAGCAAAGGAACTATTCAAACCATTCTCCATTGACAATTAAGAAATGCAAGGTTTGCATGCAGTGGGACCCCCAAGCACCTTTCTAGGAGCAGAAAGGTCATAAAAAAGGGTACTTGTGTGGAGAATTTGCAATACATTGCCAAGCAAAGGGGAGTGCATTTCTTTGAAATTTGGTTCTGTAGTCAACCATGGATGTTCTTTGTTCAGGGTATCAATAACCTTGTGATATGCTGGGACACTTGCTTGAACAGACAAGGTGACTATCCTGTATGTTCATATATTGCAATCAATAAATCTTTACAGACCAAAAAAAAAAAAAAAAATCTCACTTTTATTCATGCAAACCATATATTAGCAAATTAGCAATAAAAATGTTCAACCTATGTCAAAGCTAATAAGAACCTTACTGATGACTTGCAAGAATGTATAATTTAACAATTTTAAATCAGATGGTAAACTAATGGTGTGGCAATAACCACAGGCGGCTGGATGAGAAGAATCTGAAAGCTACTTAGAAGCATGCAGGCATACAGGTTTGGTTCACATGTGTGCAAATGGCTTTTGAGATAAAGGAACAATGGAATACGTAATGTATTATACATTTAAGTCCCATCTTCATAAATTGTGCAAGGCATGGGTATTTCTAGTAATTTTACTTTTAAGAATACCAAAGCATATGGTCCTAGACATAAAACTTGGACTGTTATATAAGACATCAACATAGAAGAAAACATCAGCTCAATCATGGATATTAATCTAATTAATAATGTACACCATATTCAGTCACAAATTAAAGTAATGTTAAAGAAGCTTTGGGGTAGAATAGAAAAAGAATTTTAAAAGAGACTGCTGGAAAAAATTTATGAAATTAATTTCCTAAAGACTGCAAGAAATCAATAGTAGAAATGGAAGTTCCAAAAATATTAAAGAGAGAACAAGTTTTTGATTAATATACTTTAAATATTTCTGATGAATACTTCTTAAAGATAAAATGAGAGTGATTTAGATTTTCTTTAAATATTTATTTGTTTGTTTGTCTGTTTATACCAAGGAGACATTTATTATTGAGGAAATCATCCAAATTTCACTAATTTTGTTTCATTTACTTGGACATGTTTCAAAGGCTGTTGTCTTCATCTTTAGCATGGTTCCATTGTCTGCTTCCCAGCATGGTAATTTCAATAATAATAATTTGTTATACTATACTATATTTTATTGTGAAAACTCCAGCTATTGAAAATTATAAGGAGACATTGGGTATAAGTGTTTAGCTAATAATGCTTAAATAAAATACTGATACAGCTAATTCTGTTTATCTAAGTATTTTCTTGCATATTCAACTGATAAGAATGAATTATCTTTAGATAATACTTTCTGGAGTCCTTGTGTATTACAGAATATAAAAGTACATTAAGTATTTGTTACATTTAATAATAATAATGATAATGATGATGATGATAATAATAATATAATAATAATAATAATAATAATAATAATAATAATAATTATTATTATTATTATTATTATTATTATTATTTCCTGCTAAAAATGTAACTATTTGGAAAAAAAATTCATAACTACACCCAACAATGCTTGTCAAGAATGGATGCTTTGCTTGTTTTGCTTCTAGCATTGTAACTCTTATCTTTTTTATGCTATGAGGCACTTCCTTAAGTGCTCTACAAACAGTGTGCATTTAACTGAAGAATCTGAGCTCTGAAGATGTCATTACTATCTTAATTTGGCCACAGAGTTTCTGGATACAGCACCAAACATTGCTTTTAAGGCTGCTATACATTCTAAGGAGCATGATCAGTACCACAGGACAACTGGATCTGGCTGCCCCCTAACACTACAGATAATATGGAACTGATAAGTGACAAGGTATAAAAAAGAAAGGAAAAGGTCATAAATTTAACTTTATTTCTAAGCTAACTAATTTATTAATTAATGAATAATAATTCTAGTGTATGAGCTAAAACTTCCAGACCATAAAGCTGTGACTGGCTGGAACTCTTCCTTTTCCCAGAGGTTTTGTCAGCAACTATTGGAAATTAGTGTTTTCATCATATGGAAGGAACCTGCAGGGTGTCTTCAGTATTCATATCATCCTTGCCTACCTGGGAAAGGGAGAGCCTGACATCATCCAAAATGCACCCAGTTTATTAAGTATTTCAGAGACTGCATAGTGTTCCAAGGAAGCTGCAAGTTTTTTGTCATTACATGTAGGTAATTTAAAGTCAGAATATATATGATGGACATAGTGAAGGACTGCATTATTTTAATTATAGCAGACACTTATAATAATAAAATATGATAGAACAATATTTCTAGACTTATATACTGCATTAAAAATGGCTGGCACTAGGCTCTTTCTTTCTTTCTTTCTTTCTTTCCTTCCTTCTTTCTCTCTCTCTCACTCTTTCTACAGTAGGAATTTATTGTGGAACAAAGGAATACAAAAATATAATTAGAAGTATTGCCCTCCAATGTCTATGCACCTTTGCCATTGCTTTGGCAGTTTCCATATTTGCACATTAAATCATTCTTTGGGGGTATTCTGTCGCCACTGATGAACATTGCTTGAAGATCAGTGACCAGACACTCAAAGAATCCAGATCCATGCTGTACAGTTCCAATAACCATTGGCATGTCCTCACATGCTTCTGTTTTGGGGCAATTGTAAGGGAATGAGACACCCATTGTGCACACACCTTTCTTGTTTTCAAGTCCTCATGGATGGTGATGTGAAGGGTTCCTTGTGGTAAATTTGTTGCATTCTGTAGTTTACCAAAAGTGATTTGCCTGTTCTCCATTATTAAATCAGACATGAGTTACCTTCATGTGCTGTTGTTGAATGCCCAGTGCTTTTGTGTTTTTTGGCACAGTCCTTGCAGTGGTTAGAACTGTGATATCCAATGAAACACTTGGTGTAGCTCATGTGAATGTCTGAAGCAGCCACTCCTTCCCTCCACAGAAACCACACTATCCATCATTGCTCATGATTGTCTCCTTCCATGTTGTGTGTTTGTTTTCTACGAGCTCACTAGCATGCCGCAACATATTGATGCAGCACTGGTCTACATCTGGGATGTGGCAATGCCATTTTTTGACAATAGCTGGTACTATAGTCTCCCTTGACACATACACCTGCACACATTTCAAACTGCTACTTTTCCAGAGTATGGAGAGTGTTTCAATCATTTTTGAATGTCCCAAGTATTTTATGTACTATGAATCTTTATAGCAATTTCAGCATCATATTAGAAGAATGTTAAGGGGAGTTATAATAAGTGGCATGCACACTCACTGTATAGGAGGATTTCTTTGGATCGGTCATTTTCATCAGGACATCTGGCTTGTGCTGCATCCTGATTGGTGTAGCATTTGTCTAGTCCCTCAGTTCGTACTTGCAGGACATTTCTTGAACGAAGAACTATATGGAAACAACGGCTACAGTTGGCTCCACCAGAACTATTAAACAGAAAATTTAAAATCAATTTTATTTATATTCACATTTTTTATAATGATAAGCAATAGTTTTGTCTGCTAGGATTATCCAAAATTTCAGTTGAAATAAATTACACCTAAGCCTGCATACATGGAATCTGTAGCACTAAACTCAAAGTAAAACATGACTAAGACAGTAGGACTGTTGCAAATACAAGCAAGATAAGAATCTAGAGATGGGGATACCAAATTTTCTCTATATGCGATACCTATACATTTTATATTTTTACAAAATAAAATACATTTTTACTTTATTATTTTCTGAGTATCAATATAACTGAAACAAAGAGATAAAACTTTTTTATTACTGATTGAATTTTATATTATGAGACATTTCACACCTATCCAATAATTACAAATGCTGTGAGGATTTCCACCTTGCAAAAAAAAAAAAAAAACTATTTTTGCAAAAGTGGCAAATGGCGCACTTATCGCTTAAAGACTCGAATGGAAAATAGTTCTAAACTTCACTCGTACTGTCAAAAAAAAATAAGACCAAAAAATGCACCTTTCTTGCCATTTCAAAATAACCTTTCCTTAACAAGTTTAGGGTATTGGTTTCCCCTGTTCTGAAGCAAAATTTTAGAAGTCTCGGCTTATCCATCTGTTTCTAGGCTGTCACACCAATCTGAATCCTCTTAGTTTGCATTGAAGTATCATCTCATATAACCTAATCACTTTCCATTCTATTTATATGCTTTTTTCCATTTCTTTCTGTAAGTTTGTGTATCTTTCTTTAGTAATATTTTATATTCCTAACTGTTGGAGGATAGCATGAGGTCTGTTCTAATGATTTTTACTAGCGATCTTAAAGACCTCATTTGAGCTGCCTGTTCTTATTCAAGACTTCTGTATAGGCTTACTTACATATTGTCAGATCTTAATAGTATTTCATTTCTCATTTGCTATCTAAAATTTATTACATATAACTACATATAACTACATCTTTGAATAGGGTTATCTATTTCATCTCTTTCCACATTGTAAATATTGTTTGTTTAATGGTCTTGTCTGGTTGCTTTTTGCTCTTCTCATGTATATTCCTTCAAAAGCTAATACTTTAGTTTAGTCTATAGATATGTGCATGTTATAGAACCAATTTGGAATATTTTGAAGGTCATCTGCCGTGTCAGAAATTGGGGCTTAATCGTTGACAATATTAAAGTTTCTATTTTATTATTCTGGCCGATATTCACTCCTTTTGGGTTTTGTGTTTTCCACAATATCTCTATGTGATCTGTATAGTATATGCATGTTAAATAACAGGGGAAATAGGTCACATCCTTGTCTTAATCCTAAGTTCGTTTTAGTTTATTTGTTTGTAGCTTTTGTGTTTTAATTAATATTAATGTATTCTTGTATATAACATCTAAATTGAAAATAATTATGAAACCTAAATCCAGCTTTCATGATAAAGATATTGAAGTATGATATTGTTACAATAAGGTATTTGTGATTAGATAGTTTAACAGATTACATGATATGTTTACCAAAATTCTCGATTACTAATGGTCAGAATCAGAGCTGAAATTGTTTTGTAGGCGGAGAGTGTTTTCATATCCGCGAAAAACATGTGGTTAATGAAATAACATGTTCGAAAATATGAACTTCAAAATGCAATTTTAGCACATTTTAATACTGTCGCCAGACTGCCGGGCGATTAAAATGATTTTCCTGAATGGTTTTTAAGAGTTTATCTTGAAAATAAAGAAGGACCCCGCTTTCATTATGCGGTCGGCGGTCGGATTTTAAAGCGCACCCAATTTCTTGGTACAGTTAGAAACTTATGAGCGAGACTTGTGTTTATAGAAAACACTTAAAATGTGGTACATGTCACAATATTAATTAAAGAGTGTCGTGTTAACAAATTATCGAAAAGTATTGAGCTCATGTACATGGGTATCCTTTGATATCAATACCTTTCGAGTAAGGAGGTGTTTAAGGTATAATAAATAAACATATTACATAGAACAGTAATAACACGTAAAATGCATAATATGGTATATTGATAGCTTTCATGCTTTAATTGAAATTTTAATTATTGTCGTCCCCTAACTTCTAACTCCACCTTCAAATTTGATCTCTTGTTTACGTGTGTACTAAGTGGAGCTATTTCTCAGGCGCGGTACTCTGTTAACTAGAAAGATGATCAGAAATCTGTGTGTAATTGCAGATTGTATAGGTAATTGCTATAGGAGAAGGATCAGCACAATCTGAATTCATTTATTTCCATTCCGTGAGATCCATACAGTAAGGTCTCTCTTATCAAGACTTATATTCCTCCCTGACATTCTTTCATAACTGCAATGCCATCGTGTGTTTGTGCTATAAACTTCTGGTTTATACGGAAGTCTTCTAATTCACATGTTAAAATGCACCTTAATACTTATGCATTTAATTCAGAAAGAGCAATGGATTTTATGAATTTTTCAACCGGTTAAAACCCACTAATGTTTCGTTATATCAAAACAAATTGTGACATGCATGTAATATCTGTCGTTTCGCGGGCGGAATAGAAACAATATTTGCTGTTTCTGTTTTTTTGCTAATCACATTCCTAAAGACAGGATAGGTTTGTCATTTAACACCCTGTCGGCTTAAAAAAAAAAAAAAAAAAATACAATTTTCGCTTTCTTGCTGAGTAAGCTCTATAGCTTTCAGTTGATGAGGTCCAAATCGTTTCACTTCCAGATAGTTAAAATTACACGCAAAAATTGAGTCTTCAATAAAATATCTACTTTATTCGTTGTCACAAAACATATACGCGTTTGCCTAGCTTAACAGTTAACACTGTGAAAGTCAATTTTTCACCCACAAGCATTAAGGAAGTCACCCAATTTCAAACAAAGCGTGAAAACAACCAATAATCAGTTTTGCGTGTGCCTGCAACTCCTCAACTTCTGGTTCCTAAGAAAAAAGAGAATACCGAGCGCTGGATATGGACCGTCTTCCTGCTGGCCCAATAGAGCGAAGAAATAAGCCGGAGAAAGGCTAACCCATCTTTGAGGAAGACAAATATAAGTCCTTGGAAATCTTTCCTGGCCCATGAAGGTATAAGTTTAAACCGTAAAATTATTCGAGTTGGCCCATGAGTTTCCCTCACTAACGAAGACCCGCATGCTATCGCTACTACAGTTGAGAAAAAATGAGTAAGATACAACTAAGAACTAATCGATTATTCATCGCTGTTTCATGTATTCTTTGTTTTAAAAGTTGACCAGTAGAAGAGAAAATAGTAAATAATTATGGCATTTTCTTTCGGTTGGCCGGCCTCTCTAGCCCTTATTAATGGGTCGCTCATATGAAACAAATTCTAGCAGAGAAGTGCTAAGGAGATTTGCAAGAAAGATCCTGATAATCGTATTTTAGATAGAGGAACTATTCGCCAACTTGGTAAAAAGTTACGAGAAACAGGATATCTCAAAGACAAGAAGTAGCGTTCTTGCGGAAGAAAAGTTAAAATATCCGACCCAGATGCCGGAAACGCCTCTTATAACATAGGTTATAAGGTTAACTTATTTAATCAACAATTTTAATATTGTATAATTATATGCTTTCAATAAAAATATAAATACCAATATAAAAATATTAACTTTACGCGCTGCGATTATATCTCCTTTTTTTAGCAGCGGCACTTCCTCAATAAGCAGTCACGCTCAGGTGGCCCCTAACTCAAATAACCTCACTGTATGCTGATCTATTAGTTGCAAATTTCTCACTCTTACGTAGGGGAAAGTTTATCTTACTAATGAATATATATTTACAAACCATGGGTAGATTCGTGAAGTTTTTAAGAAGCATATATGATCTAGATTTCACTCCTACTGTAAATCCAATTTCTCTTATAGCACCTTGAATGTTTCTTTATTGTCTGCAAAATTACCTCAAAACATTATTCAAAAGATAAGCACTGTTTAGATTTAAATTGAACATATTATTTTTATTCCAATTTAACACTAATTTATTAACCTGGAACGGCTTACCTATTTTAAAGACTGTGTCTGTTTTAAATTTGAAAGTGTCAAAGAGATTGGCTGTAATTATAATACGTATGTCATGTGCAAATAACAGGTTCACTTAGATATCTTTAATTTGACGGAGGAAATATTATTAATGAAAGCCAAAAAGAGAAGGGACCTTAATAAATGACCTTTGTGAATGACTATGGTGCTGTTTAACTTTTGAGATCAGCCAGTCAGCATGACGCTAGAAGTGCTTAACATTTGAAATAAAACCTAAAAGTGTGCCAGTCATTTTTGGCATTTTCTACAACCGATTTTGCACAGTTCAAAATTTCCTTACACATTTTAATATAAGACAAGTACAAAGAAAGTGTTACTGTCTAATTTTTGTGCCTCATCGAAAAATAAACGAAGTTTGCTGTTTCTATCGCATAGTTTTTCAGGAAATCTGTAATTTTGTAAGGGGATTTCAAGAAACATAATTGGGCAGGAAACTCGCTTTGAACTAGTTCTCATTTCGATACTGCTGGGATAATAGGACTTAGTACTTGACAAGCAACTTATTCTTTTGGGTTACCTTGTGATACAGCAATCCTTGAATTTAAAGAAAAGTATTCTCATATATGTTTGTCCGAATATATTAAACACAAATTTCAAATTTAATTATGCTGTCTTTTTTTTATTCAAAAAGTGTTGGTTGGTTGTAATTATGTATAGGAACTACAAGATGGTCTCCTTGCCTATTTTAGTACCTGTTCCTTACCTATTTTAGTACCTGTTCCTTACCTATTTTAGTACCTGTTCCTTACCTATTTAGTACCTGTTCCTTATTTAAAAGCTCGCGCGGCAATTGCTCCTAACATTTTCTTCGCATTTTTCAATATTACCAGGTGTTGTGTTATATTTTTATACAGAATGGCAGGGCAAATGTGTACACAGAATTTACGAGGAGAAAGAGAGTTTGACATGAAGTATTTTGAGAGTGGGAACGACTGGTCGCATTATGATGTTACAGACATCAGTATGGATCAAACCATAGGTACATTTCGACGTGACGTGTGTTCATATCCAGTCATATGTCATTGGCGGAGACTGCATCTCAATCTAACCACAAATCACGGAAGTGGTAAGACGTTTTGAGAAATACAGCAGGCTTTATGTACGATTACTGTGCTGCAATTCAATTCAGTATTAGCACTTACTTGATGAACTGTACTGTTGTTTGAAAGGAGCGATTTGCATTCCGTAATTCCGCAATGCACTGGTGGCTCATTATAACGTTCGCGTATTACGGCATGAGATCTACTGGAATTATCATGTACCGAGCAGGGTGGCTCAGGACTTTCATCCTGGAGGTCCTGAGTTGGGGTTGGTTATCCTGATTTTGGATTTTTCGTGGTTTCCTGGTCACTTAGGCGAATGTTGGGATGAGTACTTTACACGAATTTTCTGCTCTCCCACTTCATTCTTTTGTTTCTGTTACAGGGTCGAAAGTACCAAGGCTGGCGTGGTGTGTGGTGGATTGTGCTTTCGAAAGGTTTCTGCTCCGTCATCTGAAACTGAAGCAGCCTCTCTGAGGAGCTCGACTTCCTGGGCGTTGGAGTGTTTTGTCTGCAAACATTTTGGGAATATTTTACGTCCGCACAGACAACATCCGTGGACCCTGGCCACCCGGTGTCTCCTTTATCTCATCCCTTCCTCCCGGAGGAGTCCCCATTGGGGGCGTAAGCGCTAGGTTAATAAAACCGAAGTATCTTTCTTCGCTTCAAAAACTTCATTGAAATAATGCTGCATTTGACAGAATAAATTATTTGTTTAACGTAAGCTGTTGTGTTTTCAATTCTCTTAATCATTCATAAACACATTTGTAGTTTTGGATTTAATGTAACAAAGCGTGCGAGACCATTTGTTTCTATTCCTGAGGTGCCCATTTTTTGACTATTAAAACTAAACAAATCGTTCAGTAAATGTTACGACTAACTACGTTATTTATGAGATTAAATAAGGAACAAAATACCAGGACCAAAAGGCTGATAAGGTGGTATGAAAATTGTATTCTTCAAGGGCTCATGTAGATTTTAGGAGTAGTTTTTATGATAGTAAATGAGGGAACAAGATACATCAATGCCATTCTGAACGTGAACAAAAACTAAATAATAAGCAATATAACAAATAATAATAAACAAGTTAATACCCAGCATTTTATGATCTTGAACCATGAGGGAAAATCTGTTTATATCACAGAATAATTATTTGTGGCATAAGAGCACCAGAATAATAAAAAGTCATTTGGAGTCGATACCTACTTGTGACCAGTTATCTATCTTTGTGTATAGTTTTTAGTCTTTGCTCGTCTTTTAATCTGCGTGCGTTTTATTCAACTCTTAACAAAACTTGAAAGAAAACTGGTAATGATCGGCTTTATTACAGGTGAATTTTCAGCAGAAGTGAACAGAAACGCATGACTGGGACCTTGGCATGTGAGAGGAAGAGCGCTTCCTGCAAACCGAGTCATGTACCTGTTGGACCAATTTAGATATGTTGTAGCAGTTTCAGTACGCACCCGACTATGCCAACGCTGTTCTTTTTTAATTCTCTTCCATTCTCTTCTGGTGTATCTTATTTTTTTGAACACCTTGGTCATCTTCAACTTTACTGGGAACACCTACGTTACGTGTAGACTACGATCATTTTAAACAGTTCGGGTTTAAACTTTAATATATATCACGTTTATCAGGTAACGTTTGGAGCGCCAGCAAGCATACAACGCACCATGTAGTAGTGTAGTTTTTCTCAGCGTCTTGTTCTCCTACATTGCATTTGCTTTTGCGAGCCCGGGTTCGATCCCTGCAGGAACATGTTGCCTGGATAAAGTTTTTGTTTGTTTTTTTTTCTTCCCCTTAGCCTGAAAAGAGGAATGCCTAGGCCGTATTCCATAAAAGTATGGTCTTATACATACAAGTGTATTAGTGCAATTCCTTGTGAAGTATAGTCTTGTAACGTTCTATTCCACGAAAGAAGTGCAACACCTGAAAAGTATTAGTACAAAGTTATGAGTGTCATATAAGAGCAAGATTGAGGAAGAGCTGTTTGCCTTACCTTGCATAGTATGGATGTAGGTATGTTCACTCCTTAGGGGTTTTTAATGTACAGAGCAGATAATTGTCATTCCTGCTAAATGGTGTTGTATTTTTTATCAGACACAATGATAATAAAATACTTTATTATGCCTTTATCTATAGTTAAGCTTAATAATCCACTTTGAATCGACAGTCCCTTACTGCTACATTTAGAAACATCGATTTCAATCGTCGAGGGATAGCAAAAGAATCGAACTTACCGATTGCTCTCGGTCATTTATTTTATTAGTCCATTTGATCATTTATATTTATTTATATTGCTTGACAATCACCTTTTCATTATAAGCAAAAAAAAAAAAAAAAAAACTTAAAATTACAAAGGGAAATATATTAAAAGAGAATGAAGAATGAAAAGAATTTATTTTCGTGGCATGTAGCAAAAATCTTCTTAATACATTAACTAAGATGCCGGTCTGAAATCTGCATTTGAAACAGGAAACGGCAATATCAGTCATAAGCCGTACTTTAATTGCACTTAACTTTACTTTATCATTGTACACAAATACTAGTTCATCCGTTCTTTATGCATATTCTATTCATCATTATCGCCGCTTGCGCTAATACTTAGCACATTTTGGTCAATGACTCCAAAAAGCATTAAAAATATAATAAATTCTGTGCTAGTATTTCAAGTTACCAATATTTCTACACTTGTAGAGAAATTTTTACAAATTACCAGTGCCCGACTAACACTAATTCTTCAGTGGAACAGAACAACGAAAAATCACTTACACATTTGTAAGTATAGAGCTATAAAGTACAAGCGTAGCAGAAACATTTGCGGAAGAAAATTTTACTAACAACTACAAGTTACAAGTCCACACACTTGTAATGTATTAGTGCATACTTTTGTGGAACAGGGCCCACGTAACAATTAGATCCTAAGATCTCCGGACTCACTTGCGTCATAATCTTCTCCATTCCGTTCATCGTCTTGAAAGACCTTGGCAGTTGGTGGTACTTTGAACGCTTATAAAAAAGCATCAAATGTAGAATCTGCAAAACAGCTGGGATTGATGTGTGCAATATTCAAAAGCACGGCATAAGACAAGCGTTTTTCGTTAAGAAAAATGAAGGTACGATGTTATGAAAAAGTGCTTTAGTGAATACCAGACGAGTATGACAAGTTTATTGGGTTGGTGAAGCTGTAATAGGCACTCAGCGCCGAGCAAGCTTCAAATCTTTATACAAAATGTAGAGAAACAGGGAAGTGTGCAAACTTGTAACTACAACGACACAAGCTGAAGACAGCAGAAATATGGATATGTAGAGCAATGAGGGGCTGTTTTCAGGTTGCTTCTGGAGAAAGTTAGCTCCTCAAAGTCCAAAAATAGTTTCAAATACTTTTAAAGTACACTATATTAACATTAAATGCGTACTAATCAAGCGAAATTTGTGCAGAATGTTATAGAAAATATGAACGATGACA